>OY101443.1:5995163-6570163 GCA_956483585.1 Gymnocheta viridis | reverse complement strand
ATTTTTTTTTGTTATTTTATGTTGCTTAATTTTAATTTATTTTGTTTAAGTTTGTTTTATTTCATATTACTTTATTTGACATTATTTTACTTTGTGTTGATTTTTATTTGCTTTTGCTTTATTTTAGTTTTATTAATTCATATTATTTTATTGATTAACAGATATTTTTTTATTTCATATTTTATTTAACCTCAAATTATTTTATTTCGTATTATTTTATTTTTGTTGTTTTATTTTTTTTATTTTTGCTTTATTTATTAATTTTTTTGTTTATTTATTTTTATTATATAATATTTTATTATTTCATAACTATTATATATCAATTAAAAAATTTTTATTTGAGTTTGTTTTGTACCATTATTTTATTTTTATTGTGTAATATTTGTTATTCTATTGTATTTTATTTATTGATTTATATTAATTCCAGGGTCAGTAATATATTTTAAAATATGTAATAATATAATATGAAATTAGGCCTTCAATAAAATTTGTTATTCTAACTTAAATTTAAACTTTAACCTCGAACCAATATATTTAAGTTAATAAACAACATTAAGGTCGCTTAAAGAATACTCTAATATATTATTTCATTGATGATTTTTAATTTTGTTAATATTAATCGAGATTGCCTCGATATCTTTTTTCAGAGATTTCAAAAACTTTTGTTTGTTGAGGGTTTTTTAGCTAGTCTATATACATGCATTTCATTACTGATGATGTGGCATTAGCACCAATGAAATGCATATATATAGACTAGTTAAAAAAACCCTCAACAAATTTTTGAAAATTATTTCATTGATTTTATTTTCTTTCATTCTGCTTTAATTTTTTTTTTTATTTCATATAAATTTGTTTTACTAAATTTTATTTTATTTTGCATTGTTTTTTATTTAACTTTATTTTAATTTTATTATATCATATTTATTTATAAAATTTTATATAATAAAATGTATTTTTTTATTCATTTTTAAATTTGATTGAATTTCAAAACTAGAATTTTATTTAATTTTTTCATATTTTTTCTTTTTTTTGCTATAATTTCATTATTAATTAATTAAGTTTATCTTATTTTATTTTGCGCTGTTATTTTATTTTTATTATTTCCTACTATTTCATTTCAAATAATTTTATTTTATTAATTGTATTTAATTTTGTATTATATTTCATATAACTTTATTTCATTTTACTTTGTTTTATTTTAGTTTAGTTTTAGTTTATTTTATTTTATTTCTGAGTATTTTACTTTACTTAATTCTATTTAACTTAATTTACTTTGTTTTATTTTATTTTTATTATTTCATATTATTTTATTTCAAATTATTTAAATTTTTTGTGTTGTTTTAAGCTTTAGTTTATTTTAGTATTTTATTTTACGCAACATATTTCAAAAAATTTAATTTTATTTCTGTTATTTTACTTTGTTTAATTTTATTTTATTTTTATCATTTCACATTATTTTATTTCAAATGATTTAATTTTATTCATATTAATTTACTTTATTTTATTTTTATTAGTTCAGATCATTTTATGTCAAATAGTTTAATTTTAATTATGTTATTTTACTTTGTTTTATTTTATATTTGATTTCAAATAATTTTATTTGATTTTGTTTACATTTTGTTTTTATTATTTCGTATTATTTTATTTCAAATAATTTAATTTTATTAACTGTATTTATTTATTTATTTCTTATTTTATTTTATTTTAGTTTATTTTATTTTACTGTATTTTATTCTAATTCTTTTTGTTTTATTATTTGTCACTTCATATTAATTTTTGTAATAGTGTTTTATTTATTCTCTTTAAGTTTTTTGTGTACATATTTTATTTTGTTTTGTGCTTTATAATTTAAATTGTGTGATTTTATCTCACTAAACATTTTGGGTTTTTAATCTAAAGTTTTTTTGTTCATATTTAAGTTCGATAATTTTATAAACAAATAAATAAATAAACAAGTAAAGAAAGAAATAAAAAAATAAATAAACAAAATAAATAATTAAATAACTAAATAAATAAATAACTAAATAAGTAAATGAATTAATAAATAACTAAATAAATAAATTTAAAAGAAATAAATAACCAAAATAAATAACTAAATAAATAAATAAAAAACTAAATAAATAAATAAATAAATAAATAACTAAATAAATAAACAAATAAATGAATGAAAAAGTCTGATGTATTTGAACTCGCGTCCAACAAATTTTTTTAGAAACATGCAATCATTTTTAAGGATTTTTTTCATAAAGTTTTGTTTGTTGAGCTTTTTGAGATAAAATAAGATATCGAGACATGTCACGAATAATAAATTTAATAAATAAATAAATAATTTTTGCACCTTGTGTCGTGGGTTGGGTTAGAAAGCAGAGTATCACAGAGGCAGCGGCATTTTCACTCGAAGGCTATTAAAATCCAGTGTGAAACGCTTCAGGCAGAACTGGAAAAGGAAAACGGTGTTCCACGATGAACAGAACAAAGGGGAAAGTAGTAGAAAGTAGTTCTACTTAAACAATTAGATTTAAATTACACAAAAGTTATTTAGTCTCAAGGAGTTTGAGTTTTGTCAACTACATATTGTTGGCTTAATATAGAAAGGACTTATCTCGATTTTTTTTAATTGTGGTTCTAAGCTTTTCTTGTTTATTTGGAAGTGCACTGCCAGAAAAGATTAAAAGTGAGGTTTCGAAAAAAATCGAGTTACGTCCTTCCTATAGAAAGACAACGATATATTATTTTGATATTTATTGAAAAAAAATAAGTTTTCTTTCATGGTTTGCTTCAGATCTATTGGGTTCCCCTCTTATCATTGATGTTGTGACAAGTTGCTACATCTATAAGTGCTGCACATTCAGTTTTTTTATGAAATACTTTTCCAGTCTTAAATTGCTTTTATTGGCAGTCTCTTTCACAATCCAGTTGGTTCCAAAAAAATTATAAATATTAGTTCTTCGAAAATTTTCACAATCATACACAAGTTGAATGCGCAGCATAATTTTTAGTATTTCATTAAACATTTTGCAGTTGAAAAGAACAAGATTTTTCTTTGAAATTAAAACCACAAGACCATTACAAATATGCCGAGGCGGCATATGATTCATAGCACCATGCATGGGTTTTGAAGGATTTTTTTATAATGTTAAAGGATTACCAGCAGTGCGTTTAAGCTTAAAGCTAAATAGTAAAATTTATATTTGAGTTAAACTGCTCAATCGTATTTTCATGCATCACATGTTGGTTTTGAAATATTTGAAAAATTTTTTCACATTCAGTCGCAACTTTGTTTATAGAAAAATTGCTTAAGAAAATTAAAACGAAAAACAATTTAGTGGCAAACAAACTAGTAATTATAATACAGCAGAACAACTGACTAAATAGCAGTTGTTATTATTTTTTTTTATTTATCTTTCCTGTTTAGCTCTTAAAACATTGTCTAAATATTTTCATCATTATCTTTGTCATGATTTAATCGTTTATTGTACGCTAGAATTTAGTATTAAAAAAAACACAAAACAAAACAAGTATGAAGGTGTCATTGTTCCGGCGCCAAACTGTAAACGATGTCTTCAAATTACTACAAGAATGTGATGATTCTTTTTGTAGATTTTGCTTTTTGCTTCTCAAAAAAAAAAACTTGCAACAGAAAGCATGACAAAGCAAATAATTTATGGTAAACAAAATGCAGTGATTTAGAAAAAATATATTCCCATGAAGAATATCTCAACGAAATTGTTGAATCTTGGAATATTTTTTCAATATGCTAAAAATTAAGAAACAAAAAACGCTTAATTTAAATATTTTATTTAAGCCTTAGTAGAAAACAATTGAAAGTTCGTTTTGATGTGAATTAAAAAAGCGTGTAATCGAGCTTTTTGGAAAAATTAGTATATTTCAGTATATTTATTTATTTTCATCATAGCAACATTAAGAATATGATTCTTTTAAAGTTCAATAACATTTCCAAAAAAACAAAAAGTGTGAAAAAATAAAAAAATATATATCGAAACATTATTATACAGGGTGTCCGCCGGGAAGGTATACTATTTTGTTTTGCCGCCATTTTGGTAAACATTAGTCTTGACAGTTCATATTTGGCAGTCGTGAGGTAGACACGTGGCAAATTTATTATGGAAAAATATTCGATAAACCAACGTGTTTTAATCATTAAAATATTTTATCAAAATCAATCATCGATTACTGTGACGATGAGAAAAATACAAGAAATTTTTGGGAGAAACAACGTGCCAACAAAACACACTATTTAGCGTGTAGTGAATGATTTCGAGGAAAGAGGGTCTGTAGGTGATAGGCCCAAGCATGGACCACAACGTACTGCAAGATCGGCTGAAAACATTACTGCTGCTCAAGAAAGTGTTCAAAACAATCCATCAACCTCAATTTGACGCCTTGCTCAGGAGCTTGGTCTTCAAAGAACAACTTTGGGCACAATTTTGCACAAGGATTTGCATTTGTTTCCATATAAGATTCAGTTGACACAATAGCTTCTTCCACAAAGCCATTTACGCCGCCCTACATGTGCCAATAGGATGTTACAGCTCGCCCATGACAACCCCGATTTTCATGAAAAAATCATAATGAATAACGAGGCACATTTTCAGTTGAGTGGAGATGTGAATAAACAGAATAGTCGAAAAACCTTCAAATTATTTATCAGTCACCTTTGCATCCATTAAAAGTGACAGTCTGGTGTGCAATTTGGTCAGGAGCAATCATTGGACTTTAATTCTTTGAAAATGAAAACGGCATAACGGTAACTGTGAATGGGGAGCGATATCGTGATACGATTGAAAACTTTTTAACGCCACAACTGCATGCTTTGGGCTTGATTAACATGTGGTATCAACAAGACGGTGCCACATCGCATACAGCCAGGATTGCAATGGAATTACTGCGAGACCAAGTTCCAAAACAATTTATTTCAAGAAATGGTGATGTTGATTGGCCTCCGCGGTTACCTGATTTGACAGCTTCGGACTTCTTTTTGTGGGGATATCTGAAAAGCAAGGTCTATGCAAACAAACCAAAAATGCTTGAGCAACTCAAACAAAATATTCGTGATGAAATTATTGATTAATTCCGCGTGAAATGTGTAAGAATGTAATGAAAAATGTGCTCAAAAGGGCTCGCATTTGTGAGGCTAACAGAGCCGGCGGACATTTATCTGATATTGCATTCCATACATAATTGCCGACATTAAATAAAACATTTATCAATATAAGATCCATTCTCTTTCATTTAATCAAAAATTATAAACAAAGTAGTATACCTTCCCGGCGGACTATTTGTACAAGAATTCAAAAAGTTTTGTTTGTTGAGAGTTTTTAGCTACTCTTTACACATGCATATCATTGGTGCTTATGCCAAATCATCGGTAGACCTTAAATCATATTCTTGAAACGCTTCAAACCTCTTATCTTATCTTATGCAAAAACTTGTAGTTTTAAATTGTATTTAAAAAAATTTAACTTAAAAAAAGCAAAAAATCTAAAGTGGCGCCACTGGACTATAAATTGATCAGCTGCTTACTCTGTAGCTGTCGTTTTTAAAATAATTAAGTAGCTGGCTACAGGGCGACATTTGTAGTCATGTAGCCGTGCGGCCTGCTGTCGTTCATGTGTTTACAGCTTCAAGGTAAATATCTGGAATATCTCTGGAGTTAAGTTTAGTTCTTGTGAATGGTAAGACAAGTGATTTTACTGGATTAAGCATTTGATTATTTAGTTTAGCCCACCCAACAATAGAAATCAATTGATTGCTCAATCTATGACACATATCCACGATTAGATGTGTTTAACTGTATGTCATCAGATTATGCATGTATTTTTGCATAATTCACAACACAAACAAACATTTCTTTTTTAATTTCTTCCAAGTCATTTCATCTAAATGTCGTATCATCATCATGTCTTCATTTGATATAAATTAACAACTACATCTATGAGCATTCTTGTCAATGCAATTATTATTATTATTTTTTTTAATTCAATTTAATTATCAAATTATTCAAATCACCCATGAACACACAGTCAGTCTAAATAAATGCATGTAATTCCAAGCAAAGAAATGAATGAATAAATAAAATGAAAAAAAAGAATTCCTCTTGTTTAACCGTACAAAAATAACCCAAAGTTAATCAGTTAAAATGTTTTTGTCTTTTGCAAAGAACATGTTGCTGCATATTTTCTTCTTCATTTCCTTGACATATGCGGGAAAAATATGTTTATGGGGAAGGGGATGGGGGTCCAACACTAAACGAAATAGCAACAATGTTGCGCAAAAGCTGCATGATTAGAGCATAAACCATCTTAAATCATGTTTAAGGCATCTTAATGTATTTGTCACAATGCACACTGGGTAATTTGTGCTACTTTTTTGGAAATTAATGCCGGTTTCTTTTCTAAGAATAATGTAACATTTTTTTACTTTTTATCAAAAAAAATTGCTATTCGAAGACTTTTTACGATAAAAATTTTGCCATCTAAGTGATGACACAATAATTTCCAATAAAGTCACTATTTCAGAAAATCATTATATTGCAAATTTTCAATAAAAAAGGCAAAAACTGTTGCACTTTTTTTTAGAAAAGAAAACGCCATAAGTCTTTCTCATGAGCGTGCATAGCTGGGTTATTTGATTTTTGTAATAGTGAAATTTTTTAGAGTTGGCACGATATGAAAAAAGGTAGAAAAATAAATATCTCGAAAATGAACGGAAACATTTTTTTGAAATTCGGCACGATGCAAATTTGGAAGGGCGTTAACAAAAAAACATTGTTGAAATTTTTTATTTAGGAATAATTTCACACAACATATTCGTAAGTTAATGAACTTTATGAGTGGTTAGTGGAAAAATGTAGCTTAATGTCAATATCAATGATGTGTCAATGTCAATGTCAATGATGTGTAAAACTGGAGTGTTCGAAAATATTATTTGAACATTAAGCATGGCTGTTACTAAGTCAATAAACTGTTTTTAGGAATTGATTGTGTTTTCTTCGATCGCCAGTTTATACCCATTTTAATTGCATTCACTTAAAGAGAAAAACTGCATAATTACTTTGTCGATGGAAAAAACAATAAACAAAGTAAAATTGCATACAAACACGCACATTTATTTTGAAATACGACCAGAAATGCTCGGAAAAGTGAGCCAAAACTGGACGTCCAGAATGCGCTGCCGTCGCCATATGCCCGAAATCATTTTAATGTTGTAATAACATGTAATTGATATTTCGAATAAACAAAATGTTTTAATAAAATTATTTTTTTTTGTATTATTTTTTACAATTTAAGATTCTATCTGGCTTGAAAAAAAATACCCTTTACATGTAAATTTTAATTTTACTTTTTTGCATTATGTAAAATGTAGTGAATAATAAAAATGTATTTACATTTTTACTTTCGTACTCAAATTTAGCAGCAACATGTCAAGCTTCTAATGAAAAATAAAATCGAATTAGTTAAGACACCAGCCAGTCTACAGTTGAGTACTTACTTGGACTTATAATATTTAATTTTTTTTTATTAATTTTTTCTTTTATTTTCCAAAGTTTAATTTACAACATAAAATAAACACAGTCACACTTAATTAAGACTGTAAATTGTAATTTAAAGTTTCATTTTTGGGATTTATTTTTTTTTTAATGTATCAACTCTAGCAGGAAAAACATTGTGGACAAAAATACATATCTCTTAAATAAGACAAAACAACTTTTAAACACTTTTTGAAAAATTTGACTGCGTGTTAAATTGAGTGCCAATGAAGCTTTTAATGAAATTAAGTTGTTTAAAAAAAGCGCCTTAAAATTTTTTTATTGATGCACAAAAGTCATAAATATTTTATTTAAGCTAAACAAAACAAATTAAAATTAAATTAAATCAAAACAAATGTTTTAATAAAATAAATAAAAAACTACAATAAAAATGTTGAAAAATAATAAAATTTTACAAAATTTTAAAAGGCACTTACTTGCAATTTTTCAAAGAAATTTATAGTTTTTGTTAATTAGATAACATTTTAAAAGATTTATTAATCAGATATTCTATTTAGTGGCTGGTTGGCTTAATGATGTGTATTGTTTTTTTATTTTAGTTTTTTTTTGTTTTGATTTTCTTTTCACATAAAATTAAAATTCTTGGAATCTTATTTTATGTATGGATATTCACATGTGCACTTTAAATGTCGGCAATTTTATGTTTGTAACTCATATTTCATTTCCGTTTATTATTTGAAAAGGAAACAACAACAACAAAAAAATAAACGAGAGTCCATATTATGAAAAAGAAGTGCTGAGCAAAATCTTTGATTGTTCTTTGTTATTAAACAGATTATAATTTATGATGAGTGCCAATCAGTTATAGTTAGCTAAAAAAGAAACACCGTTTCCATTAGCAAGAAAAGTAAGCTGACATTTATTGAAATCCTTGAAATTTACAAACATAATGCGAGGTAGAGGCTACAAATTATCTCTAAGAACGTGTTAGATTTTTTTAAAAGAAGAAAAACAAACCGCGAAGCCATTTCGGCTTGTCTGCAGCGACATCCAGGGTCCAGGCAGACTAATAGTCTAGTACGCTAGTCTACGGGTGCTCCCCATATACCTCAGGGATCTGTATTAGGACAAATACTTTTTTCTAATTTATTTGAATGACTGCATTTCGCTGATGGAAAAAAGGTACTGCCAACCATTTGTTTTAGCTGATGACATCTTATTACTAAAAAGGAGTCACTAGTTCAAGAGAACCATGGTATTCCGTAACAGTATCAAATAACCAATTAAATTCCTTAGTATCGGTTCACATTGTCAAAGTTTTCTTTCTGAAATTTTCTCTAATTATCTTTTAAACTTTCATTCATATCTACACATTGAAGTTTTTTTTTTTTGCAATGAAATTCAAGATTTCAACATTATATAAAAAAAATTGTTAGATGATCCGAATTTGAACTACTTCCGGAGCACAAGTTCAGAATCTTAGACCCGGTTCACACACGTCAGGTTTGACTTGTCTTGAGTTTTTAGGAGAAGCGGTATTGTCTCATTTTTTGGATATTGTGATATACTTGAAGATAACTTCGGGACGACGAAATTGTTGCTGTCAGCACCATGAAAGAAAAGAAAAGCAACAGAAAACCTGAAGCAATTATGAATTACAAAACACAAGTGAGAATTTCAAAGACTTATCAAATTGGATGCACCTTAATTGCTTGGAAATAAATCCAAACTAAAGCAATATTTCTACGTTTATCAAAGGCAAATTCTGTTTACCCAAAGATTTTCATTAATGGGCATACAATAGAATTTGTAGATTCCTTAAAATGTCTTGGTGTGACTTTGAATTCATGTCTGAAATTTTAAAGTCACATTTATTAGGGAAGCAGTTTAGTAATTTCGTGACTTCTTGAATAAAGTAAAGTTTTTTTCTGGCAAAAAATTGTTTTATTTCTCAACAGAGTCTTTTTTAAGTTCGATACATTTAGTCAAGCGTGTTTTTAGTTTTCTTTTTGTTCTCTGCAAATAATAAGATTTCTCAAGAGCCTCATGTTGAAAACCATCTTAAGTCGTCCAAAAGGGCCTCGATTGCAAACTAATTAAGAATGCAGCAGGACACAGATTTGAAAACAAAACAGAGCCAAAAGAAAAGCCGCACCCGGACTTAAAAAAAGTCTTCTCTTAGACTAAAAATCAAACATCTCAGCAAAAACTCGGTAATGCACTCTATTAAGAACAACATACTTTTCCACACCAACTACTTGCTGTAAACATATATAAGTGCTTGCTAGTAAATTATAGTCTGAGTGTCGCAGTAATAGAGCATGCGCTTATCATACAGATGGTCGAAAATTCAATCCCTGGCGGTGAAGGCATGTGTGTGTGTGTTTTTTTAATTATGTAAATATATTGTATATGGTTGGCTTAATAATAGAAAGGACGTATCTCGTTTTTTTCTTATGTTGCGATTTCCAACTTTTTTAATGAAAGTGCAATGCCAGAAAAGATTAAAAACGGGATTTCGAACAAAAAAATCTACATACGTACTTTCTTTATTAAGCCGGCAATATGTTTTGTGTGTTCAGGGGCTTCTACGAATTGCCATTTCTAAGTCGTTATTTGTTATTCGAAATGGAAAACACTTGACTTCAATGACAGCGCCATGGTAAAGTAATCAGTTTAAACGCCAACGTATAAGTTGTGAAAAGTATGTGCTTCACATGGTTGTTAACATTTGAACGCATTACTTTGCCATCAGAGTTTTTGCTAAGCTTATTAAGAACTATAGCTAAGTTTAAATTAGTATTAGTATTATTTGTAGGCCCATGGTTAAAGGGATTTTAGTTTAAAAACAAACTGAGGGACTATAAGTAGGTTTTAGTTTTGCCATCATCTGTGGCAATAGTGTATTAATAATTATTTTTATTTTTATTCCTGCAAACTGGTGGCCATATACAAAAACAAGTGGCGCCTAATAACAAAAGATTTGCTTTGTTTTCTTAAACATAAGCAAACAACACTACCTTTTATGACTGACTACTCTCTGTTCATCATTTCTGCAATTTGTGCACATTTTTTCATGTTTCTCACCGAGTTCAAAAGAAGCATGTAAAGAATGCATGTCTAAAAATATTTTTACTACTCGTATGTATATTAATAATCGTACTTAAATCTCTTTCATACACTTTTGCAGTTGAAGGAATAAAATTTTTTAAATTGTTAAAAGAAGTAAAAATAATAATCTTTATGTTTACACCTGCATTGTTTTTAGGCCAGCTTGTTTAAGTAGTTTTTTTAACGATAAGAAATAATTGAATTTTTTTCTTCATTTTATAAAATTACTTTTGCAGCACTTAGCCGCTTCAGCGTTATAGCTTTTGGCCTTAAAATTATGACACATACTGATATTAATTGCCAGAGATTTTTGTGTTCAGTTAAAGAAAAGGGTTTATTTATATCAGATTTATTGTATAGAGAGAAATAAATTAAGAAATACGAAGAGTATGTATACCAAGCTTCATGAGAGATCATTTTTATTAGTTATTAAAATTGTTTTATGATGCAAGATTTTTTATTTTGATTTTTTTTTTTTGCTTGAAGTGTTTAAAATTTGTGAACAAGAGATAAATTAGTTAAATTTCAGTTTGCTTATATACCTCTATAAATTATCTAGAGTAAGTTTTTAATTATATTATAATTTATATTTACTTTAAATGGAAAGTAACACAACCGTCTGTTTCAATCGCTCCACAAATGTTTAAAGTTAAAACAAACCAAAACAACAAAAATAATTATAATAATAATGGGTTCAATAAACCTTAATATGTGTAAAAAAAATTCTGCAAATTTAAAAAATTTTTAAATAAGAAAATAATATTGTGAAAAGTAATAAATCATAAAAGCTTTGCAAAATTTTAACACTGAAAATGTAAAAAAAATTTTTGTTTTTTTGTTTTTTCTTTAAAACAAAAAGAAACTCAAATTTTATGGTTAATTTGGTTCCATTACATTTTATACATGTTAAGCACAAATTCGGCGGCCTTTTGTTATTTTTTTTTGTATCTATAAGGAAATAAATATTTTATAATATAATTCGTTTTCCATAATAAATTTTTATGACTCAATTTTACTTGGCTTGAAAAAAAGATCAAAACAAAATTAAAAAATGTTTGCTGTTTTTAAAAAGAATTTTATTTTTTTCACTTCCAATTCAAGTTTTTTCTTTTTGTTGTTTCTGCAGTTTTAACAACTTTTCAAAGTAAAACATAAAAGTGTTACCGTTTTGCTTTAAATAAGAAGTTTCGAAAACAAATTTAATTTACTTCTGTTTTATATTTTGCCACCGAAGAAAAAATGCAAAAAAATCAATATTTATACGTAATTGTAGAACTGTTTTAAGATTTATATTGAAATTAATTTTTTGGCTTAGGTTCTTCTTAATTTTTAAGAAATTGTTTTTGGATAATTGCATTATTTTATTAATAAAAATTTTTTTGGAACAATTTTTATTCATCAGATTAGCACAACGGATCAGTACTGATTTCGTGGTCTTTACACCATCTCATCAGCGTTCTTTTTGTTCGATTTTACCACTTTTGACGGTGGATACTAGTGACTAGGAATATCAACTATTTAACCCTATTATTTAAGGAATTAGAATACGAAAAGTGCAACTTTTTAATTTTCTTACAAGTTAAATCAATTTCGGTTAGTACGAAATTCCATCAATGATGATTAATTATTCCAAATATTCCATACTCTGTCGCTTTTTCCAGAATCATTGGCTCTTAAATCAAGCAATTTTTTATTTTTGTTCACCTTATTTTTGCCTTGTATTCAACCACCTGTGACAATGTAGAACATGGAATTTATTATGGATCTCTTCGTTTTTAATTAATATTTATACTGTTTAAGGTTTATGTTGAAATGAATTTTTTTGGCTAGAGTTCAAATCAACGTACGCTGATGGTGTAGCGACCTCGAAATCAGTACTGATCCGTTCTGCTAGTCTGATGATGTAGCTGTGTACAGGGCGAGTGTTGTAGCCAGCGATATTGGTAGTGATGTAGCCGTGTAGCCTGCTGTCGTGAATGTGTTTATAACTTAACTTACTAAATATGAGTAACACTTTAAATTCCAAAAAACGTATCCTTTTAACTTTTACTTTTAGGCAAATAAAAAAATTCATAAAAAAATCAAATTTATTAACTTCTTTTTTAGCCGAAAATATATTTTAATTTATAGCCCACAGAACGAGGGAGTGTTTTGAAAATACAAGCAAAAATTAACGGTGAGAGTCATTTATTTAATAGCGGAAACTGTGCAAAATGTTTCAGAACTTTGTGCAAGAATGCAAAAGTTTTTGCAACAATGTTGCAAAATTCAACACCAACAGCCAAAGCAGGCTCTCAAAAAAAAAAGAAATATTTTAAAGTCATTTATCAAAACTGTTAATAAGTATTAAAAGAAAAGTAATAAAATTGGAATTTATTTAAGGAAAAAAGTAGAGTAAACTAAGCGCGTGTGTCTTAAGTCTTTTGTTTAAAGTGCTGAAATTTTTTACTGTAAACGTGGTGTTCGTTTTAATTCAAATAAATGGCATTAATAATAATCGTGTTTTACCAACAAGAAAATAAATATATTTATAAAACTAAACATGATAATTCTTTAAAATATTTCTTTGTAAAGAAAGACTCAAACTAAATCACATTGCACATATTTTATTTTGCAACAAAAATCGAAATTAGTCCAGTAATTAAATTGAAATTCAAATGCATTATTTATTACTTCATTTAATTTTTTTAATAATTTGTAAATTTTTTATTCGAGATATTCTTTCAATTTAAATTAACATTTTTTTATTATAATTTTATGTGCTCAAAAATATGGTTTAATGATTTGTCATAAGCCCCAATATATAGATCAGCTCAGCTCGTAACAAATGAAAAATTGTACTCTTTATATTTCCATATACTTGTTTTTAAGCTAAAATATTTAAATAGTTCCTTACAAAACTATCAGTGTCAATAAATGTATAATTTTTCTTTTACTTCTTCTATTTGCAGCAAAATATTTCAGTAGCGAAATCCCAGCTTCATAATTAAAACAAGAAGTAAAAGTTTTTGTCTTCGTGTGTGTTCATGCAAACTAATGTTTTTGAATGTCTTATAAACGATGACAAATTATGAAAACTTATTAAATTTGCCAATGAATTTTAATGGCAACGAATTGAATGGTGATTTAAATAATTCCAATTTACCAACACAACATGAGGCTGTAAAAATGTCCCAAAGAGATTTCTCTGAGGTAAGTGGGAAAGCAGAAACTATTTTGTTAAATAAATTTATGATAGTATTAAGAAAATGTGAAAAAGTATAAAATGAGAATCAAATAATACAATGACACTAGGCTGGAGTTAACTTAAGGCTAAAATAAAGCAGAATAGACTCCAAGTAGTAGAGTCAAGTTTTTTTTCACGATTTTAAACTTAATCCTACAAGATTTTAGTTTCGATCATGAAATTCATTCTAAGCCTTCAAACAGCATCTTAGGTTCCAAGTTAGACTTTAAAGTAGACTTGGAACCCAGCAAAAACTTTTACAGGCTTGTAATCCAATAGGTAGAAAAAGTAATTTTAAATGCCCCAAGAAGACAAAACTTCATTTTTCCGAAAAAATCTAAAATTTAAAAAAAAAAATTGGCAACATAAAAATTAAAAAAAAAATTATCAAAACTTAACTAAATGCAGTAAATATGCATAGAAATTGTCCGGCTATTCCGAAAAAATCAAGTGCTTTAAATTTACCAGTCAACCACAAATTTGTTACAGAAATCAAAAACTCGCAAAAAAATTCTCGCAAGAAAAAAAATCAAAAACATTTTATGAAAGCTCAAAATTTAACGCATCTTTGAAAACCCATAAAAGTACGTAAAATTTACTGCAAATTCATAATTTCAGCAAATAAATCGGGAACTCGTCAAAAGTATACGCTTCTTCGAAAAACTTAAAATAATACTTATTTTCAAATGCACAAAAAGAGCTTTTAAATCAATTATCAACAAAAAAAATTCACTAAATTAATCAAACCTGGAAAAAAATCTAAGCTACTCCGAAAAAAATTTTGATTTTCCGAAAATACAAAATATCGAAAATGACTTAGATTCGCCGGAAACACATAATTAAATAAAAAAAAAAATATAAAAAACGAAGACAGTCTCAAAATACATATCTAAAGCTGTTCAAAAATTCTAATGTCACAAACTCGAAAATTTGCTAAAAGTGTTTTAAATCCTGCTGAAATGCATGATTACCGAAAACTCGAAACTCAACGCTTATTTATTAAATTAACTGAAGTTATTTTAAATTCAACAGAAACCCAAAATTTTTCTATAGCAATTAAAAACTGGCAAAAAAAATTACTCTCAAAAAATCTCCGAAAACTCGAAATTTAATGCATCTTCGGAAATGCAACAAAACTGTTTTATGTCCACCAGAAGTCTATAATTTCAGTAAATAAACGAAACTGGAAAAAAAATTTAATTTAATTTAATAAATATATATATTACAGAAAAATGGCAAAATAATTTTATTACTCCGAAAAAAATTAAAATTTCACACACAAGCGACAATGCACTAAAAGAGCTTTAAACTGTCATAAAACTTTAAATTAAATTAAAAAAATATATACATTTGTATATAGAAAAATCGGCAAAAAATTTAAGCTACTCCGAAAAAATTTTAAATTCTTAGAATTCTAGAAATTCTACATATACAGAAAAAAAATTTTAAAATGTACTAAAAAAATAACAATTTTCGAAAACTATCCTCGGTCCCTGAGAGTGGGTTAAAGTTGTTTCTCTGATTATTCTTATTATTATTATTTTTTTTTTGTTACGATAATCCTTTATTGCTTGTTCGAATTAAAATTATTCTGTTTGAGATTTTGGTTTTTGTCTTGACTTTTTTTACCATTTTCGAAATATTTGTTGTAGTTTTGTCTTATCTGAGATTTTTGTTTTATTTTTATCTAATTTATAAAACAAATTAAAATTCGTACGCAAGACCACAGCCAACGATGACACTATATCAAGATGCAAAAAAAAATACTGCAGCCGGTCTGACGGTCACACAGATAAAAAAAATCCCTTTTCTTGTGTAGCCTCTACCTTTCAAAAGTGAAATATAGTATCTACATAAAATGTACAATGTCTCTAATTTGTTGCGAAAGAAAAGGCAATGAGCACCGATAAAAGGGTTCGTTTGAAGTCCTGGTTAATATAAATATATATTTATACATGTATACTTATATGTTTCTTATTGTTTAAATGTTTGGTGGATTTCTTCTCTACTGGTGACCTTCATAATATTTAAAGTCTCATTTTGTTGTTGTTATTTGTTTGTTTTTTTTTTTTTGTAACAAATTTATTTTTATCTTTTCGCATTTTGCTTTTAATTTCTTTTGATTTTAATCGATTTTTTCCAACATTCATCTTTTGTATTTTTCGGTTATTGGTTGTAGTTACTTTTTGGAGTCTTTAGAGTTTGATGTTTATACGGCTTGACTGGATGGAACTTGTTTTATTTTAAGGAGTTTTTTTTCGTTTTAATTTAATTTTCTTTACCAGCAACGCTGGTGTGTTTTTATTTTTATTTCTTTAGTTTTTGTACGAATTAGAGCAGAAATATGTATTTTCAGCTTCATTGAACTCAAAACGAGATACGATAAAAACGTTTTTTTTATTATTATTATTTTTTTTAATTTATTTTTTAGCTTTTTTGAAGGCCATCATCGTCATAAATTTTATGAGTAGGCGTAAGTCTATACGAATAGATTGATGGAAATTGAAAATTGCTTTACTTTAACTGGCTGTACGGAAAGAGGCGATACTTTTATTTGAAATGAATAAAACATTTTAGGTCTACATATGTTAATTGTGTTGTTAAGAGATTAAAAATATAATTGAGCAAAATAGCTACGAGAGCAGTAACAGGAATACAAAAACTATTTGTCAAGATTAATCCAATCGATTTTTTAATCAATCGTCTGATATATAAAAATCAATATTTGTTTGTTCGTATTTTATACGCGGCCGTACCGTAACATTCATCCTTTTACGATAAAAATTTGACATCTTATTGATTGCGCTTGTAGGAAGCGTTACGTATACGTATGTTATTAGAGGAATAGGAGTCGGAGCGGGCCCAGTGTGGCTATTTTTTGATATACGTGAAGATAACTTCGGGACGACGATATTTTTGTTTCAACAACTGATCTTGAATGTCACAAAACTTTATTTAATTTTTCGTCATTTCTAAAACCCTTGTGCATTGAGAACTGGCTGTTTTCTTATTTAATTAAGACACATTTTTATGTTGATAAAAAAACCACCGATTGCAACATACAATTTAACCCTTTGTTGCATCAAGCGACTTGGACATGCTGCAAAAATAAAATTTAACTTTTTTTAAGCAACGACTGAATATTTGTTTGTTTGTTTGCTGGTTAATTCTTTAAAACTGATTTGACAAACGTGACATACGGATTTTTGTGTTATATATATTTTTTTAGGGAAGCCGTTTTACAAAAAAAAAATATATTTGTATGTGTATCCAACTGAAAAAACGTTCGTGGGTTTGTTTGGATTTTTTTTCTTTGCACTAGTGGCAAAGTTTTTGTTTTCGCCAAATTTTACTCACTATGATTCCTTATAAAAAAAACCGTTTGCTTCAGAAGAGTTTGTAGGAAACATAATATAAAAGTCAGTGAAAAGCTACACGGTTTCCAATAGCAATACATATTTATTAGAGTTTTTTATAACACGAATACTTTCAGTAACTTTTCTGCAGAAATAGAAAGTTGACAATAACTTGTTCGATTAAAAATTATATTCTATGTTAGGTAACCGAGCGGAGAAACAACATAATGAAGCCATGCTTACGATAACTATATTCTGATTGTAGCAAACAATTTATTGTTGAATTTAAAAACAATCTTTACATGTAGTAATGAAAATCTGGCAGCTGAATGGGAAGTTAGTTTTTTTTTATTTTGATGTGAATAAATATAAATAAATTTAAATATTATAATAGATAACTTTTTTGATAAAAGAAATTAATTCTAATTTTTTAAAAAGTCTTTCGATAACTTTTGTTTTTGAAAATTATCAATCGCATATTACAGAAAGAAAATTTATTAATTATTTTTTTTTTGGAAAAATTTACCACTGATGCTGAAATTCTATTATAACTTGTTTTATAAAATGTACAGAGATCATCGATCACTTGAATATACAAATAAAATGTTATAGTTTACGTTTCTTAAATTTTAAAAACCAATTGATAACATTTCTAAAGAATTTCTAAAATATCGTCTACTTTTGGTAAATAAATAAATGTATTTTTAACATTTTCTTAGTTGTTGACGACATTTTACGAGCTTTATTAAAGAATATGTTCCTTTTTATTTCGATATAAAAGTTCGATAACGATAACTTTATGAATGTACCGTCTGTCGTTCGCAGGTTATTTTGTTCTGCAACCAGCGTTACCAAATGTGCAAATTTATCTGTTTTTTGCAGTTTTTCTAAGTGCAAAACAGGCTTCCAGGTTTTTACTCAAAAAAACAGTTTTTTAAAATCAGTGCAGTTTTTTCAATTTTGTTCGAATAAAACAAAGAAGTATTCAATTACAATATTATTAACCAAGGCGAATTCAATACCAGGTGGCCATTTCCCTACAACAGTACAAGAATTGAATTGAATTCGCCTTGTTATTAACGAACATATATTCTAATACAACAATGATATAATTTGTACTGCCTTTTAAAAGCAACACTGTGTTATTTATTTTTTTCTCATCCTTCTTTATGCAATCGTGATATTCGCGAATTATTGCACTTTGATTTTCAATACTATAATTTGTTAGAAGAAAAAAGTATTGAACGCTTTTGGCAGGTAATCTTTAGCACAAAATGTTGCGATGTTTCTGAACCATTTCCAAATTAAAAAAAAAAGTTTACGCAATTTTGTCACTACTAGTGTCGACAGCCAACGTTGAGAGGATATTTTCTCAAATTAATTTTAAAAAAATATTCTACAAACAAAAGAAATGGAAACTAAATTTAATTAGAATATGCACAACTAATACATAAATATGTGTAATTAAATAATTAACTATGATCTCTGAATGTGATGAATTAAATGAAATATTATACGATATGTTGTTACTTTTAATTTTATACATATATTTTTTACATCAAAAAATAAAAATAAGAATTATATATTTGTTTTTCTTTTTTTCTTCAGTAAAATGAATTAAACATATACAAATATGGGTTTATTACATTTTCTTTAATTTGGTTTTAAAGGTGCAGATTTTTTTCGAAAAAAAAACAGATTTTTTTTCGGAATTGTCAGTTTTTGTAAAAAAAAATATGGCAACATTGTCTGCAACTCAAAGTAAAAAAATGTGGATTAGACTGTTTTTTTTGCAAACATGTGGAGATTTGTCGTTCTGTGTAATCAGTTTGCTTTTATCATTTATAGTTTTAGAAATATTGAGATATGGACTTTATGCTATACAACACTTTAGTGACACGCTTCGTAACCTATTTTGTTCTATAAGTACGATTTTTTGCATATAGAACACAATACCGAAATAAAAATGCTATCGATATAATTAAACAAATAGCGAGCTGTCAATGGCAATTGAAAAATGAAAAGGTTTTCGATAGAAATAGAATTTTTTTTATAGCGATAACTTCTAACAGTTGATTTCGATAGATTTGAAAACATGTCCGCAGGTAAAAAATTGCGAAAACTTTCTCATAAAATGATAAATGTATCGATAACGTTTGAAAATAAAAATGAAATACATGATATTTAAAATATAAGAATATATCTCTAACATTAAAAAACTTACTTGATAACATTTAAGAAGGCAAAAGTTATCGATAACTTTTAAGAAAGTTTTCATAATCTAAGAGAATAGGAAGCCAGACGTTCAACGCCAAGATTCTCGTAACAGGCACAAATACGTTAAGTTGTTCAGCTAACTAACTAATCTTAGAATAATCGATATGCTGAAAATGTAATCGATAAGAATTTAAACCCAATATATAATGTATAATTTTTTAACTGAAACTATTAAATTAAAGTCAGCGATAACAAATATTTGAGCCAACCTCTTGTCATTTGGCTCTCGTTATTTTCTAAAGGAAACAGTGCAATTTTTTTTCTTTGAGACAATTTCTTTGGCCATCTATTTATCCTTAAGTCCCTCTTGTTGTTGTTTTGCTAAAGTTATATATGTACATATGAATTCCTTTTTTTTGGGCAATTTTTTTACTCAATATGTTTTATTGTGTGGCTTTTCTTTGTCACTACTGGAAGACGTGCCAGACGTGAGTTGATCGTAAAGATTTCGTTTGCCTCTTTCTTAAACTTTGTTTCTTTGTTGTTTGATGGCTTCCAAAATGCCTTTAAGACGGCCGATTCGTTTTTAAAAATTGCCACATTTGTTTGTTGTTCGTTTTTATTTATTTATTTTATTTATTTTTTGTTCTTCTCATGCAGTTAAAACTTTAGAATGCATTTCGAAATTTTAATTCTTAAGAATTTAGCACATTCTGATATTTTTAAATGTTTTTTTTTGTTTAGTATTCAGCAACAATTTAAATGTTTTCAATTGTTTACGGCCCATCGTTAGATGGAAACCCAAAACGTATGAGTTGCAATAAAAGTTTTGCTCATTGCTTTCAGAAAAATTTTTTAAGGATTAAAAGTTTTGCAAGAAAATTTTGCACATAATTTTTTTTTTGTTTGATTTTAAATGACAGTTTTAAAAGCACTTTTACTGGTCAGTTGGTTATTTTTGGATTTTAAAAGAAATTTTTTGTCAGTTGTGGTGATGAAAAGTTTTAATGACCCTTCTACGTAATGTTGGTTGGCATACAGTGGTTCAAAAAAAAAATAATAAACAAGTCAAAACCAGATTATGATTTTCCAGAAATAAGAATTTATATCGATACAATAGCACATTAAATTTTTAGCGATAACTTTATATTGAAATAAAAAGTTATCGGTAACATAACCATTGAAAAATAAATTCTTTAAGCAAATTAAGTTATCGATAAGTTTATGATAAGAAAGGGGATACGACTTTTCTATAATAAAAAAAGATTATACGTTTATTAACATCTTTTCTTTTAAAATGGAAATTTATCGACAACATTTCTGCAAAAATAGAAAGTAATTATTTCCTTTTCTATGGAAATGGAAGCTTTTGAATAACATTTCTAGGGAAACGAAAAGAAATCGAAAACTCACTAAATTAACAGAAAGTTATGAGCAACTATTGTGTAAATTTTAAAAACTCCCACGATCTCTCTTATAGAAATAGCAAGCTCTTGAGTAGTTTTCTATAAAAACAACAATGAATAAGTAATTCCTTTGTTATGGCTCGTTTTAACCACTGTCCCTCTTTTTACTGCTTATCTGCTTAGCTTTATAAATTTCTTCCTTTTTCTTGAAAGCTGCAAGTATTTGTTGCCCCAGCTAATACAACAAGCGTGGGTTGTCCGTTCCTTAACTTGAGTATTTAAAAACATTTTCATTTCTTAAACGGTGTTTATTGGGACCGTTTAAATACCTCAACAAATAAACACACTTGGAACTGATTAAGTATTTGAGATTATTTCTTCAAAAGTCTTAACAAGTTAACGAAACAAAAAATTAAATCCCCAAATGCATTTGCATTTTTGTTTTTCTTTTTTATAAAAGATTTTGATCATTTAGTTTTGTTTAATTATCGAAGAAAATATACAACGTTGTTAATGGTAATAAAAATGTAACCAAATACAGAAAGTATAAAAAATGGTGAATAAATTTCATGGAAAATGTCATGGCAACTTAATGGAAATGTTGGAATGTTATTGTACATATCATGAGGGGAGGGATGAGAAAGGGGACTAGTGTGATGATTAACCACACTGGACTATTAATGAATTATTTCAAAACTTTAAGGGAAGAATTTTGTTTGGAAAAATATGAGGATCAGTTGTTTAATTCTGTGGGGCCCGAAAATAACGAAAGGCTTTGAGTGCATTATAGCTTTTTATTTAAAACATAATTATTAATTTTTTTTTTCAAATACAGTGTATTAATGGAGAATATATTTAAGTTATGAAAAACTATATCTCGCAAGTGCTGGCGATTTTCTGCTTCACCTATTTGTGTTCTTTCCAAAAACATTTTTCATAACCTTTTAAAAAACTTCAGGTGTTTTGTTGTTGATTTCGACGCTTAAATTGTTTTTTTAATTGTTGAATGGTTCTAGGCTTATTAATATAGACTTTTCCTTTCAAATAGCCCCGAAGGAAACAGTCAAGAGTGGTTAAATCCGGTGAAAAGGGGGGACCGTTAAAATCGCTTGCACGCGAAATAATTCATTCACCGAAGATGTCGTGTAAAAAAGCCGTTGTGTCCCTCGCAATGTGCTCTTTGGCTCCAACCTGTTGGAGCCATACATGCGGATAGTTTTCCACGGCTGGCCTTAAAAAGTTTTTCAACATTGTCCGATATCGAACACCGGTGATGGAAACGGTCACACCGTGTTAATTTTCAAAAAAATTATCATTTCCGATGAAATAACGACCCAAATGGTACACTTAAGTGGGGGAAATTGCCGCTGTTGAAATACTCTTGGATTTTCTGTAGCCCGCTGTTGAACTACTCTGGGATTTTCTGTAGCTCCATATGTCTTAGTTTTGCCTATTAACGAATCAACCCATTTAATTGAAAATGGGCTTCGTCGCTCATAATGAAATTATGTATAAAATCATGATTTTCTTCTGCTTTTTTTCGGAAATAAATTGCATAATTCAGTTGTTCTTGACAATCATTCGGCTTCAATTTTTGGACAAGCTGAATTTTATATGGAAACATTCTTATTGTATGCAAAATTATATTCAACGACCCTCGTGAGAGGCCAAGTTTTGTCGAACGTCTCCTGTTTGATGTTTCTCCATCTTCCCGAGTACTCTCCTGCACCCATTCAATATTGTCAACCGTGTACACCGTTCATCGTCTGCCGGCACCAGCCCTTGTTGCCGAAAATTTGCAACCAGATGGCTTGTTGTTGACATTGAGGGTCCAACGCGTACATTAAAATAACGCACAGCACAATGGACCGTTGATTTGAGCAATAAAGTTAAACGATTTGGGCACTTTGTTCAATTGTGTGATTTTCCCAAATCTTTTTTACAAAGTTTAAGTTTAATATTTACTGAGCCTTTTTTATAAATCTTTTATGAAAACAAACTTAAAATTGTTACAATATTAGAAGGGAAAAATACTTAAGGCTATAATGTAATATCTTAATTTACAAAAGGTATTCAGCGCCAAGCTTGAACGAAAATTGTTAAGAGCCTCAGACAAAATACTTGCTAAGCTTGGTCTTAGTAAAAGTGAAAATTTGATGGAAAATCCAAAAATGTTGATGTTTGGCATGCTTCCTGTCAGTTGTTATATATGTCCGTGTATAGTGTTAACCCATCAAGCACGAACAAGTTTTCATTATAATTATATTTTCATTGTGTCAAAAAAAATCGGAATTAATAGAAAAGCAGAAAAATTACTCACACAAAAAAAGTGTTAGAACATATTGAATAACATTTTTGTCATCAACATTTCCTTATTCAGAGACATTGTTATATTTTTTAAACGAAACGAACAGCACAAAATCAAAGTAAAAATTAATGCTTGGTGGATCATCAAGAGTGTTAACATAAAGCCAACAAGCACACGTACACGTGCAGGTAGCAGGTACACTCGCATCAATTCGCTTTGAAAATTACCTGCTTTCTTTGTCAAAATCAACGTCAAACACTATGTATCAATCAAACATAAACAAATTTTGACAAACAAAACAGATCAAAATGCAGGGAGCAAAAAATAATCAGCTGAGCTGTCGAGACCACCTGTAATGAATTCGCCTTGTCCGCAACAGAACAGAAAAGAACGAAAAAGTAACAACAAACCATACATACAGTTTTTCAATTGATCAGAAACAAAACAACTGATTCATATTAGAACAGAACGTACAAACTAATTCTGCTTTAAGACATTTTTTTATTATTCTTATAAACTTTTCAACCATTAATTTTTGACACATCTGTTGATATTTTTAAGGTGAATTTGGATGCGACTACTTGATGTGAATGTATCTGCCTTGTTTTTGGCTTTAAATATAAAGAAACATTGAAGCTAATGTATATGGACTGAAGTTTTATAAAGTTTAAGGAAGATTTTGCTGAAAATGAAATATATAAACTGCATTTTGTTTGCGATATTTGTTCCCACGCTATAAAATCTTCAGAGGCGTTTAACTTTTCACCACTTTCTATAATATAAAATTTTTCATATCTAATGACACTATTGTGTAGCTTAATAGAGTTATTCGAGACCACCGCTCTATCAGTTTACCTCTTTCAAAAAAAGAATAAATGAGACACTTATTACTTTGCTAGCAGATCAAAACAACTTACATCATTTTAGCGGCAAAAACTCATTAAGATACTCGTATTTCCGTTAAAAGCCACTTTAAGTAAGAGTAATTTAATATTTCTATTTGACACATCACACTGATCATGAGTTTTAATTTCAGACATTACGTTTACATAAATTATTCAAAAGCTTTTAAGGCCATGATGCCAAAAATGCAGTTTAAAAGCATCAGAAAGTAAATTTTTCCGCATGAAAAAATATATGAGCAAACAAATTGCCATTAAATTCATGACAAAATGAAATGGACGTTAAATGTTAACGACCAATTAAAATAAACTTTTTGAAGTTAACGTTTTTTATTTATTTATAACTATTCAAAGAATTATGGAAATTATTATATTGGGAAAATTTTGGTTTGTAAAGCTTTGAAATGCAGTTTGAAAATGTTACAAAAAATAATGGGGGTTAAATGTTTCACAAAAAATCTCTATTTAAAATTATTAAAATTGTAAAGTAACCGCACACAAAATAAAAGTCAAGATAAAGTAATTAAACTGCCAGTTTTATTTTTCAAAGAAAACTATTAAAGTTGTAAGAAATAAGAAAATACTAAAGTAAAAGTATTAGGGTTTTACATAAATTTTAGGACTTCCTAGAACAATATTCTTTATAGCAGGTTGTGAGTGAGGGCGTAGAAAAATAAAGAAGTAACATTAAAAATCGACACTTTTACCAGTAGAGCAAAGCATGTGGTGTGTACATTGTTGTTGAGCCTTCACACACGAGAATAATTTTTAAGCGCGCTCATGTTCTGCTCATAATACACGGTATAGTTATTTATCTGGCCTGAAATGTATACGTGCACACAGCTTTGTATGCATTAGTGCTTTTGTATTCATTTGAAATTTGTGTTTTTTTTTCTAATTGTGTATGTATTTGCTTTAGGCTGTTACTGCCGCTTGAGTCTCTCCGCCAACAAAATAAGAAAACCATTCTCTTCGCCTTTCTCACCGGAAAGCTGTCATGTTATTCCAGCCCAATTGCTCTCGTGTGTGAAGGCTCATTGATGTTGCTGTTATTCGTCTATATTCTAATTTCTAAGCAGACTTTAGGGACGCTGTTTTTTCTTCGTTATCAGTGTTAACATAAAATGAAATTGGCAACAAGTTAAATAGTGTAGTAGTTTTTAATCCAAAGTGATTTTTATTTTTTGGCTAATGTTCGTAACATTTTTAATCAGAAAGAATTAGACATGAGACAATATTCCAAAGGAAGAAGGGAAAAATTTTAACACTAATTAATTTCAATTTACACGGCAGAACAGAAACAACGTTGTTGTATCCGCCACTGTTTATACAAATAATGTCTAGAAAAAGCATACGAGAGTTATTTGTATTATTAGTTGTTTTTACAGTAAACACTGCTTTACCACTATCAATATTCAAATTTTTCCATCACTAATTAACGTTAAATTAACCCATTGTTACACGTTGGTTTTTATCTCATGTGCCATTTTTCTTTCTAATTTTTGTTTTTACTTAAGACAAACTTTCATGGTTTGATTAATACTTAAGTATTATTGCTTTTTGTTTTTTGTCAACTAGTTGAGTTTTTTGATTTATTTGATCAATTTTAACTAGTTATGTGACAGCAAACATTGCAAGACTCAAGCCAGTAGCTAATTGTTTTTATTTAATGTGATTATTTCCCGAAAAACAACGTTGTTTTTGTTCTGCCGTGTAAGTTTAAATTAAATGGTGTTGAAATTTTTTCCAATTAATAATCAATTTGGATTAAAAACTACTAACAACCAATAAACAACCGAAAAATAATCACTTTAAATAAAAATAAATAAGAGAGAACACTGAAGATGGCACATAGCCGAAACCGGTCTGTTTATCAACCAAATTTGACGTGGGATGACGGAAATTCATTCCAAATTAAAAAAAATAAATGGTTTAAAATTTATGCTGAAATATCCTAAAGGAAAAAGGCTGAATGGTAAATGAAACTTCATTGTTATTTAGTGCATGAAATATTTATTTAGCCGGAAAGCTAAGAAGGCCCTGTTGGAATTCTTTAGCGGGTGTGATCGAAACACCTCTTGTCTTTTTTAAAGAAAGTTTCAAGTCTGAGATATTTAATAAGATTCTGCCAATTCACCAAAAGCAGATTTTGTCTAGATTTCTGAAACTTTAACCTGTTAGATTAATTAAAAAGCTGAACAGGAAATTTTTGTAATGAATTTTTTACCAAGCCAACATATAAAGAGTAATAAAAAGATTGTTGCGGCCTCCGAAAAAACAGCAGACTTTTGTTCCCTTGCGCTCCAATGTTGTTAGAATAAATAATATTTTCCTGTATTTATTTCTTAATAAAAACAATTTAAATTAAGAGTTTGAGTTAACGAATTAACGAACTCAGCTAAGCTGATTTTCTTCTTTCTTATATCCGCTTAACTCCTATCGGAGCATAAAGCCTCTTGTAGAGGTTTCTGTAATACCGTCTAAACATGAACTGCTCCCTCCCAGATACGTGGAGCTTGCCGTCGGAGCGAGAGGATTTGGCATATTTTCGTGACTCCCTGGGATATGATTTATCTCTCTTGGTGTTTGATTCATGTTTATTTTTGACGGTTTGTCAGAATTCCTTCATTGCTTGAGAGCATAATGAAAGGCTTCATGAAGCCTGATACTTCTAAGCGACTAAGCGCAGGCGTAGACTTTCTGGAACTTTGTGGGAGCTGGAGTTAACTTTTTATAGTGCATCAGTTACCACCGCTCTTGCATAATCGTGCAATAATCTGTATTTCCCTATTCCCCGATTAAGTCGAGTTGGCCCAGGAACAGATGAGACGTATATAGGCTAGACTCTTATTTGGGAGGGCGGCATCGACCCGCCCTGTCGGTGATGAAGTTTCGGAATTATGAATTTTTATGTTTGACTAATTCCTGCATAGTCAAATACATAACCTTCCATATCCTGTCCATCAGCCGCTGCTTGTCCGAGCTGCTTATTCAATTTGTTCGCAATTAACCCCACTATAGGCCCATTTCACTATCCGCAACCTGTGACCCGTCCAGCAGCTGGCAACTCCGCTTACGCGGATGTTTCACTTCCACCGCCTGGAAATGCTTATTTAATAACTTGCAATTAAATCAATATAGTTTTAAATAAATAACCTAAAATTAATTAAACTAATAATTTAAATTGGTTAATCTGCTAAATATCTCTTATGCCGTTTATATTTTAAATATCAAAATTTGCATGGAAAACTATTATACCAGGCTCTTGAAATTTGTAGCAGCAATAGTGGCTCTCAAGTTGCCTGCTAAGCATACATGACATAATCTCCATGATGATATATTTGGTGGGTTTAAGGTATTTAAAAAAAAGACTGATCACTAAATGAAAAGAAAGAATTGTTCATTGTTTTACGAGGCGCGTTCTTTTAATTTTGGTGCTGCTAAATACAAACGATTTAAGCGTTGCTAAAGTTAGTACTTGAAACGAGTACCCCTAATATTATTCAATACCCCTAATATATTTGTAAATAATGTGATAATTTTTATGAATACAAAATAAGGCTAAAATGATATTTTATAGTTAAAATACCTTTATTCTCATTACAAAAGCTTAGTGTGGAGAAAGAGTAAATGTGTTGTGTCACTGATCATACAATGATCATGATGTGGCGGCTGATGATGGAATTTCCCACCAACTGTGCATTATTGAGTCAATATATTTGTTAGATTTTGCATTTGCTATTTTGTGCTTTCACTTTTCTTAGCTGTCGTCTTTTTTATTTATTTATTTTTTTTATGGCACCAAATAATGGCAGATGTGTTATCTCTCTTAGTGGTGGTCAACTGCTATTGCTAGTTTTTATGTTTTATGCCTTCTGTGAATTGAAATTTTGAAGATGTAAAATATATATAAAGGGTGATTTTTTTAGAAATTTTCTTTTTGGCAACACTGTTTTTGGTAGTTCAGCTGTTTTCGTGTAACATGCTTTACTGTTAAACATGTTCAGTTTGGTCGGTAATGTAACCATGAATCGACTTACAAAGGAACAACCCTTGTAGGTCATTGAATTTTATTATCGAAATTCATTCATGATCGTTAAAGAAAGTGCATCGTACACTTCTTCCATTTTGTGGTCAGTGTGGGCTAGTGCTGGCAAATTCTACTACTTTTCATTGCTCAACAATATTCAATACTTTTAATACTACTCGATACTTTTAACGGATTTTTTGAATTTGTAACGCATAGTTTTTATCTGCAAATTGAAGTAGTTTCTTCAAAAATTAAAATAGATCTTCAACTATTATTGGTTTTGTATGTCTTTTATTATTAAATAAAAAATAAATGTAAAGCTAACTTTTAATGTAATGTTAACAACAACTAAAGAAATAATTTAATTGTTCTAAAAAAAATTATTTAGTTTTGATTTGATCAAAGAATCTTACACCCAGTTGTCTTTTTATACAGTGATGTATTTTTATCCACTATTTTAGCCACTCAGCTTGTTTAAAAATACAACTCTGAAAGTATCGAGTAACTACTTTTGAGTATTGAGTAATCAAAAAAAGGAAATACTCGATACTCGGTACCCACTACTCAATAATTTGCCAGCACTAGTGTGTGCGACCTTCTGAGCCGGCTATTTGGAATTTTGTGACTAAATTTTGCACCAAATTTACATTAATTGGACATTAAACCACTTGGCGGACATGTGGCTTTAACAACTTGGTGCCACATGCCACATAGCACCCGAATCAATGGACCAATGTAGAGGCGAGTTTAGACTATTTTTTGTGGGCCTATGTTAAGGCTGATGTATATAGAGACAAGCCCACAAGCGTGAACACTATATCGGCAATCTGGCAGCTGTATTTTCTGCTTTATGAAAATAAACTAAAGAAATTGTTAACCCCGATTTCACCATCTTCAGTAAAATATTTGGTAAATAATATTAACTAACTGCTGGTTTGGCTAACTGGTATTATTTAATCAACGGTTACCGATTTTCGTTTCACCATCCTTCAGTTAGTTAACAAAAGAATTGGATGAAAATGTGGCAATACTATAAGTTTGTTTACATAAAAACACTATAGAAAAAGGCGGTATTTGTGTGTATATTTATAAAGCGAAACTTTGTGCCAATAGAGAAATGCATGCAAGTAATGATTAAAACATTCTATTCTATATGTTCATGTAAAATATTTGTATGAATATTAAATAATGTAATTTTATGTTTTCAGTATGTTCTCAGACGACTCTGATACTTTCTATGTCTGTTTGAGTTCATCAGTTATATTAGAGTGGTGTCATTATTTTTTTCGCGAAATGAATTTTTTAATTAAAAAATATTACAAAAATGTAAATGCTGATTCATATTTCTATCCATTTTATTCGTTTTACTTTCCGATTAAAGTCCTAACCGGCAAATTTGCTTCTGTTAAATTTAACATAAACTTTTTTGTTAAATTGTGACGGTTAAGAGTTAATCATACATTGTGTAATACAATTTAGCCAAACTTTCGGTTAAAGTCATGGTGAGTTTTTAATCGAAGATGGTGAAAATGGGCGTTAGTTAATTAAAATTAAAAACAGGGCGTTCCACTTTTTTATAAATTATGTTTTGTTCTAGTGAAAAAACAAATTGCATTATTACAGGGTTTAACAAGATATTTCTTTCTGAAAGGTGACATATTTTTTTGTGTAGAAAAGAAAACACCATTAGAAAGAACGTTTGGCGGAATTGAATTTTCAAAAATTTGTAAGTAAAAACATTTTTCGGATTCCCTGATAATCTAAAGTATCGCAATGCGAACATATAAGTATTTCCTTTATCTGCTCGTACATACGAGTACATACATACGATTGTTTCGAATACACACTTCTACAGTTTCTTCTACCACCTGTGCTTTTGTTTCAAACTTGAGTTGTGAATTTTTTTTATAAGTATATTTAGTATTGATTGTATTTGTACGCGTTTAAACTGGCTTTAAAGTAAAAAAAAAACACTACTGTCAATTTTTTTTTTAATTTTTTGGCTTTTGTGCTCGTATTTTATGCTGCTTAAGATTTGTCTGAATGTGGTTGCAATTGTTTTTTGTATTTTGTAGTAAAGTTTTGTCTGCAACAGCTTCCACAAGATACGCATCAGTTTTGAAATTGAGTTTTAGCCTGCACAGGGCAAAAGTAATATGAAAACCACTCTAAGGCCTACCAAAGGCTAAATACGTTTTATGAAAAGCCTGTATAGTATTTTTGACAGGAATGGGAAGACTTAAGGCAACTTTTAATAGTATTTTCATTTTCATTTTAATCAGTGTTGTCTACACTTTTAATTTCCAAAAGCACTAGATTAAGAAAATGATTGATAAAAAGCACATGCTGGTCGCTTAATCTCCCGTTTTGGCGAATTGTCCATTCCAGACAGACTTCTTTCTTCGGGGCTACTTAAAGTCGTGGGTTGTATGCCAACAAGCCCCAGACAATCGCAGCTCTTAAAAAAAGTGAACTGTTATCATCGGAAATCTTTTGGAAATAGGAAAATGGGCACAAATATGTATCAACGCTGATAACAGCCACTTGGCAAATATCTTCTTTCCCACTTAACAAAAAAAATTGCAAATATCTCAAATTAATTTTTTTTATTTAGTAAAAAAGTTATTTAAAAGCAAAGTTGGATGATTATTTTTGCGCCACCTTGTGGAACGGCATTAACAAACGTGTTACTAACACAAAACTAGTGTTAATGTGTTATCACGAAAGCTCGAACGCCCGAAAAGAATCGATTATAAGCACTGGAAAAATCATTTTTCTATGTAATGGGCGTGAAACTTCTCACGTTTCTTATCACAAGATTGTATTTTCATGAGAACTCAATATGAATGTAGAATTAAGAATTAAGAGATTGAAGAATAATATTCACTTTATGTGGCTCTGTCACTGACCACTTTTTCAACCATAGCGTTGCATTAGCACAGAAACTCTAGAGATTTACAAAGTTTCATAAGAATAGTTTAAGCAAAAGTACCTTTAAAAGAATGGAAGTGGCACTGGCCAAATTTCTTATAATAAAATTGTATAGTCAGAGTAATTCATATATTATTGTATGCATGTGTGTATCATAATAATCGCTTTAGCAGAAGTCGTTGAACACGCTGTCAAAAAAATTAATTACAAATTAATAGACATTCGCATTTAAGTTTATTTTATACGTCTCTGAGTTTGCCCATACCTGCTTAAAAATTATTCTTTAAAAGTGCTATTCCAACAGCAACAAAGGTAAATAACACTCCATTCAATGTATTCATACACACAACCACAAACTATCTCACACACACACATATACACACATAAAAACAAAACAATATGGCAACTTTGTAGAACAGTGGAACTGTTGGTGATTGCATAAATGCAGCTGATTTGTGCAACCTGTCTGCAAGCTAATGCAGCAATAAATAATATGTAGTTGCATAGAGAAACTTTTGTCCAACAAATCGGCTGCCACGTGGTGCTTTTCATTAATGTAAAGTTACTGCATTTTCGAATGTACTCAGACGACAGGGTAGAAAAGAGATGAAACAATGAGGTTGTGTTTTAGTTTATATCAGCTTTTACCCAATAGATTATAAATGAAAAGAGACATCAATATGTACAATGTAGAAGTCTCGGTTCACATTATGAAAGTTCTTTTTCCGAAATTTTCTTTAATTTTCTTTTAAACTTTCATTCATGTCTACGCATTAAAGTTTTTTGCAATAAAATTCAAGATTTTTGCATGTTTACTTTTTTTTTTTTGTACAAAAATTTTTGCTGTCACTTCATGGTGATGAAAAGAAACGTAAAAGAAAATCTAAAATAAAGCTGCAGCCAACGTCAGGTTGAAAGTTATGAGTTACGAAACGCAAGAGAATTTCAAAGTACATGAAAGAGTGTACTTCTTCCCAATAGTCTCTCCTCTCACGCCCACAAACTAAGACTTTCTGAAGGAAAACTTTCATCGTGTGAACCGAGACTAATCTAACATCAAATTATCGTACGACAGAGATAGATTAATAACCACTACAATAGCATGCAGTCTCGTGTCATCTCTGCTGTCTTTTGTGCCCAGACTGAAGTGATCAGGTGTGTGAATTAAAACAAAAAAATTACACAAAAGTGAAAAGGAAAACGTGGTTGGTTTCTCCAAAAATCTAAAAAGAAAAAAATTAATTCAAACAAGTTACAAAAAAGACATACTAAAAAACTTTATGTCTGTTTTTAGGAGCGGCAACTAAATATTTGTTCTCTTAATTTTGTGTGTTAAAAAAAGCTTAAAGTGGCGCTTTAAGATATGTGAAGTTTCCGTAGCAGAATTATTAAGAAAATATAAAGCCGAAGAAGCTATGTTATCTTCTTCTTCTTTATTTGCCAATTCGATTTCCGAATGTTAACGATTAATACAATTACATTTAGTTATATGTATTTCATTGTACATTTGATAAAAATTCTTAAATTTTTTACGATTTCAGCAAACACTTCTCTATTTCTCGCCTCACTCAATAGACTACTTTACGGATACCAGTCCACATCTGTATATTTTCAAGCCAAGTTATTTCTTTTTTTTCTGTATCGGGCTTTCTTTCAATATTTGTTCGCTTAATCATTTGTAGTAGTTCATATATTGGTTTCCTCATAATGTGACCCAAGCATGCAGTTTTTCCTTTTTTTTATAGTGGTTAAGAGCTCTCTACTGCGGTGCATTTGCATTAAAACTTCGCCATTTGATACGAAATGAGTCCAAGGTAGTTTTAGAATTCGATGATAAATCCACATTGCAAAGGCTTCCAGCTACTTGATATCTACTGCTTTTGTGATCCATACCTCCACTGTTTATAGTAAAACGTAAGCTTTGGCGAAACTTATTTTCGTTTCTAAATTATCGTCATGGTTGGAAAAAAATTTATATACATAGTTAATAAATACATCTGTTGCCATTTCAATACTGTGTCTGATCTCCTATGATTATGCCACCGGTCATTGATTGTAACACCGAGTTATTCAAAACTATTATATACCCGGTAGATGTAGGTGTTTTGTAACTTCAATGTGTTTGTGTCATTGGTATTTTTACTACTCGCGATCATATATTTCGTTTTCCTTATATTAATCTTCAGGTCATATGATACACTGTATGCCGTCAGTTTGTGTACTAGATATTGGAATCCAGACATACTAGCAGCCGTTAAGGCACTGTCATTAGCATATCTAATATTGTTGAGAAATATTCGGTTTATATAAATATAAACGTTCTTGGAAAATTCTCTTGAGGAGTATATATTAAATAAAAGTGGGCGACAGTAAACAGTCTTGTCTCAGTCCTTTAGAAATTGAGCTACATTCTGTCATCTCCCCATTGACATTAACTTATGCTGTTTGATTCTTATATAGACTTCTAATATATTGGATTTTCTTGTCGTTTATACCAATGGATATAATGATTTTCATGAGGTTATCATGCTATACAGCATAGATAGCTTTTTCGTAATCAATGAAGCATAAGAAAACGTCCTTTGTGTATTTCTGCATTTCTGAACCAATATCTCTATAGAAAAAAATCCATCGCGTATTTCCATGCATTATGTAAAACCAAACTAAGATTCGCCCATTACCTTCTCGCATTTTTCATAAATTCTGGAGTAAATTATTTTGAGGAATATTTTAAGGGCGTGACTCATTAAGTTAATTAGTTTATAATTATTGCAATGTTTTGCGTGTCTTTTCTTGGGAATTGCTATAAATTGCTTTTAAACCTCAAGTTCCAGTTTGTTTTTCTTTGTAAGAGTTAAATTCTCAATGTTCTCAAAAAGCTTTTCTTGTAGTCGCGTACCACTGTGCATTGCAGCACAAAGAATAGAAATGCTCGCAGTGGCAAAAACAATAAACAGTCAATGCAAAAGTTATGTGCATGTGAAAGAGTTTTTGTGCGCCGAAGCTGTGCATCTGGAATGCGATCAGTAACGATCGGTATGTGTTGATTGGAATTTTTCTGAACGTTTTATTTTTTGTATAATTTAATTTTTTTGTTTTGTATTTATTTTTTTGTGTTGTTATTTGTTATTTACTAGTGTGTTGCTTTTATTGTTGGGCATTTTTTGCAATTTTTCTCTTGATTGAATTATTTTTATTATTACCTACCCGAAGTGTACAAGTAAAGGAACTACGCAAACTTTAAATTGTGTAAGCTTTAGGTTTCTTTTTGTTTCTTATTCGTCCGTGTTTTCATTTATAAGTCTTATTAATATTATTTGTATGACTGAACAGTGAAAACCAACAAACAAGAACAATAAAAAAAAAAAAAGTTAATGATACTTACAGTTTACTTTTTCGTCTTGCAAATGTCTGCATATAAATTTGAACGAAAAAATTTAATACACTAAGAATATTTGCATGCAATTTTGGTTTCATAAATGCATAATGTTTATAAATTTTTTTCAAGTTGCTAAAGCAGTTCGTTAGTTCAAGTTATTTTTATTAATAAATAATTTAATGAAATGCTAATTAATTGTTGCAACATCAAAGCAGAGTATTACAATATACTGTTTTCGGAGGCCGCAACACTTTATCATCAATTTTCATGTGCTAGTGTTTTGTTCTATTTTGTGGGTAGAAGACAAATCTTTTTTAGTTAGTTTTTTTCAACCGTTTAATTGTTTCCCTATTGTTTTCTCACTGTGCATCAAAGTGTTACCTGCTCATACGAACAAGTAAATTAATTCACATTCGCATTCGCACAACATTGTATATTCTGCAAATGTTGTTTTGTCGCAACATTGTATTGCCCACTAGATTTGGGATAATGACTGGTAATTTATTCAGATGAAGCAGGAAAAACATTGTGGCAAACAAACAACAAGACAACATGTACTCGTGCTTTTCGGTTAGAATTTTTTTTTTGTGTCATTGGTGAATTAAAAAAATAGTCAAATTAAAATTATAAATTTATATGTTTGATTATCACAAGCAATTGTGAATGTAGACATAATTCATACATGTGTTTGGATGCATCGAAGTTCTTTGCTTTTTTATTGTACAAACGGATTAAGTGGAAAGGCGAAAGAGACAAATTAACCTTAAATGGGGGAAAGAAACAGGAAGGAAACCAAGATGTTGGCCATAGATCGTAAGAAAAATTAAACAAAGTTTTAAAATGCAGATATCTTTTAAAGTCAAAAGGAAATGTTGTTGTAACCTATCAAAATATTATCTGCAGTTATTTGAAATGTATACACTAGTGATATTTTTACAAGATCTTATTTAGTTGCAGATGCTCCGGTGTCTGTGGGTCCTGCGACACCTTTTCTCATTCCCATGATCTTAAAAATTATTCACTAGCCTGGCAATGGTCCATCTATTCGTAGAATCGCCGCCAAACGTGTGACAATATTCTCTCTGAACCAAAACTACAGTTTCCAATGCGTCTAGATTCTTTTTTCCCAGTTTTTGATTTTTATTAAATTTAAGGATCAATCAAGTTAAAACAAAATAAAAATCCATATAACTAAGATAGAAAAAAAGTTATTAAGTTTTCTTTTGGTAGCGGCTAATATCAGCCACCCTGTATTTTACAGGGTTTATTTTTTGCGTGCGTATCTTTGTTTATATACAAACAGCATAAAAAATATTTTCAAAGTTCCTCGTTTTGCAAAAATTGTTTACATTTAAACACTTAGGACCGTATTCATAAAAAATAATTTGTATTTGAAATGTATTTTAAGACAAATTTTTCATAATAAAATTTGTTTAAATACATTTCAAACCCAAATTAATATTTTATGAATACGGCAGTTAATGTAATTACTTTCGTTTTATATCTTTAGTCTTTAATAGTCTATAGACCTAATCGAATATATAAATAATAAAAAGAACGTAATACTCAAACAACTAATAATCAGACGCCCACTACGGATCAGTATTGATTTAAGGTCGCAACGCCATCTCATCAGCGTTCTTGGTTAAATTTCACGATCACATTGAATGCTAGGAAATAAGAATTTCTACTATTTAACGGAATTATGTCACAAATCAGACCCCGAGTAGGACAATTTTTCACAAACGTCAAACCAAACCATCTCTGATGATTACTTAATCCATATATTGCTGCTTTCTAATTTTTGTTATTCTTTCATTAACTTCTACTCTAAACACATTGAGGTGTCGTGACAATACAAGATTATGATCAGAAAATCTTGACACAATCGACCATATTCTAGCTATAATTAATTAAATATTGAGGCCCGTATTCATAATTTGTAATTTGTATTTGAATTGTATTTTAAAACAAATTTTTCATAAAACTTTTCCTTAAAATAGATTACAAAACCAAATTATTTTTTTATGAATACGGCAATAAGTATTTACAGAATCAAATTTCTTGCTGAATAAAACAAAACTGTAAGGAACATGTACAATCATACTTAATTATCATCTCTTTCGATTCTGATCTCTTTTTCTTCTTCAACGTCACTCATTTATTACTCATATAAATTTTTTGTATAAGATAAGAGGTTTGAAACATTTCAAAATATGGTTTAAGGTCAACTGATAATTTGGCATAAGCACCAATTAAATGCATGTATATAGACTGGCTAAAAAACCCTCAACAAACAAAAGTTTTATACAAATTTTCTTTAAAATAGATTTCAGACCAAATATTTACAAACTTATAAGTTGTTTGTAACAAATATTATTTTCAAAAGAAATAATTGCATTGATTGATCTCCTAATTTCATTCTTTCTAATATCTTTTCATATCACAATAAAATCAATAAAGCTTGCCAACCAAGTGTATTCTTTCTTTAAAATATCTCAAAAAAAGAATAGTTCATGCTATCAACTAAACTTAAAAGTTTAAATCTACTGATGATAATGAAGAAATGATGATAGTTCCCAGAGGTCATATGCAACCGTAACCAAAAATAAAATATAAAAAAACGCAGGAAAAGTCATTAAAATATTTCTTAACATGTAATAGAAACATTAGATTACCACAAGCATTACGTTTTATCTTCTCAAGCAGAAGCTTAATTTCTAAGAAATTTAAGTTTGTCTCCGAAAAATAAAAATAAAACATTTAGCCAACAAGGCGGCAAAATAGCAGTTACCCAGCCAGCCAGCCAGTCAGCCTTCCCTGGCCATAAATATTTTACTTAAAACAAAAGACTTAGACAACAAACACACAATAAGAATGTTTCGTTGTTGTGTTTTTTTTTCTTTGTAAATTCCTTGGGGAAAATATGTTTAAAATCTTTGCTAATCACATAAAGTCTGTTTGCTTTTCTCTTTTCTTTCAACATTTATTTGTGGCATCAACACAAACAGTGGCTAATTATTTGATCGGACATAAAACGTACATCGAACTAACAATTACCTGTGAAAGCTTAAATTAAAAATCAACAATCTCAGAACTAAAGAGTTCAAATGTAAACATTTCAACTGAAATTCATAGAATATTTAATGAAGAAGAATTTTATAAGCCATTTTAGTTATTCTGACAACAAACTATGTATTTGTGGCTGAAATAATGAATTTTATGTCTAAGAAAAATTAATGAAAATTTTAAAAGCTAACACACACACACACACACACACACACAAAGATGTATGACAACAACAACAACAACAAATTTAAAGTTACGAAATATATCAAATTTTTTTCAGTACTGTGATATGCTCGGACAAAACATTTGAAATGCCTACAAAAACTAAACTAATGCCAAGCGTTTCGGATTTGAATTTTAAGACTATTGAAGAAACACATATGTACATACGTACGTACTTTCAAAATAGTCTTGTGAAAAATGTTTTCAGTAAAATAAGCTTTTTTGTTTTTTAATAACATTGTTGACCTTTCTTTGTTTTAATTTGTAATTTTCTCTTTATTGGACTTTTAAGGTCATGATATGTAAAAATAAAAGATTATTTATTTTTCATCCTACGTTTCGTTGGAAATTCCCAACTTCCTCAGGGATGTTTTTTATTCAATATTTAATCTTCATTTTAATTTATAATTAAATTTACTTATGTTTTCCACACTATAAAAATAAAATACAAAAAAACAAACAAAAACAAAGTCAAATTAAAAATTATTTTAAAACCAAACTTTCTTACAATTATTATCACAGAAACGAAACTTTTATTTGCTATATTTAAGAATTTCATATTTACCTTTTTTTAACTGAAACTACTGTATAGTATAATAGTTTCTTCTTAAACATAAACTGTTGTACTAAATGTACATGTGCACAGCTTTGCAAAATTATTTGCTAAGAAAATTCTGCTACAATAATTTTGGCTGAGCTACACAATTAACTTTGCAAATTAAACCAACAAGCACGTTCACGATTGATGTAAAATGTTTACAATTGCAAAAATATGCAATCTCGTCATTAGGTCTATGTTATTTTCTATTGATAATTCTACATTCAAAAACAATTACATCCATCTCTACAACGATTTCTGCTATAAGCTACGAGTATACTCGTACTATACTTACTGTATGAAATACAACTCCACCAAATATTTTTTATAAAAAGTACTCATAAATAAGCTTACAATAATTTGCTGTACTAATATTTTCGGGGGGAACTTCACATACCGCGACAAGCGCCGAGGTTGTATAGCTCTGTTTATGCATTACTGCCAAATGCGGTTTAAAAGGGCTCTTGTATTATTTCTTTTATTTTGCTGCCAACACAAAATCTAAGTTTTAAGCTTATATTTGATGGTTGTTTGTTTGTTTGGTTTTTTTCGTCATAGTTTTTTGTTTTGTATATTCCTCCAGGCCAGCGTTTTTGTTCTGTTTGTTGTTGTAAATGTGCCTGTTTCATACCAACCGAAAGGCAGAAAAAAAACACAGAAAATATGTTTGAGGATTTTAATGTCATTTTAAAAATTGGCGCCCAACGGCATACAAAGTGAGCAAAAAAAAAAGAATGAGAGAGAAAAGAATCCGTCTGGAAACGCCAAACAGATGGAAGAGAATGACACATAACTATGTTGCCCTTTATTCAAGAGAAGGACGATTATACTTTGAAGAGTCTTTCTGAAATTGTTGTTCCTGTACAACGTTCATAAAATACATCCCGATTGTAAAGGTGTTTTACAAATATTGTTTATAACATTATTTCCTGTGGTAGATTGGTAATTTGAATTTTTGATAAAATTTTATATAAAAGTTTTCCTTGTGCATATTTTGTGTATATCTGCATATCTGTGTATTGTGCATATTTTGTGAATTGCAGATATTATGTATAACTGTATTTATTATAAAAGAATATTTATAGAAAATTATCTATAACGCATTATGTTTTTAACATTTATATATGTAAATGTTTTCTATTAAAATACTGTAGAAAAAATGTGCATAACAGTATTTAAGAAATATATTGCATGGTACCAGTATTTTCGATGGAAACTTTTCCATTAAAAATATAGTGTGTAATAGAATTTTATAAATAAATATTAAACAATGTTAAATTGTTTAATAAATATTGTTATGTTTTCTAAATAATTATTTTTACAGCACTTTCACCACTCTCTCAATTTGAAAAAATTTGAAATAAATAACCCATCCGAAAATTTAACAAAACTGCCTTAAATACATATATCGAAAAAAAATATAACATTTTCGAAAATTAATATTTATACGTAATTGTTGAACTGTTTAAGGTTTATATTCGAAAATGCCGAAACTTAATAAACCATCAATTTGGAAAAAGTTCACAAATTCACCACACTCAAAAATTTACTAAACCTAAATACTGTGAACTCAAGAACAAACTTAACATATTTCAAAAACTCGATATTCGCCACACATTCCATTTCGAAAACTCATCTTCTCTGCCTCTGCCCGCACTGGACCATCGATACCTTCGTTTCCTTGGCAAAAGATGCTTTAGTAGCCTTTCGGAACTGTCGAGCATGAAACTCAAACGTATTAGTTCCGTAATCGGGAGCAGTGAGTGAGAGCTGTCTCCCCCGTGTACGTACACAGCTTTATATGACCCCTTCTACACGGAATGCACCCCTTTTTTGTCCTCTTACTATATATCTCTCTCCAACTTCATCTTTGTTTTCCCTGCTCTATACTCCTCTGTACCGCTTCAATCTCTCCTTAATGTCTTCTTTTTCCTTATTTTCCTCAGGTCAGCACAAAGTGATCATAATTACTTTTTGGACCCAAGTGCGCTCGTACCTTTCCTAACTTTAATTACTACACCGGCAATCTGTCAGTCAACCTAACTTAACGACACTCTCTAAAATTCACTTAAACTGTTTTAAATGCAACGAAAAACGATTAATTGAAAAACAAACTTAACATTTTTCGAAAAAATCCATTCCATTCCGAAAAAGTTTAAATACTTTCCTACTTTTAAATATTCAACACATCGAAAAAAAGATGATTTCAAGAGAGATAGAAAAATCTAGCATTTTCGAAACAGCTGAACTTCTCCACACGCTTTTAAGAAATTCGGAAGGTATTGTGATTCCATAGCAAATTAAAACTATTAAATTTTCTATAGGAAATGCCGTTATAAAATTAATAATTTTTTTTAACTTAAAGCACACAATTTTGAAAGCTTTGCAAGTAAACTTTTCAAAATGACCTGCCTTGATATATGTGCTAAAGTACTTTGTACATACACAGAGTGTCTTCCTTAACAACTACAACAAACATTAAGAACAGCAAGAACAACTAGAAACAAAAACAACAACAACTACTACTACAATATTGGTATCATTGGAAAAGGTACCACAACGAGTACTTGTACAAATAACCACAATCAAAAAGAACAAAACTACAAGCAACAATCCTGTCTGAAAAGACATTTACAGACAGCGATTTATGTGACATGACAGCGGTACATAATGAAAGGATTCCTTATATGTTTGTTTGTCTTGTTCTGTACTATTCTTTGGTGCACAGAATTGTTCTCTATAACTACATGTGTATTTGTACTTGTTGTTGCTGGCTTGTCATTATCAATGTTGTTGTTGTTGCTGTTGTTGTCATTGTTGTTTTTTATTCTGTGTTTCCATTTCTTTTCTTTTTTATTTATATATTTTTTTGTAGTTTCGCTCAAACAATCGGTCTTTATGATTTATAAAAGCAGAGTTTTTCTGCTTAATTTCATTTTAATCTAAATCCTTTCTTGATCTTTCAGTCGGTTGGGCAATGGAGCAATAACATTTCAGTTAAATAGATATTAGCAGGATTAAAGGGTAAGTGTGCCCGCATTTTTTCTTGCCCCCATAGCAGACGGCGAGTCATTTGCGAAGATGTGGTAGTGTGCTATACTATTAGTTAGCAGGTTGTGCTTTCGATTCCCAACGATTGAGGGTCTTCTTTACTACCACTTAATTATAATTGAGTTACAAGTAGTTGTAGGCTGTAAACTAATTTAAAACATTTTATATATGTATATACATACAGAAGTATATCTCTTTCCTCAAAATCTTAAGCTTTTAAGTTATTTTAAGTTTACATAAGTTGTTCTTTCTTAAATTGAATATTTTACGTTTTTCTTTTTTAATTTGTATAAATTGAATTGCAAATAATACAACATTGACAATAACATCCAAAAACAACAACAAGAAAAACCCCAAGAAAACATAAACAACAGCTAACCAACAACAAAAACAACAACAACAACACGGCTAATGGCAGAAATATGTTTTTGTTTAAAATTTGCATGTTGTATGGTAAATAGTTGTGGAATTTTGTTTGAGTTGTTATTTAGATGGGACAAGAAAGAACCAGAGAATTGGAGGACAGAGAACAGAGAAACTAACTAATGATGAACAGTGTAGCCAAGCAAGCAGCTGCTCTTCCGCAGACATGGAGATTGCGTTTGATTTTTAAATAAGTTATTAAATTTTTTCATCCCAAATCATTCAGTCATCAATTCCATTAACATCCTGCAGCTCATTAACAGAGTGGCTAAGATTTTAATTCACTGACAGCTTAAGTTTTTCTCTATGACTTTTTTATACAACATTTTGTAATCGCATCACTACTTTAGAAGATACAGACCATTATTTTTGCTATCGGCCCCACTGTGCATTGCAACCATACGTGAAGTGGCAGTGTATTTTTATTGCTTTTGTTACTATGTTCGCTTTTTTCTTTTAATTACTCTCAAATGATGTTTGTTTATTTCATTGTGCCTGGACAGGAATTTATATACAATTTGGCGAATTTTTGTACATTTCATCTGAGAACTGTGAATACAACGGTATATTTTATATTGTTATTCAAACGTAGAGCTTCTACAAAAACAGCATAAAAAACAAAAACAAAGATTTGAAGAATTTAAAAAAAATTATAAAAGCCGTCTACAAAGCAAGTTTGTTGTCTACATCTTTTGATTTGAAGCAAATAGCCTGTGATCATCGCAGTACGCCGATCGGTAAATAATAGCAATAGCTGGTATCTTCTGAGCTTCTGAACCGATTACAAAGTGATAACAACGTAAAAGTTGTAGAGGTGGACTAAGGCCTTCAGAAAATATTTTTTTTTCACAACAGGCAAACAGGAAAAAGAAGAAAAAAAATTACCAGCAATTTTGCAGTATCAATAAAAAAATTAGTACCAATAAACAAATTAATAGCAACAATTAAACTTATTTTCAATTAAATTTTTAATATTACTAACTAAAATGTTAATTGTATTATTAAAAATATATAATCAGTAGTTGAATTGGATTACTTTGAATTTTAATAAAACTTTTGGTAATCTATATATAAATAGGCAAAGACAAATTTTTAGATCCCTTTTTCTCCTTTGTTTGCCAACCGATTTTCTTCATTATTTTAGCAAACGATAAACATTGTTGAGCTTTGGTGACCCGACTATAAATTATTTAAATCGGTTCGGTATTAAAAGAATAAAAGGCTTCTAAAGTTGACACCAATATAAATGCTTAAAATACGCACGTACATATACGTACGTAAGTAATGGTTCGAGTAAAAACATAAGCAAAGCAATGAGAGTGCATGTATATGCGATTTTTTCTCTTCAAATGAGTGAAGTTTAAAATGATCTTGAAGATGAAGTTTGTTTGATTTTATATGTTCACAATTTTTGTTGTGTATGACAAGGGCTACAACTTTGCCTCAGAGAGTAAATCAAACTTACGAACGATTTGCAAGATATGAGCCTGAGAAAATTATTAGCTTTTAGCAAAAACGACATCGACCCATAAAAAAAGTGCACCACTTGGGGCAAACTGGGAGACACTGGTCCTTTTTTTGGTCTTTGATCACCTAGTAGTGTCCGGTGATATTTTCGTGACTTAAAAAATTACGCAAAGTGTAATAAATCAATTTCATTAATGAGATACGTAGTTTTCATAAAATTTTCCTTGTCGAAATACTGTTTTCTTTTAATTTATACTTGTTTCTTAGTTATGAAAAAAACGTTTTTGCGACCAAGAATAAAGTTTTTATACGAACTTATGAAGTATATAATTAAGAAACACTTTTCAAAAATTTTCGTCAACGCTGTCAACTCCAATTAAACGATTTTAATCAAATTTACAGTCGACGTAGCTTTTTGAACTTAAGATCTGTTTAGATTTCAGATTCGATCACTTTAGTCGTTTTTTTTTTTTTTTTTTTTAAAAAGAGAAGTAACACTCAGGCAATTAGTATGCCTACCAACCCGTAGGTGTGTTACCTTCTTTGGGAAAGGGATAGTGAGAGAGGACAGATGGTGAAAGAGAGAAAGCTTAATTTTTGCAACTCTGATATTGCGCGCTGTGTTAGTTTTTAGATCAGTGTTGCAGCGCCTTTGATATCAAGTAGGCGCATTAAATGTGTTTTTAAGCTGTTGTAGCCATTTTAATTCATTATTTTACTTCGCCGGCGATTTTGCTACAATACCGACGAAGGAGGGCGCTGTGATGTATGCGCTAGCATACACCAGTATCAATTGCTGCCAGAAATGTTCAGTGACCAGTGTGCTATGCCTTCATCACTTAAACACTCCGATAACAACAAATAGAATGGCATACTCTAATGCACATCTGAAAAATGCTGGATGTTATGACTTGTCTGAAGCTGGGCTCGAACCCACGTTCTTAGACATTATTTGCTTTGCAGTCAACGCGCTAACTACTTCAGCCAACAGCACCCTCAGTTTAAAATTTATTTGGAAAAAAATAATTTGTATATTGAAGTTGTTAGAGGTTTACATACATACGGACACACACCCATACGGACATCATAAATAATAAGATTTTTTTAATAATTTTATTTCGTTTATTGTTTTATCCATGGGGAAGGGAATAAGTAATTAGGTAATTTTTTTCCTTTAAATAAATGTAACCAAAATAGGCCACTAGTCGTACTCTAGTAATAATTAAAAGCTGAACTCAAATATTACTAAGTTATTAAATAAATTTTTAAAAATAATAATTAAAATAGTTTCAAAAAATTAAACAAGAAATTTAATGAGATTAATTTGAAAAAAAAAACCAATTTAGTTGAAAGAAGTTGTTTGGCTGGTCAAATTATGAATTTACAATTTATTATTATTTTTTTTTATTTATTTATTTTTTTTTTATTTATTTATTTATTTTTTTTTTCAAACTATTTTTATGAAGAAAGTACCCGTAATATAATATATTTTTAATCATCAGACTAACAAAACGGACCAATACTGTTTCGAATATGCCACACAATCTTATCAGCGTTATTTGTTGAATTTCACCACTCGTCACGGTGAGTAGGAATATGAACTATTTGACCAAATTATCTATTGAACAAATTATAATATGCAGTTTTTTCCTTCCACAAGTTAAATCAATTTCCCATTTCTGATGATTCATTATTCCACATGTTATTACTCTCGTTGCTTTTTTCAGTGCCATTTGCTACTGAGATCAAGCTTTTTTCATTAATGTGTACTCGATTTGTGTCTTTTATCGTAAAATTTCGTAGTCAAAGTAAACATGGAATTGAAATTAAAACTTAATTGGATAAATTAAACATATTAAACAATGAAATATGTTGATTAAATGAAAAGTAATAGTATTTGGAAATATAAAAAAGTCACGGAATTATCAAACTGCCCTCGTATAATATGTACACACAGACACACACATTATCGGCTTAAGGTACATAATAAATAAAATGGACCCAAAACAGAGAGCGGGTCAAATTTCTCACGTTCTCGTGCTTTAAATTTCAGTAATTTTTAAAAACGAATTGTTTAAAATTGGGTTTGAAATTCCAAATGTCAACAAGTAAAAATTTGGAAATATTGATTCGAAGAAAAAAAGTATATTTTTGCCCATTAAATTTAACGCTTTCCAATAGAAATTGTTAGTCAAATTACTTTATTTTTTTTCATATTTTTTGCTTCTATGCCAACCAGTGTCTTTCAAAAAGTCTTTGCTGTTGGTTGGTTGTACAGCAAATCTCTTGCTCAAAATTTAAATATGTATTCTTTTTCAATATTTTATTTATAAGCAGAAAAATACATGAATATACTCGTATGTATATTTACTAAAAAGCACTAAACATGACATGACATTGACAAGATTTTTTTTGTTATTTCTGTTAAAAATTAAAAATTTTTTTTTACATTTTACTTTAACCCATTTGTTTTTTTTTTGTTTAAGAATAAAACAAACAAAAAACATTTATAATAAATAATAACACAAACGAAATGCCAGCATAATATTGCTTGAATAATTTTATTCATTAAAAACAAATAAACACTTCACTAAGTAGTCATTATCAACTTTATAAATTATTGAAAAATAGATGGAGACAAAAAAAAAGAACAAATACAACATGTAATGTACACCTTTTTATTATTACAACAACATGTAATAAGTAGTGTGGTGTTTGTTGTTATTTGTGCCTGTTGTTATTGTGGTCTTTATACCCTTTTACGCTTTCATGTAAAAACTTGGAGTTAATGTAATGTGTTATACAGCACAATGGGCAAATGCGAACAAAAAACTAACTTTTTGCTAAATTTAATTGTGAAGAGGTAAAAAGAGCATGTAAAGAAGTCAATAAGACTCTGCACGACGAGAAAGGATATGGCTAGACATGGTTATATACATTAATATTTGTTCCTGTTGTTCTTATAAGGAGCATATGTCCGATAGATTTAATTTCTCTCCAGCTTTTTTGGATTTTCATCATTTGTTTGTGGATCTGACGCTTCCCTGTATGAGCAGGTCTTTTTACTCTTCGTCTGCTTCCCTGGGGGGTTCCATTCGATTGCCTGTCTGGCAATACCATCTTCATCTTTCCGTAGCGCATGTCCCTATCCAATACCACTTTCGTTTACGAATTTTACGTTGTATTGATATTTGTTGTGTTACGAGTACTTCCCAAAAGTATTGAGTTGGATATAGAAATTGGCCAGAATGTTTTTATAAGTCTACGAAGGCAGTTGTTGATGAAAACTTGTAGAGCGTAGACATCAGAGTTGGCGGCATTCCATGTTTCAGAGCCATACATAAGAGCAGCTTTTACGTTTGAGTTGAACATTTGCAGTTTGGAGCTTCGTACTATAATTGAAGATTTCCAAACGTTGTTCAACATAGCAAATGCCTGCCTTGCCTTTTTAATGCGTTCGGAAATATCGGTTCTGGAGCCGCCCTTTCCATCATTATGGCTTCCAAAGTAGCAAAACGATTCCACCTCTTCGAGTTGTACTCCATTGATATAAAGAGAGGAGTTATTTTGGGTAAAAATTCACTTTACTTTCGTTTGGCTTGTGTTTATTTTCGGACCAGCATTGGAGACGCGTGCGACGATTATGCGTAATTAATTTTCCATTGCAGCATACGAATGTATTAACAAACATAGTATATCGTCAGCATAGTCAAGGTCTTCAAGTCTACTTTGAAGGGTCCATGTAATGCCATTTGGTGATGCTGTAGCTTGTTGCATAATGTTGAAGAGAAGGCTATACATGGTTCGGACAACATCATGATAAACGGCTTTTAGTTTGCAATTTAACATTTAATTATTACCATTAACAAAGTACCTGCGACATGGTTAACTACAATCACAATAAAAAAAAATAACTTGTTTGTTTATGATCAAATGGTGTCTAAAATGCAGCAATGCAAATAAATGTTTACCATATACACCATATGTATGTCATGTACTACATGCGTTATTTATAGTATTGTACACAATAATTCTCATTTCGTTAATATTGAAAGTAATATGTTTTTCAGACGTACATCGATTTCTGTGAGACCATCGTTACAATTGTTACACTGGCTTCTCCCGAATTTCGTGATATGGTCCATGTTTTAATTATATCCGATAATTATGTTGTACCATATTATGATTACACATTACCATATTACATTTATATTTAATTATAATGTTATTGTTGTAAGGCAACATTTTATTATTGACTTCAGCAACAATAAGAACCATACAACATTAGTTTGCTAAAAACGTGATTTGATTTTAACCATATTATTGAACATAAATCATATTATTGTTCAATCGTACTATTTTTCTCTTAGAAGATGTTTTTTAAGAGAAGAACAACTCGGGCGATTAATGCCTACCAACCATTTCGATGTGTTACTTTATTTCGGAAAGGGATAGTGTGGAAAGAACGGATGGTGAAAGTGTGAAATTTAATTAATTATTTTACAACTCTGCTATTGGATGATTTTGCTACAATCCCGAGGACGATGTAATGTACAACAATAGCATACACCAGTATCAATTGCTGCGGGTACTGTTCAGTGACCAGTGCTATGCCTTCGTCACTTAAACAGTCAAACAACAACAAATACAATAACTCACTAATACACATCCGAAAATTTCTGGATTTTTTTATGACTTGTCTAAAACTGGCCTCAAACCCACATGTTCAGTTATCACTGGCTTTATAGTCAACGCGCTAACTACTTCAGCCAACAGCACCCTGTGCGTGTGAAGTTGTGATACAGAATTAGAGCAAATTCGTATAATTCCCACAGATTTCAACGTAGACTTGTCACATCGAGAAATTATCTTTTTCGATATCTCTTTAATGCTAAGTTATGAAAGTTTTATTTTTTGGATGCTCTTTCATATTTGGATATTCGCACCGTAATTGATATAACACCATCCAATTACCTGCTCGTTTTATGAATGATATATCGCTGCACTAATCTTGTAGCTTAAAGCTTATCCTCTGTTGATTCTGAAATATAATGATGCCTGATCCGTCCGTAGAGGCCTTCAGCAATTCCTGTCACATTACTTTAACTCGTCAACGTAGTGATGGTGTCAGAGAACGCTATGGCAAATATTTTGTCAGGCAAATAGATACTTGAGATGAATGCCAAAATTGTGGCATGCATGACCTTCTGTTGCATTTCTTTATACACCATTTCCATCAATTCTGATTGGAGATGGTCAAGTGCTTAACGATTGCCGAAGCCTTCAACAAGAGAGAGCGGCGCGTAATTGCCAACAAAATCATACAGGCAATATTGCGTTTGTTCACACATAACACAACGTAAAATCTGCCTATTGTGACTCCACTTTGTAACGCATTATTCAAAACTTCATTACAAATTACGTAATACTTTCATCTTATTTAGTTTTAAATCATGAGAATGAAACGATAAGCTAAAATTTTAAAAAGGAATTTGTTTTCTTTGTAAAATGCACATCAACCCATAGTGATACTTTTTTTTAATTTCACCACAAACTTAAATATAGATTTTTGCTATACGAGTATTATATATTAAACATCAACTTTTAGTATCTTTTTATTTTATTTTATTTCAATTTTGAACATCATCAACATGACGTTGCTGTATTTAGACTTGCCTGCATTTGAGTCTTTCCGTTTGTCTGTCCATTTGTTTAACTATCTGTATATCTTTCCGTCCGTCTGCCTTGCTGTCTATCTTACTATTTTGTTTAATTCTGTCTGTCTATCCGTCTTATTATTACGTTTTTTTCTGCTCATATTTATTTCTTTCTAGTGAGCTTGAGTGCAGCTTGTAACCATACGCTTGTTTAAACGCATTTATACTATTTACACTTGACTGCATTTTCATAGAATCTGACATCACGAGGACGTTTTTCTTAACAAGTGTTTCTGGCTTCATTCACAATATTATTTTCATTTATTTATTATTTTGTTGTATATCATTTCATTTGCGGCCAGCGCATTTTTTTCCTCTTCTCAACTATTATTAAAAGTTGTTTTATATGATTATTAAATTCATGTTGTTTGGAGGTGTTTTTGTTTTTGTTCTTTTCTTTAATATGAAAACTGGAAAATTTTTTGGTTCATGGTTTTATGTTAAAGATATTTTTCGAAAAGCGTTTTGCTATTCAAGCTTGTCGGCTTCAATCAATGTCTTTGCACAGTGTATGTACATATGTATGTATGTACATAGATGTTAAACAAGTGAAAGAAAGTTAATTAAGTTAGCGTTAATAATTTTGGATTTTTTAGAAAATCAAATTTATTTAGTAATTAAAAAATCTAGATGCGCCTTTTCTATATTAAACGCACTTGATTTTTTAAGTTTTTTTAGTTTCTTCATGTTATTATTTAAGCGATTATACCTATTCCTTTATCTATTTATCCGAGCTCGATTTTAATGAATTTTTTCTATTTTCGTTTACTTTTATCCTCCAATTTATCTTCTGATTGTTACCGGTTTTTATTGTTTTGAGCCCTGTTGATATTGTCAAAAAAATATTATCTTGAAAAAATAATATTAAGCGTCATGTAAGTACAAAAGTCTGGCACGCCTTTAGTTTTTAATACAAAATATAAAAATCTGGCAAACTTCAAAACGTTGTGTTGCCAATTATTTTTATTTTTTATTACAAAAAAAAAAACACATTCCTCTGCATAAAGAAATTATGGCAATTTTGAACAAAGTAATTTGTTATCTGTCGACTTTTCTTTATATAAAAAAAAATTAAGCGGATGAATGCAAGATTTTTCTTTGGAAATCCACCCAACCAGTCAGCCACAATGCCAGTCGGGGGATATGCTTACACAGCAACAACAACAATAATAATAATAAGACCTTAAATAACAACAACAATATGTTGAACAAAATGGTGGTATAAAAATGTAAAAATTATTTAGTATGCATTAAGGAAAATAGGAAGATAAATATGTACAGTGTACTCTCGGTTAAGCGGACACCTAAGGGACTGCAAATTTGTCCGCTTATGAGAGAAGTACAGAAAGAGTAAATAACAATTTGTAATAGATACATACATACATACATATTTGTCTTTAAGCAGTTTTATTTCAAAACCAGAACATACATATGTAAATATTTCTAGCATATTTATTGATTTTGCATTTTTCATAACATCAGTGTCCCACAATCTCAAAATTTGTTCCTTGTTTTTGATGATGCAAGCAGCCTGAGTCTCGCGAACATTTTTTTAATTTTAATGAATTTCAATAACATTTACCTTGGGTTTAGTAGTCAATACTGCTTGAGGCATATTGATTCAAGTATGTATAAAACAGAAGTATATAAATATACGTATTTATTACGTGCAAGCCAACAAGCTGTTTGTTTTTGGGGACTCCCCTTTATATATACACGCATTATCGTATAAGAAAAATCTGTACGAATAAAGGAAAAGAATAAAAGGAAAAACAGTGTTACTGTCCGGTTATGGGAAACTGAAATGCCCAAAGGGTGGGAAAAAAGTGTCCGCGACCGGTTATGGGAGGGTTGTCCGCTCAAGAGAGAAAAAGTTTTTTAATCCTCAAGGATTTTTTTGGGACTAAAAAAATTGTCCGTTTATGGGAAATGTCCGCTTAAGAGAGGTGTCCGTTAGGAGAGAGTACACTGTACATGTATATGTATGTATATACATAAATACAAACGTACATACAATATTTATGAATATACTTACATATGTACATATGTATGTATGTTCGTATTCTTCCAAAGTTTGAAGGAATGGAAAATTTACTTACACCATTTCAAATGAAAATGGAGGGAGCTGTTGGCTGAAGTAGTTAGAGCGGTGACTACAAAGCAAATAATGACTAAGAACGTGAGTTCGAGCCCAGTTTCAGGCAAATCGTAACATCCAGCATTTTTAAGATGTTCATTAGTGTACCATTGTATTTGTTGTTGTGGGAATGTTTAAGTGACGAAGGCATAGCACACTGGTCACTGAACAGTACCGGCAGCAATTGATACTGGTGTATGCTAGTATTGTACATCACAGCGCCCGTCAGTATGTAGCAAACTTTCCGGCGAAGTAAAATAATTAATAAAATTGCTACACAGCTTAAAAAACATATTTAATGCGCCTATTTGACATCAGCGGCGTTGCAACACTGATCTAAAAACTAGCATTACGCGTAATAGCAGAGTTGTAAAAATTAAGCTTTCTTACTTTCACCATCTGTCCTCTCTCACTATCCCTTTCCCAAAGAAAGTAACACACCTACTGGTTGGTAGGCATATTAATTGCCTGAGTGTTACTTCTCTTAAAAAAAAAAATTTGAAATTATTAGAGCTTATTACGGTTGTCGACTTTTCGACTTTGACAACTTTTACTAGTTGTACACAACAAAACTTTTTGAAGTTGTGTTATTCACTTTTTATTTTTTTATTATTTAAATTTTTCTTTTCACAAATTGTATACTTTTTGTTTTTTTACTTTTATCTGTTTACCTTTTAAATCTTGTTTTTTTTCTTACTAAATTTTACTTGCAAAAATTTCTGCAGTAGAAATTTGTAAATACTCAGCCATGAACTGTCACTTTACGCTCTCAATTTGTGTTCTCATTTATTGTATTTTTTGGGAAACGAACGCAATTTAGTAAAATGCAGTAAAGTTCAATAAAAATTTTTAAAAACTTTTGAGTACTCGAACACAACTATTATTAGCAACAAACAGCTGATCGGCGTCCCAATAGCAACTTTCAGCATGACAAGTCGAGCGAAAAGCAACGCGAACGATATAAAATATATCAACTATTTAAACGAATTGTTAAATAATGCATTTACACCAGTCAAAAATCTAGTACTTACGATATTTCGAGCAAAAACTTGTTGATTTTGATTAGATTTCCCATATAAAACAAAATCTACTTCGCCACTAGATTTTGACAAAATCTCGTTGTACGCAGTACTAAATTGTACTAAAAAATACTACGATGTTCAATAAAATATTTTTAACGGTTTCTCGCCAGCTTTTTTTTGCATTTGATTGATAATTTTCGTACGGAGTTTGACACTTGAAAAGGAATATGTCAATCAACTGTTTCTGGTATGGATATGAACTCTTGAAAAATGTCACAAATAAACCGGTGTAAACGGTATAGATTTTGATAGAGATTTCAATTTAAATCTACTAGATTTCGTGCAGGTGTAAAAGGTGTAAATGCACTACAAAGATAAATAATAACAAAAGAATGCTAGCTCTTCATACTACTAATAAACTGTAGGAAATTTCCTCATAATCAGCTTCTTGCTTCGCAGTTACCAAACCTGCATTTAGTATGTTTATTGGGTTTTCCTTTTGGGAAACAGTGTCTGTTTACCAACATCATCAAATGCCATGGCTTATTATTTGATTTTTTTTTTATCTGCAACAATTTCCTCAACCTAAACGTGACTCAACCTTCAACGACTGCATTACCAACAACATGCGTTCATTTGCTGCCAAACAAACTTTCCACAAACATGGTTGTATCATTGCAACTGCTACAGCAGACAGCAAAACAAAGAGCACTTTAAAGTAGAAAACTTAAATTATAATGCTGCCCTGATAAGCAGCGCAAAGAAGTTAAACGTACATATAAGCATAAATTTACACAGAAATTCCAGGCAAAAAAAATAAAAAAGGCAACGAAAACAACACAAAATCGAAATAAAATAGCAATTTTTACTACATGACTGCATTTAACATAATTACCAGCTTCAACATACTACAAATCTGCCGAGTACAATACAACCACATCACACTCGCTATACAGGGCAACCTATAAAGTTAAAGGTCTATTAATTTATATTGCAACCAAAAAAAATAATAAAAAAGAAAAAAGCACAACCAACCATTCCACAGCTAGCTTTCTTTCTTTGGTTAAGAAAAACAAATTACAATAAAAGAGGATTTTGTAAATGCAAACAAATCTTTGTCCATTTGTATTCGATGCCCTTAAGGAATGCGTAAAACAGATGTGCCGCTTTTTTTCTCCTTCTGTTAGATTTGCTCTAGATTTGTAGTAATTGTAGCAATCGTGCAGTTCTTGGGCTCTTTCTTTTTTATTTATTTTATTTTGCACGTTTGAAGGTTGCCAAATTGGTGTAAATTGTTGAGTAAACTATAATAATAAGCTTAATCTAAATATTTAACGCACAAAAACATAAATGTGAAAATAAGGCCAAGAAGTTCTTATCCAAAAAGCTCGGCGACGAATATTCGCAGCCAAAAATTCGTCGGTCGTCCCAGTTGTGTTCCCAAGCTAAAAGTTCTCGCATGAGGAGTACTTAAATTACCATCCTAAGCCTTCCGGATCATGTGGAATATAACGTAGACGATTGCTAGCAATTATGCCCAACACATTTGTGGAAGAAGAGCACTAGTTGTACACAGTGAAGCCAGTTTTATAATATTCTGTAGGATATCAATTTATATTCTTTCCCCAGAGTAGGCCGCCAGACGATGGCCCTATACGTGCTAGTCTGAAGTGCTATAGCTATAAAGATCCCCAAAGGATCCTTAGAATCAAATAAGATATCCTTGAAATAGATATTTCTCAAGATTAAATTCCAATATTTGCCTTCTTCACTATCTCTAAACAAATTTGGGTTAAAATTCAACATTGAGTCCAAAATGACACCAAAATATTTAGCACAATTCGTTCTATTTCTACGTGGTGTTGCTTTGGAAATTAAAATTTATTTTAGATAATTATGAAATTTATATTAATCGAGATTGCCTCGATATCTTTTTTCAAAGATTTAAAAACTTTTGTTTGTTGAGGGTTTTTAGCTAGTCTATATATACATGCATTTCATTGGTGCTTAAGCCAAATCATCAGTAGACCTTAAACCTAAACAAAGAGGTTTGAAACATTTAAAAATTAGGTTTAAGGTCTACTGATGATTTGGCTTAAGCACCAATGAAATGCATGTATATAGACTAGCTAAAAACCCTCAACAAACAAAAGTTTTTTATTTTAGATAGTTAGATTTTTCAGAGTTTGATTTCCAAACATTTTAAGGCTGAAATCATGAAATCAATTTGTTAGATTTCTGGATCTTCTGCTTGACTTTTTCTTGGAAAAATGTTTTCGTGGTGGTTCATTCTCAAAACACGTATTTTTTGTGGCTTTCTTCCTCATGGACATGTTGTTACATAGAGTGTTCCAGTTCAAGCACTTAAGAGATCAACGAATATTTAACTTGATTTGAAATGCTTGTAGATTTGTAGGGCTCTGAAATATTTACTGTTGGTTTTGAAGTATTCGGTTATTTCTGGCTCCTTTGCATCAAACCACCCACAGTTCTTAGAAACCCCAGAAGAAAAAAATTAGGAAAGTAAAGTTTGAGAGAGTTCACGCTGTCTGCGCGTAATAAAACCACAACCTCAAAGCGATTGTACTCTTATTTTTAAGTAAAATAAACAGGCTAGTTTCTAATTTTCAAAGAGTTGCACTGATCAATTGCTTCTAGAGTATCACAGTGACAGCATTACTTGAGAGAACAGGTGTCCATTAAATCTTAAGATCTTTTAAAAAATTCATAAGTTTTTCCAAAACGACAATATAAACGTTTCCTCATAAAAATAAACAATACGAACAAAATGTCTGGCAACTATTTTTCGAAAATCTTTCCATTTAAACGTTTTTCTTGATTTTGTTAAATTCCTCTCACGCTTATCCCCTCTTATCCTTCATGATTACAGAACAGCTTTTGCCTTTTGCTAAGCAAAAACAATACAACAGAATTTAACTTTGGAATGTTGTTTGTATCACGAGTATTGTTTATTAAAGAAAACTTACATTTTCCCATTATAATAATCTCAAGTTAACATACATTTTAGTAGTTTAAACGTTCTACTTGCAGCATAAATATACGAGGCAAGCAACAAATATTGCGGCAACAACAACAAGTTTAGTTTATTGGCATCTAATTTCTACTTAATACACTCGTGCTTTGTAGGAATTGTTGCTACATTTCTGGGTTATAAACCGAGAATAGAGACCAACAGAGGTGTGCAACAGTTTTAAGGCAGCTCTGGCATGGGAAACAGCTGGCGCGTCATTGGAATTATTTGCTTAAGCGCGGTCAGTGTTGTGTTTTAGTTGTTATAAAATTATACGATTTTCTAATGAAATTTAAATTTGCCTTTCCTACGGCTTGTGAAACTTACCTTGCACTAATCACAAATTGATCGCAATGGAAAAACAAAAAACTCTCTTTGCATCCCTGGTCATATTGAGATAACGAATTCAGAAAAGAAATTTCGGGAGTACAGTAGTTAATGGATGTCGTAATCACTTTCGTAGTCGCTTAAAAGCTAGGAAAATTGAACTGCAATAATTTTAATAATTTATGCAAAATATCAATAAGTATCTTGACGAAGTAGCAGAGATTTTAAAGATCTTAATACCGAAGAGCTGGAGGGAGGTTTAGGGTTATCAGCATGCCCGATGCTGGCAAAGTAAGGCCACCAAAGCCATAGAATTTCAAAGCGTTTGAGCGAATCATAGACCTTCATCTGAGGAACAAAATTTATATGCTAGCTGACTTGGTGGGTTAGAGTGCGGCTTACAACGTTCTTGAATATTGAGGGAACTTTCACAGGGAATCTTTAGAGGGATTAAGCGTATGACATTTTCAATTTCGAGTGTAAGCTCAGTATAAAAGTTATCAACCTGAGACTGGTGGATGGATGTCTGAGATTAATAGTGACTAAAAGGAATGGTATTTATTATTTCGCCTGTGGTTACTGGCAGTGAACGTCATCCTAAGAGTACAGGTTAAAATCTCTCCAGTGAACTCATGAGGGCTGCGCGGGGTGAACTCACTTGAGATACCAGCCAAATACCAGAAATGGGGGCTTCTGTAGAATTTAAGCTTGCGAGGGAAACTAAATACCCAGGCATTTGCTTGGATAGCAAACTTCAGAGTGAGATATTTTCGTAAACGGCTTAAAATATTTGAATAAATCTCTTTTCCCTATGACAGATTAGAACCTTGGCTACTCAGTGGGCAGCCTAATGACCCGCGATAATAATGAACAAAAAAGTTGTATTTACGGTTTTAAGCTTTTTATCTCCTTTTATAAGAATCGCGAAATCCTATTCTGAAATTGCAGCAAATTTCCTTCCTTTAGTATAAGAAACTTCTGCGCTATTGATCAAACCATCTTTAAAAATACAATTTTTTTGTTTTAAATTAAACAAGAGCAATTTTTTATCTAATTAATTCTTAGTTCACTGCTGTGTTGAGGGCATTGATTTAATACTGCCGACGATTTGGCTAGAAGAGATTCGACATTATGTAGATGAGGTAGGTGAGGATCCCACTCTGTTTTTGCAATCGAATTTTCGAGATTTTTCAATATTCCTACTACCAATTGTTCTGGAGAAAGATCTTTTTCCCTACTGTCTCTTCATACCCAAGGTGCCCTCCTCTTTGGCCCAAACCTGTTGATATTTATTTGTTCTTTATTTTCTTTGCGAAGAAAATAAACAACTTCAAAACGCAAGAGGGAGGGGACGAGTGCGCAACTGAATGAAGAGGAACAATTATTATATTTTTGATTAAGATTGAATGTCTTTAAAGATAAACTCTTTGAATAATTGTGATGTTGTGGTGCACTTAAAGCACCAGATTGATTACTTAGATATTTTATGTTGAAGAAAAAAACATTTTTATAGTATGAAGACTATTTTATATACTTGTACCTACCTGCCTTTAATATTTTTAATCTCATAAATGGATTTTTAACAACATTAGAGAATAAGTCAATCATTAGAAAATAGCTACGAAAGAAATCCTTAATAAAATAGAGTTGATTTAGAGATATGTAAGTTATTTGAAATAAATTTTCAAGTTCTATTAATAAGATCTTTTCTTGCATATCATTTTTCACTTTGGTTTTTTTTTTTTTGACAGGGAGACTCACGAAAAAGGCGGCAATGACTTCGTCTTTGACCTGATTAATCGACCTTGATAAATATGAAAAAGTTAAATATTAGATACGTTTCTTTACGTGCATGACAGTACACCAAACTTACCCGAAAAGATTGCTTTCTGAACATTTTGAATGGAGAAAGCTTTCAGACAACTTTGGCTAACTTCGTGCACTTACAGAAACAGACATAATAGGTGTGTGTCTTTATACTGTGTTCAGATATTCACCTTATTTGGGCGATTAGCAAACTTACACAATTAAGGTTGAAATTGAGCTCAATTTACCATACAATAAGTCAATTAAAAAATAGAGCAATTATTATTTAAAATGCATCGGTATTTGCTTAAAATTCGAAATACAACCCTTGTCACAAGTATGTCCACTGAGCAGCTTTTGGGTATGTTTGCCTCTCTTCGTACACGTATAGCAATACACCTCTTACAATAACAGAAATGAATTAATTGTAATTTTTTTATTACCTCTTTCATGTTTTTATTGAAATTTTATTAATTTTTCTTTTCTCTTTGCCTCCTTCCAGAATGAACCCGAGTGTAATCCTGAGCTGACGGCGGCTAATCGTGCTTTGTTCTTGGAAAAAGTACGCCAATCAAATGCCGCCTGCCAAAGCGGTGACTTTGGCACCGCCGTGCTACTATACACCGATGCCCTGCAACTAGATCCCGGCAATTATATACTTTACAGCAATCGTTCAGCGGCCCGCTTAAAACATGGTCAATTTGCTCTGGCCCTTCAAGATGCTACTAAGGCCCGCGAACTATGCCCTCAGTGGCCTAAAGCTTATTTTAGACAAGGTGTAGCACTACAGTGCTTAGGGCGTTATGGAGAAGCTTTGGCTTCATTTGCCGCTGGTTTAGGGCAAGATCCGCAAAACAAACAACTAATCGCTGGTCTGTTAGAGGCTTCTATCAAAAGCCCTTTAAAGCATGCCCTCGAACCCACCTTGCAGCAATTACGTGCCATGAATTTAGATCAATCGCCGTTTGTGGTTATATCCGTAGTGGGTCAAGAGCTATTGCAGGCTGGTCAGTATCACTCGGCCGTTACAGTATTAGAGGCTGCTTTGCGCATTGGTTCCTGCTCTTTGAAGCTCAGAGGTTCGGTCTTCTCCGCTTTAAGCTCGGCCCACTGGGCTCTTAATCAGCTGGACAAAGCTATTGGTTATATGCAACAAGATTTGGCGGTGGCCAAAAGTTTAGGTGACACAGCAGGTGAATGTCGAGCCCACGGCAATTTGGGTTCGGCCTACTTTAGCCAGGGTTCATTTAAAGAGGCTTTAACCGCCCACCGCTATCAGCTGGTATTGGCTATGAAATGTAAAGATACCCAGGCCGCTGCAGCAGCTCTCACTTCTTTGGGACATGTGTACACAGCCATTGGAGATTATCCTAATGCTTTGGCCAGTCATAAGCAGTGTGTGCAGCTGGTGAAACAAATTGCTGATCGTTTGCAAGAAGCCCGTGAAATCGGCAATGTGGGTGCTGTTTATTTGGCAATGGGAGAATTCGATTCGGCAGTTGATTGTCATACGCAACATTTAAGACTGGCACGCAAGCTAGGCAACCAAGTAGAGGAGGCCAGAGCTTATTCCAATCTCGGCTCTAGCTATCACTACCGCCGTAATTTCACACAAGCCATGACATTTCACGAACAAGTATTGAGAATTTCTCAGCAATTGGGAGATCGCAATATTGAGGCCCGAGCATATGCTGGTTTGGGTCATGCAGCCCGTTGTGCTGCCGATTTTGTGCAGGCCAAGAAATGGCATGAAAAACAATTGGAAATGGCCTTGGCGGCTCGCGATAAGGTGGGGGAAGGGCGCGCTTGCTCTAATCTGGGTATAGTGTATCAACTTTTGGGAGAACACGATGCTGCCTTGAAATTACACCAAGCTCATTTAACTATAGCCAGGCAGCTGCATGATCGCGCAGGCATGGGCAGGGCTTATGGCAATATAGGAAATGCCTATTCCTCGGCTGGTTTATATGAGGCGGCGATTAAATATCACAAACAGGAATTGACCATTAGCAAAGAGGTCAATGATCGCAGTGCTGAGGCTTCTACCCATGGCAATTTAGCGGTGGCTTATCAGGCGTTGGGAGCCCATGACATGGCCTTAATACACTACAGAGCTCATTTGAATATAGCGCGTGAATTAAAGGATACTCAAGGCGAAGCGTGCGCTCTGTTAAATTTGGGCAATTGTTTAAGCTCAAGACAGGAATTCGCCCAGGCTGTTCCCTATTATGAACAGTATTTAATGTTGTCGCAGGAGCTGGGTGATGTGGCTGCTGAGGGCAAGGCATGCCACTTCTTGGGCTATGCGCACTATTGTATTGGCAACTATCGAGAAGCTGTAAGGTATTACGACCAAGATTTAGCTCTGGCCAAAGATTTGCAGGATAAAATGAATATGGGTAGAGCCTACTGTAATCTCGGTTTGGCCCATTTAGCTCTGGGAAACAACCAGGCAGCATTGGAATGTCAAAAGTACTTTTTGGCCGTGGCACATATGACGAATCATTTGTCAGGCAAGTTTAGAGCTTTGGGTAATATTGGTGATATATTGATCAGAACGGGAGAAATCGAGGAGGCGGCCAAAATGTATCAACGTCAACTGACTTTAGCCCGCCAGTCACGTGAGCGAGCTATGGAAGCAGCCGCTTGTGGTGCCTTGGGCTTGGCACATCGTTTGATTAAGAAGTACGACAAGGCTTTGGGCTATCACACTCAAGAATTGACCTTAAGACAAGAGATGTCTGATTTAAAGGGAGAATGCAAGGCGCATGGCCATTTGGGAGCAGTGCACATGGCCCTGTGTAATTACACCCATGCTGTGAAGTGTTATCAAGAGCAATTAGAAAGGGCCCAAGAATTGCAAGATTCGGCGATAGAAGCTCAGGCGTATGGTAACTTGGGCATAGCCAAACTTAATATGGGGCATTATGAGGATGCCATAGGATATTTGGAGCAACAGCTGGGCACTTTAGAAAGAGTAAATTTACCCACCACGCAACATGATCGAGCACGGGCCTTGGGACACTTGGGTGACTGTTACGATGCCTTGGGTGATTATGAAGAGGGCGTTAAGTGCCATGAGCGGCATTTGCAATTGGCCACGTCTTTGCAAAGCTTTCGTGATCAAGAGAGAGCTTATCGGGGCTTGGGCCACAGTCATCGCGCTCTGGGAAATCTGCAAGAAGCATTGGTGTGTTTGGAAAAACGCTTGGTAGTGGCGCACGAATTGGGCAGTCCGGAAGTAAAGGCAGTGTCCTATGGCGATTTGGGCAATATACATTGTGCCCTGGGCAACCACGAACAGGCGGTAAACTGTTTGGAGCACCAACAGGAAATAGCTAGAGAGCTGGGCGATAGAATGCTGGTTTCCGATGCCACTAGTGCGTTGGGCAACGTCTACCAACGTATGGGTGATAACGATGGTGCCTTAAAACTGCATAAAATGGACTTAGAAATGGGTGATCATCTGGGAAATACCTTCATGCAAGCCCGAGCTTGTGGCAATTTGGGATCGGTGTATGAGGCTATACGTTCATATGTGGATGCGGTGAAGTTTTATGAAAAGCAATTGTCATTAACTGCGGACAGACTGAGTAAAACTTATGCGTGTGGATCATTGGGTGTGTTAAGTTTAACTTTTGGGTATTCTATGTAAAGCGATTGCTAAAATATTCTGTTTGCTTTAGGACGAGTATTCCATCAGATGGCTCAGCATGGACAAGCCATTAACTTTTTGAAACAGGGCCTAAGTATAGCACAGTCCATCAATAAATTGGAAGAGGAGGCCAAAATAAGACATCAATTGGGTAAGTTTTAAATAATATCCCGAAATTCATACAATAAGTATGTATGTGTTCAATGTTATACTATTATTCTAGGTCTTGCCTTAAGAGCTTCCGGTGATAACGAAGGTGCTAAACTTCAAATGGAAACTGCTGCCCAGCTGTTGGAATCTGTACGATTCGAACAACGTAGCCCTGAGGCCCGCAGCAGCCTATTCGATTTGCAGACCTCTTGCTTTCACATTTTGCAACAAATCTTTGTGGGCATGCAACGCAACGAAGATGCCTTAGTGGCGGCCGAACGTTGTAAAGCTCGTTCTATGCCCGATACGAATAGTATTTCCCGAAAAACCATGATGACTTGCAGCGAAAGTATCTACGATATTGTAAATCGCACCAAAACGAATGTTTTGTATTATAGTTTGGCAGACGATGAGTTGTATGCCTGGTTCCTGCAGCCCCAAAAGGGTATAGTGCGTTTTCATGCCATCAAAATCAATGAAGAATCCTTAAAAATGTCCACCGAAAAGTTGGCCGAACATGCCAAGGATACGGAGGATAAGGAGAGCCTTTTGGAACGTTATATTAATATGGTGCGTGATAATTTGGGTGTTAACTCTGATTCAGTTTTACATGAAGGTGATGGCAGTGGCTGGCGTTCTAGTACCGAAAATCTTTTAGATGACTTCTCCAATGAAAGATCTGGCTTTTTGCGCATGGTTAATCGTAACCATTTAATGAACTCATCCAACTACTCGCTAAGCTCGTTATTCAGTTTGGGATCGGTGGGTGGCTCGGTAGCTAGTTTACAAGGTTCTACTAGATCTATAGGCAGCTTGCAAGGTTCGTCGCGTTCGCGTAGAGCCCCCATGTTGCCAGCATGGCAGGGTCCCTCCTGCTTGCATACATTATTCAATGTTTTGTTGCAACCTTTTGATGATCTACTGCCCACTGGGGGAGCTGTCTCTAGACAAGGACGCAAGGAATTGATATTGGTTTTAGAAAATGAACTCTATTTGGTGCCTTTTGCTATTTTAAGAAGTGACAAGGAAGATGGTGAATATCTGTCTGAAAGATGTTCCTTGATTACGGTGCCTTCACTGCAATCTCTAAGAATGAAGAGTAAAATTTTGCGTTCCCGTGAATTGACGGAAAACCTCAATACCGCTTTGGTGGTGGGAGGACCGCGCATACCCTCAACCTTATCGGAGACCTGGGGCTGGTCAGAGTCTCCTGCTTCTTTGCAAGAAGCAGCCATGGTAGCAGATATGTTACAAGCCAAAACCTTGGCTGGCTGTAACGCCACTAAGGAGGCAGTTGTGTCTGAGCTGCTTTCGGCGGAATGTGTACATTTTGCAGCAAATCTTAGCTGGAAAATGGGAGCAGTAGTTTTGAGTCCCGGTGATGTAGTAGACTCGCAATCACAAAAACGTTTCTATCAGTCCGCGAATGCTGAAAATGCCGCCGGACACGATGATGCGCCCGAGCTATCGGGTGGCAATATGGAATTGCCACAACTTTCAGATTTTATTTTATCCTCCGTGGATGTTTTGAATATGAAACTTAATGCTAAATTGGTGGTTTTAAGTTCCTATCATTCTATAGAACCTATAACTGGATCAGGAGTGGCTAATTTGGCGGGTAGTTGGCTAGGCGCAGGTGCAGGAGCAGTGTTAATATCTTTATGGCCGGTGCCGGAGACAGCCGCCAAGATTTTGTTAAGGGCCTTCTATTCAGCCTTATTACAGGGCGTAAGAGCAGCCAGGTGGGTTTTTCGTAAAAAGAAATAACTACTAACATTTTAATTTAAAATTAACTTTTTTCTAGAGCTCTGGCGGAGGCCATGCAAACAGTGCAGCATACTAAACATTTTGCCCATCCTGCTAATTGGGCTGGATTTTTACTGATTGGCGGCAATGTACGTCTTTCCAATAAGGTGGCTTTAATGGGTCATGCTTTATGCGAGCTCATGCGTACTCCTGACAAATGTCGTGATGCTTTACGTGTTTGTTTGCACTTGGTGGAAAAGAGTTTACAGAGAATACATCGTGGCCAAAAAAATGCCATGTATACGACCCAGAAAAGTATAGAGAATAAAGCGGGTCCCGTGGCTGGCTGGAAAGATTTGCTAATGGCAGTGGGTTTTCGTTTTGAACCGGCAGCCAATGGCATACCTTCTAGTGTATTTTTCCCACAATCCGATCCTGAAGATCGTCTCTCACAATGTTCGGCCAGCCTGCAGGCGTTATTGGCTCTAACGCCCTTGACTTTGCAAGCTTTAGCTAAACTTGTAAATAGCTCGGAAGTGGCTGATGATATCATAGCCGTCATACGCAATGTTCTAGCACAATATCCTCCCAAAGGCAGCCCTGAAATAGAAGCCTCCATAGAGATACCATTATCGGTAAGATTATGGCGTGTGGCGGGATGTCACGAACTCTTAGCGTCTATGGGTTTCGATCTGACCGAGGTGGGTCAAGATCAGGTGACCCTGAGAACTGGCAAACAGGCCAACAGAAGGACCTGCCAGTTTGTTTTGCAGGCCCTGTTAGCTCTATTTGGTAAGTATTTCGCGAATGTCCTCTAAAAAGAAGATATAACAATATAAATTGTATTTTTTCAGACACTCAAGAGGCACCAAAAACCTTAGGCCTAGACTCTTCCAGCAGCTGTGAGTCCCTAATAGAGGAAACTTCTGGCGATTTAACTTTAACAAATGCTGCAGCAGCCATGACGTCAGCAACTCATCAGAATATAAATTTAGATAATACGAAAACTCTTAGCATGGGACTAAGCTTACCAACTCTGCCCATAAATCGCTCTCGTTTGATAAGCAATGGCAGTGGAGCCTTTATATCGTATGTCAGACGCCGTGGAGAACCGGATGGTGGTAGAACCGATAATGAGACCACCCCTGCCAGTGCAAACTCCAGCATTTCGGCTGTGCTTTATCCCACTTTGGACTCTAGTTTGAATAATACCACTGACAGCGAACTGTCAGATGGTTATATATCTCAGTCACATATAACAAAAACCAATAACTGTCGCTTGGCACCCGCCACACTAAGAGGTCCCATAAGAGTTTCTCGCCCTGGTGGAGGGGGAGAAAGTGATGCTGCTTTTACACCCAGTCCGCCAGTAACAAATCAAAATCCTGTAGATCCTAATGTGTCTTTGGCTTTGGCCCATCAGACTCGCATACGCAATTTGTACTCCGGCAACGGCCTGGGCTATTTGGGGGAAAATGTTATACCAGAAATGTCGGCAGTTACCAGCAGTACTAACAGCCGCCGACCAGATAGCAGCAGTTCGGCTAGTTCAACAACGGATTGGGAGGGTTCGGGTCATGCCACAGTTTTACGTAGGGGTGGTCTAATGCCTCCCTTACCGCCGCCCAGACAAAATATGCCTTTGGTGGATAGTTTAAGACCTTTGGCGCCCATGGCTCCGGTGTATAATAACCTAGGACAATCAGTAGCTGCCGCCTTAACCACTTCCAGCGCAGGAACTCTGGACTCCAATAGTAGTGAATCGGATTTCGAAAGAGGTTTGAAGGTGGGACAACTGTCTCATTTCCGTTTGAAGCCTAAAATCAAATTGGGCAGTGCTCAAACTTCAGTGGCCGCCAGAGTAAATAAAGAACATGCCTTATTCATGGATCGTTTGAGTGTCAGAACCGAAGTCAATAGTCTAGCCTCGGCCAGCACTGTGGTGGTGGCTTCGTCCTCTGTTACAGCCAATAACACAGCTGGTAGCAGAAAACCCATTAACCTGCCAGAAGATGAAGACAACGCTTTAGTGTTTAACGCCTCCAACCTGTACTTTTCACAAGCTGACAGTGAATTATTACAAGAAGCTAAAAATGATTTGAGCTCAACCAATATCAATTGCATAAATACCACCAACAGCATAAGCACACAGGGGGCAGTGGCTAAGGAAGTGGTCAAGACTAATCAAAAGACTATACAAGATTCCATATTGCGCCATATGAATAGAGAAATGACTCCCACCATTTCCGAGGTGTATCACGAACGAAATTTAGGCTTGGGACTAGCACCACCCTTATCAAAGCTTTTGTTAAGCAAAAACTATGATGAAACAGAACCTTGTAAAGCCACATCAAGCAATAACAGTGCTCTGAAAAGTTTAGTAGATGCCGTCAGTGAAATGGAGTTAAGCGGGGGGGCCTCCTCCACCTCCTCGGTCAGTACGGCCAATACCAAAACTCTAAACACTCAAAATTCCAGCTGCAATACGGCACCAAAAGAACCCTGCTCAATTTGTGGCGAACCTGCTGATGTTATATGCCGCTGCAAAGCAGCTACTGTACAAAAGAAATCGAATCTAAAACCCTGGCTCAGTAATGTAATGCCCTCTAGTATCGTCAAAGCTAGTGATCTAACAACGGCTGATAATTTAGAGCGCCAGCATAAAATACGCACTAGTGTAACGAGCACAATAACGAGTTTGAAGAGAGCACCCAGTCCTTTTAATGAATTCTTAAGACGCGATGAGGGTGATGGACGCTCAGTGGCGGACTCCCAGTGCAGTAGTAATTATAAAAACATAACTGTCTTAAAGAATGATGCAACGCTACAGGCAAATAATGTGGCGAATAGGAAGGCATAAAATAGGATGTAAACGGAACAACAAAGCAAAAAACCTTTTGAATATACCAGGCAGCCTATAACTTAATATTTTTCAAAAGTTACCGGATTTTAAATATATAAAAAACTTTTGATGATAACTTAGCCTGAAAAAAATTTACTTATATCATATAAAATGCCTTTTTAGTTAAGAATTGAAACAGGAAAATGTTTTATTATATTTATTAAACCAAACTCCCCACTTTGCAGTGTTAAATTAATGCTTTTTAATTAATATTTTAGTCCAGTAAAATTCTGTAAGAATCAACTATTTTTAAATGTACTAAATATAAATACATACATACACTTGTAGCGTAAAATATGAAATTACAAAATGTGTTTGAGTAAAAAAGCTTTCAAAAACATACAAGTTTTAAAATATTAGACAATATTTAAATAAATTGAATGTGCATAATCGTTAAGAAATATTTTCTAAGCTAATTTTGTAAACTATTTTTTGAATATACTTATGTACTTATTTTAATTAGTAATTAAAATTGTTCTTTTTATTATTATTTTATTGTAGTTTATAATATTAAAATATTTATTTTAACTTGTTTATCGTTAGAAATCAATGCAATATTTATGATATTAAATATTTTTTCTTACATACATACATATTTATGGATGATATATCATGTATACTATTTTATTGTAAAATATCTAGCTTTTAAAAACAAGATTTTTATACTTAGCATCTATTTCCCCGCTTCATCTTTCCACGCGCTTTCCTTTCATTAAAGCAAAAAAACACAGAACTGATTATCTTTAAATAAATGTTTTGATTTAACTTATATCAAATAACATTTATGATTTTAATTAAAAACAAAGTATAATGAAAAAATGTATTCAACTAAATAAAATCATTTACCGCCCATTTTCGCAACTGTTTTGTATTGCTTATTAGTGCTAAAAGCTTTATATCTCCGCTCGTAATAGACCAATTTTATACGAATCACGAAGGCTTGTTCCACAAACCCTGAAAATTTGAATTCATTATCTTTAGAAAATTCTGAGTAATTGATAAAATTGTGAAATACTTCTGCAAATGAAATTGCATATTTTAAACAAACTTCTACTTCTTATATCTCTGGAACTCCTCGGCCTATTTTGATGAAACTTGTACCGGCTTATAGATGACAACTTCAGCTACAACGTCGATAACAGCAAAACGTAAAATCACAAATATAAGAGCGTAGAATTATTCAAATCCATTTACCGCCCATTTTCGCAACTGTTTTGTAGGCGTGGTCAAACAATTGATAGTTTTAAAATACTCTGCACCATTTTCTCTATCAACCCACGAAATTTCCTCTAACTGTCTTCACGGACAACGGAGTTATTAAACAAAACGTAAAACAGTTTTTTTAGCTGAAAATTTTGAAAAATGCAAGTCATTTTTTTTGTGAAACACCAGGTCAACAGAATCGTGTAGTAGGTGGATTTTTAATAACTATTTTCTTTAAAGTGCTATAACTCATAAACGGCTTGAGATATTTGACTGAATCTTTCACCGTATGATAGATTGGAACTTCAGCTACACAATGGCTAACCTTTGGCCCGCACAGTGGGCCGCGTCAGTAGTGAAAAAATGCTTATTAGTGCTAAAAGCTTTATATCTCCGCTCGTAATAGACGTATCTCATCGAAACCAATTTTATACGAATCACGAAGGCTTGTTCCACAAACCCTGAAAATTTGAATTCATTATCTTTAGAAAATTCTGAGTAATTGATAAAATTGTGAAATACTTCTGCAAATGAAATTGCATATTTTAAACAAACTTCTATTTCTTATATCTCTGGAACTCCTCGGCCTATTTTGATGAATCTTTTACCGGCTTATAGATGACAACTTCAGCTACAACGTCGATAACAGCAAAACGTAAAATCACAAATATAAGAGCGTAGAATTATTCAAATCCATTTACCGCCCATTTTCGCAACTGTTTTGTAGGCGTGGTCAAACAATTGATAGTTTTAAAATACTCTGCACCATTTTCTCTATCAACCCACGAAATTTCCTCTAACTGTCTTCACGGACAACGGAGATATTAAACAAAACGTAAAACAGTTTTTTTAGCTGAAAATTTGGAAAAATGCAAGTCATTTTTTTGTGAAACACCAGGTCAACAGAATCGTGTAGCAGGTGGATTTTTAATAACTATTTTCTTTAAAGTGCTATAACTCATAAACGGCTTGAGATATTTGAATGAATCTTTCACCGTATGATAGATTGGAACTTCAGCTACACAATGGCTAACCTTTGGCCCGCACAGTGGGCCGCGTCAGTAGTGAAAAAATGCTTATTAGTGCTAAAAGCTTTATATCTCCGCTCGTAATAGACGTATCTCATCGAAACCAATTTTATACGAATCACGAAGGCTTTTTCCACAAACCCTGAAAATTTGAATTCATTATCTTTAGAAAATTCTGATTAATTGATGAAATTGTGAAATACTTCTACAAATGAAATTGCATATTTTAAACAAACTTCTACTTCTTATATCTCTGGAACTCCTCGGCCTATTTTGATGAAACTTTTACCGGCTTATAGATGACAACTTCAGCTACAACGTCGATAACAGCAAAACGTAAAATCACAAATATAAGAGCGTAGAATTATTCAAATCCATTTACCGCCCATTTTCGCAACTGTTTTGTAGGCGTGGTCAAACAATTGATAGTTTTAAAATACTCTGCACCATTTTCTCTATCAACCCACGAAATTTCCTCTAACTGTCTTCACGGACAACGGAGATATTAAACAAAACGTAAAACAGTTTTTTTAGCTGAAAATTTTGAAAAATGCAAGTCATTTTTTTTGTGAAACACCAGGTCAACAGAATCGTGTAGCAGGTGGATTTTTAATAACTATTTTCTTTAAAGTGCTATAACTCATAAACGGCTTGAGATATTTGAATGAATCTTTCACCGTATGATAGATTGGAACTTCAGCTACACAATGGCTAACCTTTGGCCCGCACAGTGGGCCGCGTCAGTAGTGAAAAAATGCTTATTAGTGCTAAAAGCTTTATATCTCCGCTCGTAATAGACGTACCTCATCGAAACCAATTTTATACGAATCACGAAGGCTTTTTCCACAAACCCTGAAAATTTGAATTCATTATCTTTAGAAAATTCTGAGTAATTGATAAAATTGTGAAATACTTCTGCAAATGAAATTGCATATTTTAAACAAACTTCTACTTCTTATATCTCTGGAACTCCTCGGCCTATTTTGATGAAACTTTTACCGGCTTATAGATGACAACTTCAGCTACAACGTCGATAACAGCAAAACGTAAAATCACAAATATAAGAGCGTAGAATTATTCAAATCCATTTACCGCCCATTTTCGCAACTGTTTTGTAGGCGTGGTCAAACAATTGATAGTTTTAAAATACTCTGCACCATTTTCTCTATCAACCCACGAAATTTCCTCTAACTGTCTTCACGGACAACGGAGATATTAAACAAAACGTAAAACAGTTTTTTTAGCTGAAAATTTTGAAAAATGCAAGTCATTTTTTTTGTGAAACACCAGGTCAACAGAATCGTGTAGCAGGTGGATTTTTAATAACTATTTTCTTTAAAGTGCTATAACTCATAAACGGCTTGAGATATTTGAATGAATCTTTCACCGTATGATAGATTGGAACTTCAGCTACACAATGGCTAACCTTTGGCCCGCACAGTGGGCCGCGTCAGTAGTGAAAAAATGCTTATTAGTGCTAAAAGCTTTATATCTCCGCTCGTAATAGACGTACCTCATCGAAACCAATTTTATACGAATCACGAAGGCTTTTTCCACAAACCCTGAAAATTTGAATTCATTATCTTTAGAAAATTCTGAGTAATTGATGAAATTGTGAAATACTTCTGCAAATGAAATTGCATATTTTAAACAAACTTCTACTTCTTATATCTCTGGAACTCCTCGGCCTATTTTGATGAAACTTTTACCGGCTTATAGATGACAACTTCAGCTACAACGTCGATAACAGCAAAACGTAAAATCACAAATATAAGAGCGTAGAATTATTCAAATCCATTTACCGCCCATTTTCGCAACTGTTTTGTAGGCGTGGTCAAACAATTGATAGTTTTAAAATACTCTGCACCATTTTCTCTATCAACCCACGAAATTTCCTCTAACTGTCTTCACGGACAACGGAGATATTAAACAAAACGTAAAACAGTTTTTTTAGCTGAAAATTTTGAAAAATGCAAGTCATTTTTTTGTGAAACACCAGGTCAACAGAATCGTGTAGTAGGTGGATTTTTAATAACTATTTTCTTTAAAGTGCTATAACTCATAAACGGCTTGAGATATTTGAATGAATCTTTCACCGTATGATAGATTGGAACTTCAGCTACACAATGGCTAACCTTTGGCCCGCACAGTGGGCCGCGTCAGTAGTGAAAAAATGCTTATTAGTGCTAAAAGCTTTATATCTCCGCTCGTAATAGACGTATCTCATCGAAACCAATTTTATACGAATCACGAAGGCTTGTTCCACAAACCCTGAAAATTTGAATTCATTATCTTTAGAAAATTCTGAGTAATTGATAAAATTGTGAAATACTTCTGCAAATGAAATTGCATATTTTAAACAAACTTCTATTTCTTATATCTCTGGAACTCCTCGGCCTATTTTGATGAATCTTTTACCGGCTTATAGATGACAACTTCAGCTACAACGTCGATAACAGCAAAACGTAAAATCACAAATATAAGAGCGTAGAATTATTCAAATCCATTTACCGCCCATTTTCGCAACTGTTTTGTAGGCGTGGTCAAACAATTGATAGTTTTAAAATACTCTGCACCATTTTCTCTATCAACCCACGAAATTTCCTCTAACTGTCTTCACGGACAACGGAGATATTAAACAAAACGTAAAACAGTTTTTTTAGCTGAAAATTTTGAAAAATGCAAGTCATTTTTTTGTGAAACACCAGGTCAACAGAATCGTGTAGCAGGTGGATTTTTAATAACTATTTTCTTTAAAGTGCTATAACTCATAAACGGCTTGAGATATTTGAATGAATCTTTCACCGTATGATAGATTGGAACTTCAGCTACACAATGGCTAACCTTTGGCCCGCACAGTGGGCCGCGTCAGTAGTGAAAAAATGCTTATTAGTGCTAAAAGCTTTATATCTCCGCTCGTAATAGACGTATCTCATCGAAACCAATTTTATACGAATCACGAAGGCTTTTTCCACAAACCCTGAAAATTTGAATTCATTATCTTTAGAAAATTCTGATTAATTGATGAAATTGTGAAATACTTCTACAAATGAAATTGCATATTTTAAACAAACTTCTACTTCTTATATCTCTGGAACTCCTCGGCCTATTTTGATGAAACTTTTACCGGCTTATAGATGACAACTTCAGCTACAACGTCGATAACAGCAAAACGTAAAATCACAAATATAAGAGCGTAGAATTATTCAAATCCATTTACCGCCCATTTTCGCAACTGTTTTGTAGGCGTGGTCAAACAATTGATAGTTTTAAAATACTCTGCACCATTTTCTCTATCAACCCACGAAATTTCCTCTAACTGTCTTCACGGACAACGGAGATATTAAACAAAACGTAAAACAGTTTTTTTAGCTGAAAATTTGGAAAAATGCAAGTCATTTTTTTTGTGAAACACCAGGTCAACAGAATCGTGTAGCAGGTGGATTTTTAATAACTATTTTCTTTAAAGTGCTATAACTCATAAACGGCTTGAGATATTTGAATGAATCTTTCACCGTATGATAGATTGGAACTTCAGCTACACAATGGCTAACCTTTGGCCCGCACAGTGGGCCGCGTCAGTAGTGAATAAATGCTTATTAGTGCTAAAAGCTTTATATCTCCGCTCGTAATAGACGTATCTCATCGAAACCAATTTTATACGAATCACGAAGGCTTGTTCCACAAACCCTGAAAATTTGAATTCATTATCTTTAGAAAATTCTGAGTAATTGATAAAATTGTGAAATACTTCTGCAAATGAAATTGCATATTTTAAACAAACTTCTACTTCTTATATCTCTGGAACTCCTTGGCCTATTTTGATGAAACTTTTACCGGCTTATAGATGACAACTTCAGCTACAACGTCGATAACAGCAAAACGTAAAATCACAAATATAAGAGCGTAGAATTATTCAAATCCATTTACCGCCCATTTTCGCAACTGTTTTGTAGGCGTGGTCAAATAATTGATAGTTTTAAAATACTCTGCACCATTTTCTCTATCAACCCACGAAATTTCCTCTAACTGTCTTCACGGACAACGGAGATATTAAACAAAACGTAAAACAGTTTTTTTAGCTGAAAATTTTGAAAAATGCAAGTCATTTTTTTGTGAAACACCAGGTCAACAGAATCGTGTAGTAGGTGGATTTTTAATAACTATTTTCTTTAAAGTGCTATAACTCATAAACGGCTTGAGATATTTGAATGAATCTTTCACCGTATGATAGATTGGAACTTCAGCTACACAATGGCTAACCTTTGGCCCGCACAGTGGGCCGCGTCAGTAGTGAATAAATGCTTATTAGTGCTAAAAGCTTTATATCTCCGCTCGTAATAGACGTATCTCATCGAAACCAATTTTATACGAATCACGAAGGCTTTTTCCACAAACCCTGAAAATTTGAATTCATTATCTTTAGAAAATTCTGAGTAATTGATAAAATTGTGAAATACTTCTGCAAATGAAATTGCATATTTTAAACAAACTTCTACTTCTTATATCTCTGGAACTCCTTGGCCTATTTTGATGAAACTTTTACCGGCTTATAGATGACAACTTCAGCTACAACGTCGATAACAGCAAAACGTAAAATCACAAATATAAGAGCGTAGAATTATTCAAATCCATTTACCGCCCATTTTCGCAACTGTTTTGTAGGCGTGGTCAAATAATTGATAGTTTTAAAATACTCTGCACCATTTTCTCTATCAACCCACGAAATTTCCTCTAACTGTCTTCACGGACAACGGAGATATTAAACAAAACGTAAAACAGTTTTTTTAGCTGAAAATTTTGAAAAATGCAAGTCATTTTTTTGTGAAACACCAGGTCAACAGAATCGTGTAGTAGGTGGATTTTTAATAACTATTTTCTTTAAAGTGCTATAACTCATAAACGGCTTGAGATATTTGAATGAATCTTTCACCGTATGATAGATTGGAACTTCAGCTACACAATGGCTAACCTTTGGCCCGCACAGTGGGCCGCGTCAGTAGTGAATAAATGCTTATTAGTGCTAAAAGCTTTATATCTCCGCTCGTAATAGACGTATCTCATCGAAACCAATTTTATACGAATCACGAAGGCTTTTTCCACAAACCCTGAAAATTTGAATTCATTATCTTTAGAAAATTCTGAGTAATTGATAAAATTGTGAAATACTTCTGCAAATGAAATTGCATATTTTAAACAAACTTCTACTTCTTATATCTCTGGAACTCCTTGGCCTATTTTGATGAAACTTTTACCGGCTTATAGATGACAACTTCAGCTACAACGTCGATAACAGCAAAACGTAAAATCACAAATATAAGAGCGTAGAATTATTCAAATCCATTTACCGCCCATTTTCGCAACTGTTTTGTAGGCGTGGTCAAATAATTGATAGTTTTAAAATACTCTGCACCATTTTCTCTATCAACCCACGAAATTTCCTCTAACTGTCTTCACGGACAACGGAGATATTAAACAAAACGTAAAACAGTTTTTTTAGCTGAAAATTTTGAAAAATGCAAGTCATTTTTTTGTGAAACACCAGGTCAACAGAATCGTGTAGTAGGTGGATTTTTAATAACTATTTTCTTTAAAGTGCTATAACTCATAAACGGCTTGAGATATTTGAATGAATCTTTCACCGTATGATAGATTGGAACTTCAGCTACACAATGGCTAACCTTTGGCCCGCACAGTGGGCCGCGTCAGTAGTGAATAAATGCTTATTAGTGCTAAAAGCTTTATATCTCCGCTCGTAATAGACGTATCTCATCGAAACCAATTTTATACGAATCACGAAGGCTTTTTCCACAAACCCTGAAAATTTGAATTCATTATCTTTAGAAAATTCTGAGTAATTGATAAAATTGTGAAATACTTCTGCAAATGAAATTGCATATTTTAAACAAACTTCTACTTCTTATATCTCTGGAACTCCTTGGCCTATTTTGATGAAACTTTTACCGGCTTATAGATGACAACTTCAGCTACAACGTCGATAACAGCAAAACGTAAAATCACAAATATAAGAGCGTAGAATTATTCAAATCCATTTACCGCCCATTTTCGCAACTGTTTTGTAGGCGTGGTCAAATAATTGATAGTTTTAAAATACTCTGCACCATTTTCTCTATCAACCCACGAAATTTCCTCTAACTGTCTTCACGGACAACGGAGATATTAAACAAAACGTAAAACAGTTTTTTTAGCTGAAAATTTTGAAAAATGCAAGTCATTTTTTTGTGAAACACCAGGTCAACAGAATCGTGTAGTAGGTGGATTTTTAATAACTATTTTCTTTAAAGTGCTATAACTCATAAACGGCTTGAGATATTTGAATGAATCTTTCACCGTATGATAGATTGGAACTTCAGCTACACAATGGCTAACCTTTGGCCCGCACAGTGGGCCGCGTCAGTAGTGAATAAATGCTTATTAGTGCTAAAAGCTTTATATCTCCGCTCGTAATAGACGTATCTCATCGAAACCAATTTTATACGAATCACGAAGGCTTTTTCCACAAACCCTGAAAATTTGAATTCATTATCTTTAGAAAATTCTGAGTAATTGATAAAATTGTGAAATACTTCTGCAAATGAAATTGCATATTTTAAACAAACTTCTACTTCTTATATCTCTGGAACTCCTTGGCCTATTTTGATGAAACTTTTACCGGCTTATAGATGACAACTTCAGCTACAACGTCGATAACAGCAAAACGTAAAATCACAAATATAAGAGCGTAGAATTATTCAAATCCATTTACCGCCCATTTTCGCAACTGTTTTGTAGGCGTGGTCAAACAATTGATAGTTTTAAAATACTCTGCCCCATTTTCTCTATCAACCCACGAAATTTCCTCTAACTGTCTTCACGGACAACGGAGATATTAAACAAAACGTAAAACAGTTTTTTTAGCTGAAAATTTTGAAAAATGCAAGTCATTTTTTTGTGAAACACCAGGTCAACAGAATCGTGTAGTAGGTGGATTTTTAATAACTATTTTCTTTAAAGTGCTATAACTCATAAACGGCTTGAGATATTTGAATGAATCTTTCACCGTATGATAGATTGGAACTTCAGCTACACAATGGCTAACCTTTGGCCCGCACAGTGGGCCGCGTCAGTAGTGAATAAATGCTTATTAGTGCTAAAAGCTTTATATCTCCGCTCGTAATAGACGTATCTCATCGAAACCAATTTTATACGAATCACGAAGGCTTGTTCCACAAACCCTGAAAATTTGAATTCATTATCTTTAGAAAATTCGGAGTAATTGATAAAATTGTGAAATACTTCTGCAAATGAAATTGCATATTTTAAACAAACTTCTACTTCTTATATCTCTGGAACTCCTTGGCCTATTTTGATGAAACTTTTACCGGCTTATAGATGACAACTTCAGCTACAACGTCGATAACAGCAAAACGTAAAATCACAAATATAAGAGCGTAGAATTATTCAAATCCATTTACCGCCCATTTTCGCAACTGTTTTGTAGGCGTGGTCAAATAATTGATAGTTTTAAAATACTCTGCACCATTTTCTCTATCAACCCACGAAATTTCCTCTAACTGTCTTCACGGACAACGGAGATATTAAACAAAACGTAAAACAGTTTTTTTAGCTGAAAATTTTGAAAAATGCAAGTCATTTTTTTGTGAAACACCAGGTCAACAGAATCGTGTAGTAGGTGGATTTTTAATAACTATTTTCTTTAAAGTGCTATAACTCATAAACGGCTTGAGATATTTGAATGAATCTTTCACCGTATGATAGATTGGAACTTCAGCTACACAATGGCTAACCTTTGGCCCGCACAGTGGGCCGCGTCAGTAGTGAATAAATGCTTATTAGTGCTAAAAGCTTTATATCTCCGCTCGTAATAGACGTATCTCATCGAAACCAATTTTATACGAATCACGAAGGCTTGTTCCACAAACCCTGAAAATTTGAATTCATTATCTTTAGAAAATTCGGAGTAATTGATAAAATTGTGAAATACTTCTGCAAATGAAATTGCATATTTTAAACAAACTTCTACTTCTTATATCTCTGGAACTCCTTGGCCTATTTTGATGAAACTTTTACCGGCTTATAGATGACAACTTCAGCTACAACGTCGATAACAGCAAAACGTAAAATCACAAATATAAGAGCGTAGAATTATTCAAATCCATTTACCGCCCATTTTCGCAACTGTTTTGTAGGCGTGGTCAAACAATTGATAGTTTTAAAATACTCTGCCCCATTTTCTCTATCAACCCACGAAATTTCCTCTAACTGTCTTCACGGACAACGGAGATATTAAACAAAACGTAAAACAGTTTTTTTAGCTGAAAATTTTGAAAAATGCAAGTCATTTTTTTGTGAAACACCAGGTCAACAGAATCGTGTAGTAGGTGGATTTTTAATAACTATTTTCTTTAAAGTGCTATAACTCATAAACGGCTTGAGATATTTGAATGAATCTTTCACCGTATGATAGATTGGAACTTCAGCTACACTAACCTTATAATAACCTTCTATAGCTATATATAGCCTTTTCTTAAAAAAAATAATTTATAGCCTTTTCTTAAAAAAAATAATTAACATAATTTTTTTTAATTATTAGAAAAGGCTATATATAGCCTTTTCTTAAAAAAATAATTTATAGCCTTTTCTTAAAAAAAAATAATTAACATGCCTTTTCTTAAAAAAAATAATTTATAGCCTTTTCTTAAAAAAAATAATTAACATAATTTTTTTTAATTATTAGAAAAGGCCTTTTCTTAAAAAAAATAATTTATAGCCTTTTCTTAAAAAAAATAATTAACATAATTTTTTTTAATTATTAGAAAAGGCTATTTAATAGCCTTTTTTTAAAAAAAATAATTTATAGCCTTTTCTTAAAAAAAATAATTAACATAATTTTTTTTAATTATTAGAAAAGGCTATTTATAGCCTTTTCTTAAAAAATAATTTGAAGCCTTTTCTTAAAAAAAATAATTAACATAATTTTTTTTAATTATTAGAAAAGGCTATTATAGCCTTTTCTGAAAAAAAATAATTTATAGCCTTTTCTTAAAAAAAATAATTAACATAATTTTTTTGAATTATTAGAAAAGGCTATTATAGCCTTTTCTTAAAAAAAATAATTAACATAATTTTTTTTAATTATTAGAAAAGGCTATTATAATAGCCTTTTTTTAAAAAAAATAATTTATAGCCTTTTCTTAAAAAAAATAATTAACATAATTTTTTTTAATTATTAGAAAAGGCTATTTATAGCCTTTTCTTAAAAAATAATTTGAAGCCTTTTCTTAAAAAAAATAATTAACATAATTTTTTTTAATTATTAGAAAAGGCTATTATAGCCTTTTCTGAAAAAAAATAATTTATAGCCTTTTCTTAAAAAAAATAATTAACATAATTTTTTTGAATTATTAGAAAAGGCTATTATAGCCTTTTTTTAAAAAAAAAATAATTTATAGCCTTTTCTTAAAAAAAATAATTAACATAATTTTTTTTAATTATTAGAAAAGGCTATTTAATAGCCTTTTTTTAAAAAAAATAATTTATAGCCTTTTCTTAAAAAAAATAATTAACATAATTTTTTTTAATTATTAGAAAAGGCTATTTATAGCCTTTTCTTAAAAAATAATTTGAAGCCTTTTCTTAAAAAAAATAATTAACATAATTTTTTTTAATTATTAGAAAAGGCTATTATAGCCTTTTCTGAAAAAAAATAATTTATAGCCTTTTCTTAAAAAAAATAATTAACATAATTTTTTTGAATTATTAGAAAAGGCTATTTATAGCCTTTTCTTAAAAAAAATAATTAACATAATTTTTTTTAATTATTAGAAAAGGCTATTATAATAGCCTTTTTTTAAAAAAAATAATTTATAGCCTTTTCTTAAAAAAAATAATTATATAGCCTTTTCTTAAAAAAAAATAATTAACATAATTTTTTTTAATTATTAGAAAAGGCTATATATAGCCTTTTCTTAAAAAAAATAATTTATAGCCTTTTCTTAAAAAAAATAATTAACATAATTTTTTTGAATTATTAGAAAAGGCTATTATAGCCTTTTCTTAAAAAAAATAATTTATAGCCTTTTCTTAAAAAAAATAATTAACATAATTTTTTTTAATTATTAGAAAAGCCTTGTCTTAAAAAAAATAATTTATAGCCTTTTCTTAAAAAAAATAATTAACATAATTTTTTTTAATTATTAGAAAAGGCTATTTATAGCCTTTTCTTAAAAAATAATTTGAAGCCTTTTCTTAAAAAAAATAATTTATAGCCTTTTCTTAAAAAAAATAATTATATAGCCTTTTCTTAAAAAAAATAATTTATAGCCTTTTCTTAAAAAAAATAATTAACATAATTTTTTTTAATTATTAGAAAAGGCTATTATAGCCTTTTCTTAAAAAAAATAATTTATAGCCTTTTCTTAAAAAAATAATTAACATAATTTTTTTTAATTATTAGAAAAGGCTTTTCTTAAAAAAAATAATTAACATAATTTTTTTTAATTATTAGAAAAGGCTTTTCTTAAAAAAAATAATTAACATAATTTTTTTTAATTATTAGAAAAGGCCATAGCCTTTTCTTAAAAAAAATAATTAACATAATTTTTTTAATTATTAGAAAAGGTATAGCCTTTTCTTAAAAAAAAATAATTTATAGCCTTTTCTTAAAAACAGTTTTCTTAAAACAGTTTTTTTAGCTGAAAATTTTTAAAAATGCAAGTCATTTTTTTTGTGAAACACCAGGTCAACAGAATCGTGTAGTAGGTGGATTTTTAATAACTATTTTCTTTAAAGTGCTATAACTCATAAACGGCTTGAGATATTTGAATGAATCTTTCACCGTATGATAGATTGGAACTTCAGCTACACAATGGCTAACCGCACAGTGGGCCGCAAAGATACTGAGTTTAGATTTCCGATTTATAAACAGGTATAATATTTTTTTAGTTATATCTATGTGTTTATTAATAATGTGGCTAATATGTTCGTTAAATATCATTTTTAAATCTAGAATGGCAGCTAAATATTTTACACTAGTGTCACACGGTACATTAACGCCGTCCACTATAACATTACGTTTCGGCAAAGAGCAAACTTTCCTTTTCCTGGTAAAAAATATAGATTGGATTTTCAAAGGGTTAACTAATATTTTCCATTTTTTTAATTAATCAATTACAGTATTTACTGATATTTGTAATTTCAACAGAGTATCATTAGATAACGTATTTGAACTTAAGATTACCGTATCAACAGCAATGATAGAGGACTTACAACTATTCAAAGTAGGAAAATCAGATGTAAATATATTATAGAGAATTGCAGACAGATATGAGCTTTGAGGACATCGAGAATATCTTAAATTCTTACCCTGTTGCAAAGCTGGGCAAAAGTTATTCAAATCTGTTTTTGATAAACAGCAATTGTGATTATACAGGGTGGACCAAAAGAAACGATGCGGTTTAAATGGTCTATAGTATAACTTCATTATATTAATATGATTTTATTTTATTTTTCTGATTGTTGTAAAGAAGATTTGGGAAATTGAAAATGGAGCTTGCTCAAGACCTAAAATCCACCGATTACCAACATCAGCGACTTCATTTTGCGATTTCTTTGAGGCAAATACCTAAAGAAAATCATGATTTTATACAAAACCTGATAATGAGGGATGGATGGAGTTCATTTTCAATTAAATTCGTTCATGGATTTTTCCTTTGAAGTATTATAAAGAACGAGTGTACGTGAGTTCTGTGGTTTATTTCCCAAATACAAAATAATATTCGGGAATAAATTCCAGCGATAGCTCCACTATGTGAAGCTACGAATGCGAGGCATTTACGCAACGTTATATTACTCGTGCGAATTAACTAAATTCATTAATCAAGTGTAATAAAAATTGTGTCTTGACTTTAAAATAAAGAAATTATAGACTATTTAAATCCCTTCGTTGATTTTGTACCACCCTGTAGTTACATACATACGTATGTATATTGCATGAATAATTTTTTGCAATATCAATGTCAAGAATATTTGCTCATTTCAAAACAATTTTAGTTGATATTCGACAATATTCAACAAACAAACAACAACAAATCAAAGACGCACTTTATAATTCCGGACAATTTGAAACTTTTTGTACTGCAACAACATCTCAAAACCGTTCTTATCATTTCACAAAGACTTATAAACATGAAAATTAATTTATTATATATGTACATATGTATGTGCATACGAAGTACATATTACAAATTGATAAAACAAGTAATTTTTATCATATTAAGTTTAACTGCATGTTGAACAAAACCATAATATTTGATTGCACGTGCAGGAAAAATCGGTTATGAAGTCAAATAAATAAATCACAATTGATAAGAAAATTTATTAAAAAACACTTAATACAGTTTATTGCCATTACATGCTTGATGTTAGTTCTTTAAAAAAATATATACTGGAAAATTACCTCTCGATTAAATTCAATTGATTATTATTTAGTATACATATTTAATAATTGTATGGCGTTGTTTACTAATAAAAAGTGATAGGAAAGTAAATTAAAAAAAACGCTGCAAAATGTTCTGAATTTTAACAACAACAAAAAAAAGAAAAGCGCAACGGAAAAGTTAATCTTACGAGCAGTTACATAAGAAGTGCACTGGTAGATTATAAATTCTTAAAATTGAATTAGAGATGAGAGTAGCGTGAGTCATAAGACATGATCGAACGAAATTAACTTCTCTTATAAAAAGCTATTTTGTGTTCTCTTCTTTCTTAATCTCACCCAACCGAAATTTCGAGTTAGGCAAAGATTGGCGAAAAAACCAGATATATATTTACTTTATCGCGGTTCTTTTGTGGAATTTCGTTGAAACCACGTTGCTACTACTTCCTATGTGAAGGCATAGGTCGGGTATAGTCAGTCACAAAAACATTTTTAAGATACTGTTAATAACATCATGGACATATGGTCTAGTTACCGGCGCCATTTTTGTGCAACCATATTCTGCAAATTCACTTTGTAGAATATGTACCAATAAATAAATAAATATTTACTTTATAAAATATATACATATGCCTCCCGATTACGAAGGAACGGAATTTCTTAATGTTATAAAAAGTAATAGTTCTGGTATTCCTTATCATTAAATAATTAAATTGAAAAACTATAGACGTCATTTGTAATCAATTTTTAATAGATGATTGGCCCGTTGCTGGCAAATAAATGCCTATAAAAAAAACTCTTATGAATGAACTAATTTTAAATAAATTTCGATTCAAGCTTCTGATAAGACCTAAAACAAAATAAACACCTTAACCCTGAGCTAACTTTGTTTGTACATTATTTTTTTAATTAGATTTATTTCTTTTAATATACATATATGGTGCATAAAAGTGTCTTACACATTATCAAATACACTTAAAGAAATTGGTCAAGACAAATGACCGCAAAGATTCGGCCACTGAAAGATTTTGTAAAGAATTAATGATGCTGGTATTCTTTATCATTATTATATTTCGGTTAAATAGTTGATATTCCTAACAACTGAAAGCCACCTAGAAAATGGAAAATATAAATAAATGAACGTTAATGTGCGAGTGTTGAGACTTCCGAAAATAGCATACTGATTTCATGCTGCTCTAGTGTTGTCAGAATTTATTACATTGTCCTGTATTCCTTTTTGAATTTTCAAAATATCCATTTAATAAATGACTTTTTTAACAAAGTTTCAAAGTTTTAATAACTGAAATTAATTATAATTTAATTCTAAGTCTGACCACTTTTACACACGCCAAGTTTACTTTGCGAAGTCTTGCGCTTGTGGAAGAGAATGAAAAAAACAAAGATGGTGAGTATAGACTTTGATGTACTCGCAAAGATGCTTCGTTCGCTTCTGCCGCTCATGAAATATTCACCTAATGTAGTTCAATCTCGGTCTTGTGGTGTTGAGGAGTGCTTGGAAACTCTTTTGGTAAAGTTGAAAGGAATTAAAATTATATACAATACATATGTATATACACTACCTATTTTCCCTAACCTATTTTAACTTGTTTGTATTTCTGGTCCTTTTTCTATCTTGATTCGTTAGTCCTTAGCTCTATTATTATCATTATGATAGGAATTGTACCCAAAGAGTGGGTTTAAATTTTAAAATGTAATTTTCGAATTCTAAATCGTTTGTAGGAGTTGTAAGTTGCACAAATATCGTTGGTAATTACCAAAAATTTTTGGTATGTTGTAATTTTTAAAATGTAATTAAAAAAATACTATCTCCAGTGGGCATTGGCATTGTTGTCTTTGTTTTAATTGTCAGTTTTTGATCTAAAAGCATATTTGGTTTGTTATATTTACTGATCACAAGAAGTCATCAAATGCAGTTGCACTGCACCGGCACTCTCAGATATATTCATGAAAAAGTACAGATTGCTGCCTTTGATTCTATAACCTCCTTCATCTAAGGTGCTCTTCACATAACACTGGATTTCAAAGATTCCCGAAGAAGAAAGAAGAGACTCGAAAATTCTATCATATTTCCCTTATTTAAATTTTCTCGGTGTACATATTTGTGTTTTGCTCTGAGCAGTTTTTTGCTTAATAAGTTTTTGTATTTTAATGATTAGGACCGTTATTCAATAATATTTTTTACGTGTTGCTATATTTTATTTTGCATAACACGAATCAAATGAGTTCGCGGATGGATGACAATTTTTGTGTTGTTTCCAATTAATGATTGCGCTATAAAAGTCTCGCATTGCCGTCGTGACTATTTCAAAAATAAATTTAAACTGTAACAATTAACAACGTTGCAACAATTAACACATTGATCTAGGAAGAACAAAGAGTGATATTTTAGATTAAAAAAAATTAATAATAATAAAATAAACTAAAAATGCGTTTATTACAAGAGGTAAATAATATATTCAAGTGTTTCGAGTTTAAATTGAAATAAAAAAAAATAATAAAAATAATATTAATTTTGCATACCTTAGCATCAAATTGATTTTATTGATCCTTCGGAATTATTGCGTCCGGAGCCCACTTTTGCCGATAAAAGTCTGTCGAAGTTTCGTGATTATAGTGTGGATACAGCCGATCCTTTAAAAGAGCGTGTTCGCCAAACTTATCGGTTAATGCACTTAAATCAAACTGTGGATTTTGTTAAAGGGCGCCGTCAAAAGTGGTTGCAATTTAATACCATGAAAGCCACTGTACGTGAAGCACTCGAGAAACTTAACGATTTAATCGATGAATCTGATCCTGATATTGATTTGCCCAACATTGTGCATGCATTTCAAGCTGCCGAAAGGGCCCGTGAAGAATTTCCCGAATACGATTGGTTGCATTTAACTGCTTTAATACATGATTTGGGTAAAATAATGGCTTTTTATGATGAACCTCAATGGTGTGTTGTGGGCGACACTTTTCCGGTAGGTTGTATCTGGGGCGATAGTATCGTTTATCGCAAGAATAGTTTTGAGGGTAATCCGGATGGTGAAGATCAGCGTTATAACACCAAATATGGCATGTATGAGCCCCACTGTGGTGTTGATAACCTGTTAATGTCTTGGGGACATGATGAATACATGTATCAGGTGCTGAAGCATAATAAAACAAAATTACCTGATATTGCCTGTAAAATTATACGCTTTCATTCGTTTTATCCCTGGCACAATGGCGGCGATTATCAGCATTTGGCGAAGCCTGAAGATGAAGAGACTAAAAAATGGGTTTTAATATTCAAGTGAGTGTTATTAAACATTTTGAAATTATTTTTTTTTTAAGTATGATTTTGATTGGACATAACACCCACACACTGCAAAGGGACATAACTCAAAAAATTTGATTTTAATTTAATATTGTGTAAGAAAATCGTAGAAATATCTTATATGCTCCCCTCTCGAGCGGACAAAATATATACATATTTTTTCATTTTTCAGTACACAAATTCGAACGATTTTCTTTCGGCACCGAAAAGAAATTGTGATAAACATTATAAAAAGGTTATCGAATTATTGGCTGCTTACCGTTAAATTAGTTTTAGGTCCATATACATATGTACATACTTACATTATACAGCCGACTTTAACAGTTATACCATTTTAAAGGCATTTGCTTGCAGACGTGCACAATCTAGTATATTTTATATTTCGGGTGTTGTGAGCATTTGAAGCTTACACTGATCCATCCGCAATTAATACACATGCATGCATCATCTACTAGTTGAAAAATAAACAAAACATGCATGTGTGCTTGTCCAATTTCTTTTCGCTAAGCAATGGGTCAGAGCTCATTCTCTTCTTTGTAAACAAAAGTCAGCTCATTAATATCCTTTTGTTTATTTTGATATTTTTTAAGTATTTTATCGTATGTAGGAGTTGTTTTGACTTCACTAATTCCTATGAATTAAGAAATAGGCGGAAGTACATAAATTCTTGTTAGGCAAATTAATAAGTTACCTGAATTTAGCAAATTCAAGCAAATGCATGGCATTTCTTAATGTCAAACACCATATACATATAACAAGTAAACAATACGCAATTGTTTACGTATGGGGTTTGACAATTGAAATGTCAGATAATTTTCTGGAACTTGTCGCTGCATGCACATGTTTCTTACATATGTATGTGTAATTTAAATCATATGTACGTAAGTTTAAAAATAATTAAAAAATTATTAATATAAATTTTTTTCTAAGTTAACTCCATTGTTTTCCTTTTTCAGTCGCTACGATTTATACACGAAAAGTGAAAAAATACCAGATATTGAAGCATTATGGCCCTACTATCAGTCTTTAATCGATAAATATTTGCCAGGGGAGCTGGAGCTTTAGTTTTTTTTTAATTACTTATCATAAATTATTGTAATATTTTATTACATTTAGAATTTTCAAAATGTATTAACCGCTGCTGTAGCAAATTATAAAACTTATAAAATTCTTCTTAATCTTTTCAATACAAAAAATATATATTAATAAAATTTTAGCATAAAGAACCGATACAACACTAAATATCTTGTGGAATGCTTTATGGAAACAAATAAACTTAATGTAAAAAAATAAAATTAAATAATATAAATAATATATTATAAAATAGAATAGAATACAATATAAAATTTTAAATAATAAAAATAACAAAATACTTATAGTTATTATAGAATGATTTACTCAAGAAATGGCTAATTGTTATTTTAATTATTTTAAGAAAAACTTAACAGACTAAATAAAAAAAGCAACATCGATATTTTTTTGTAATATGTTTTATTAATAATTTATTTATATTTACATAGTTATGTAACTGCCTAAAACAATTTGAACAACATTTTACGTATACGTATTTCAATATTATAAATTCATATAGTCTTAATTATTAAGACTTAAAAAACTGCTGTATAAAGTATTTAAAAAAATCTGCATCAACCGCGTAAGTATCAATGATATGGGTAAACGGAAGTACATACTATTTCTTTACGTAATAAAGTATAAAACCAAACAATATTGATCTCTAGTAACTTAATTATATCTATGTCTCTTATTTTTATGTGCACGACTATACTCGCTGCGGCTGGGAGTGTGAGAAGTTCTTTTGCGTTGTTCTCTATCTCTTTCCCGTGTGCTGATGGCTTCTTTATAATTATAATCTTCTTGAATATAACTATTTGATCTGCTTCGGTGACGATATCTGTCAGTGTGATGTCGTTGATGGCTTCGAGAACGTGATCGCGACGGTGTACGTGATTTTGATATTGAATGTTTTTTAGATTTCTTTTTACTTTTGGAGGATTTCTTTGTTTTCGATTTTTTCGACTTGTGAGATTTTGATTTTGATCTGTGTATTCTATTTTCTTCAGCTTCCTCTTGCTCGTCGTCTTCATTATTCGAGGACAGTATAGATTCCGCGGAAGGTGTGCGTTTATCATATTTTCTATAATGCCTACCCTTTTGTTTGCAGGCAATTAACAATTCTCTTGATCTTGAGCGGGATCTACGTTTACTGTACATTTCTCTTGGCTTGATTTCACTGATTAACTCCACTTCATCATCATCGGACACGTTTACGGTGGCATTTTTATGATTTACCAGCTCCTTTACTTTTGCCGTTATATGCGGAGGTGACGGAGGTGTCGGCGTTATAACTTTATTATCTAGTTTTTCTTGCAATTCATCATCGCTATTGGGTCCATAGGATGTAATAGGTATAGAATGCACTGATTCATCGGAATCATCACTGTTATTGACATCATCGTCGTTGTTTGTTTTGGTTTTTGTAAATGCTTCAGCTTCAGAACTGTCGCCACTTTTTGAAACGCCTAAAAATTATACGGAGTAAATATATGTAGTTCTAAAATAATTGAAAATTTCGGTAAAATAAATTGTGTAAAAAAAATGTCTAATAAAAATATGCATTGTTGAACTGAAATGGAAATCGATCTGAACAAAACTGAAGAAGTGCTGCTCTGAATCATAAATCAGCTAGAATCGAAATAAGACAGCACTAGAATAGAACTAACCTAAAAAGGAAGCACAATTAAAATTTGTTGAGACTGAAATTGGTTGAATTTAACGTTTAAGACCATTTTTTTATTTATTATATATTTAATAATCTAAATTTTCCCTCCCTAAAAAGTGTACAACAAAATAAAGTTATTTAAATAAGCTAATTCAAATAAATATATTCGACTAGACATTTTTTGAGAATAAAAATTACTCAAATACAATTAAATTAATAAAAATTATTTTATAGGGTCCGCCATCTACCGTTTTTTTCAACTAGTGCTTATTTCTTAGCTCATGTCTGATTTGACAGATAATTAGTTTTATCCTTCCGCTGAACGAATATGGTTGTGTATACGCTTGAACATCGCTGGGAAATATTGCCTGCGATCGACTTACAGAAGATGCCGATTTTGCCAAAAAAAATCATCTTTTCAGATGAAGCTCATTTTGATCTTGGCAGGTATGTAAACAAGCAAAATTGTCGCATTTGGTGCACAGAAAACCCGCACGTATACATTGAAAAGCCGACGTACCCAAAACGAGTCACTGTTTGGTGCGGATTTTGGTCCAGAGGCATAATTGGGCCATTTTTCTTCGAAAATGAGCAAAGAGTGGCCGTTACAATCAATGGCGATTGTTATCGGGCCATGTTGAACGAATTTTTGTTCACAAAAATTGAAGAGGAGGATATTGGCAACATTTGGTTTCAACAGGACGGCGCTACGTGCCACACAGCCGAAGCTACACTCGATGTTTTGCGCCCTGTTTTCAAAAAAAAAATTATCTGGCGGACCCTATATTAAAAATTATTCGAATAAAAAATGTTCATATAAAAATCATTCGAATAAAAATATTCAGAACAAAATTTGAATAAAGGTATTCAAATAAATACTAATTTAATAATATCATTCTAATGAATATTATTTTAATAAAATTTTTCAAGTAAAAAATATTCGAATGAAATTTGCATTCAAATAAAAGATATAAAAAAAACTATTCAGATAAAATAAATCGAACAAAATGATTTGAATAACTTATTCGAACAGATTTTTGTTGAATACAGGTATGCACTTGAATGAAAATTATTCAAATAGATATTAATTGAATTTAATTATTTGAGTGAGAATTATTCGACCAAATATTATTCCAATAAAAATTTCACGAACACAAATTGTTGGAAGGAACATTATTCAAATAAAAATAAAAACTAGAATTCGAATAAATTTATGTATTCAAACAAAAGTTACTACAGTTCTAGATGCACTTTATATGCACCAATTGTCCCAAATATTATTTAAGAATACATTGAAATTGATTATGGAGGGGTAAACGTAGCTAATTATTAACATAAAATTATTCAAATGAAATTAAACTAAATAAAATATATTAAATTAATTTTCGAGGCAGGTCTCAATATCTTATTCCAAACAATTTCAAAAAGTTGTATTTGTTGAGGGCTTTTTAGCTGGTCTATATACTTACATGCATTTCATCATCAGTAGACCTTAAACCATATTTTTGAAAAGTTTCAAACCTGTGTTATAAGATAATGAAATGCATGTATCTATATAGAGTAGCTAAAAACCCTCAACAAACAAAACTTTTTGAAACTAATCAAAAATTTTCGCACAAAAATTATTCTTCAAGGGAAACAAAACTCATACCTTTTATTTGATTTAAAAATGCCATAGCTTTTCGTTTGCGCTCCAATTGCAATTGTTTCTCCTTTGATATTAACCCGCCTAGTTTCTCTCGAGCAATTTGAGCCAATTTATCTTTAACTTTTTCTTCAGCTGTAACAATAGAAAAATCATGAGGAAAATTTTATTTAAAAAATACAAAGAAAAAAATTTACCTTTTTTCAATTCTTTATGTCTTTGCTGCTGCTGTTGTTCAAAGAGAGCATTGCGTTCCGATTCTGCTTTTGAAATGGTCGAAGTACCGATGATTACAGCAGGCGAAGAATTTGTTGTTGGTTTATTTGGTATTTTATCGGTTTCATAACGAGTGGGTAAAGATTTAATGCTGCTAATGACACTACTACTGGTAATGGGCGGCTGTCGTAAGGCTAAAGTAGCCGCTAATTGAGCATTCCTAGCCATTAGCTGTGATTCAACCAATTGTATGGCCTTTTGCACATGTTCGGGTACATGACGCTGGGTACTAGTATTTGTGTTTCTTGTATTTGGTTTGTCCTCTTCATCGCTGTGCTCTTGTGGTAAAGCGGGTTGTTGTAGAGAAACATTGGAAGCCGTTTCATCTTTTATTTTAATGCAAAATGACACAGGATCTTTAAAGAATACAACAGATTTTATTAGTTTTTCTATTGACTGGATTGATTTTTTCAAGCTCGAAATGCGTTCTTTTAATATATGTAATAAATAATTCATTAGGACAAATTTAAGAAAACAGGCTAGAAAATCTACCAGTAAAAAGTCGAATACCAATAATTTCAACAAATAGATATATATCTGTGGTTTGAAGCACCTGTAACTGTAACAATATTTACCGACAAGTTAAAATTACCGCAGACAAGTACGCAGACAGATACCTATTTATTAAAAGTACAGGCATAAGAATTCCAAATTATACACATATAGATGTATGTACATATGGATATTATTTTTTTCATAAGAAACCTACTTGATGCTGACGATGATTTATCTCCACTTAAGCCTTTTTTACTTAAAAGTGCCTCCGCCACTTCTTTCGCTTTACGTTTCTTTTGTTCCTTAGATGCAGCATTTGGATCATTTGTTATTTTGTACATATAATACGGATAATATTCATTATCAGGCAGCAAAAAAGTGAAACGTTCCACAGATTTACTACGCAAAGTTTCCTCAAATTGTCGTCCATTTTTTATAACATACACTGCAGTTTTGTCTATTATATTTTGTAAACTTTCCGGAGGCAAAGGAAATTCTAGTTTTGGTGGTGTTTTCTCTTTTAATTCCTCAACAGCCATTTCGTCTTCTGTTTCAGAAGCCGAAGAGTAATTTTGTGCTAAAGCCAATGCACTAGAACTTTTTAATAACTCTACTTTTGGCAGGGAATCATTTAATGTGCTTGGAGTTGCGGCCACGTTCAAATTACAATTATCATCTTGTTCAGTAATAAAGGTGGCACCATTATATTGTAATAGAACTGGTGTTAAAGACGGTGAATTATTGGCACTTTCTTGCTGTGAAGCCGAACTTTGTCGTGAACTTTCATCGTGCAGTTCGGACAGTGGCACGCCCTTAATTTTACTTATCAATTGAGTGTAGGCACAATCCGCTGAGGGTTTGTATTTTATTGTAGGTACTGTTATTACCGACTTAACCACAACATTTTCTGCACTGACGCTTGTACTTCCTTTAGTATTATCAATTTCTTTATCTTTTTCTTTGGGTTCGGTATGCTGAGGGTACGTGCCATCTTTAATGGCAGTTATTACATATTTGTAGTAAGGATTCAGTGTTGAGTTTTGCGATAAGAACTCAAATTGTGCGTTATTAGATTGTTTAGCTTTTAAAAGAATTTCCATTTGTACACCTTGAGAGGCTATAAAACGAGCAGTTTTTTCGATTATAGCATGTTGTTTCATTGTTTCCGGCTAAAATAATAAAAAGTGTAAAAGAATTAAAATAAAAGAAATAGAAGTCTGGAATAAAAGAAAAAAACAATCTTTTATAACCTGTTTCTCTAAATGCGAAAGCCCTAACTTGCCAGCTGCCAAATTGTTTTTAGGCTTACTAAGACTTTAACTGAAAAATGGAATGGCCAAAAATTTTAATCTTGCGTTAATTTTGGGACACATGTTATACATATTTTTTTAATTTCAATTTTTTTCATAAATTTAATTTTTTACTATTCATCAAATTTTATTGTGTAGTGACATGCATAATTCTTGTTCATAAAAATAAGAGGAAGAAAGTAGGAGACTAATAACAACCACCATTCAAAGAGAGTGTGTTCGGAAATGCAGTAAAATTGAGCAACTTGAGTGCAAACTCTTGTAGCAGCAAATGAAACGTTCCCGCAGGTACAAAAAGTGTGTCAGCACTTTCAATCTTTCAATAAATGAATACTAGAGTACGCCTAGTTCGATCGCCAATTTAAACGTACACCTATTTTAGTTGCATTCATTTAAAGAGAAAAAACTAAATAATTGCTCGCTCATTCCCTTCCCCATTGAAAAAATAATAAACTAAATAAAATTGCATACAACACGCACATCAATTTTGTTAAATTTTTGCTTGAAGCTAACACATCCATACGTAATGAACATGTATTTAATTCTCTGATCTCTTTTTATTTTTCCACTTTACTCATTTGAAGAGAAAAAATCTTTTTACTCATATACATAAGTACTCTTAAACACTCTCATTAATGTGTTTATGTTTCTACTTCAGCCAATACTTACATAAGAAAATGTACGTGTGCATTTTTAGCATTTGTAGTAGTGTCAACTTTAGGAGCCTTTTTTATTCCATTAATACTGAACCGATTTAATATATAATCGGGTCACTAAAGCTCAAAAATGTTTACCATTTGGTAGTAGAATGAAGAAAATCGGCTGTCAAACAAAAGAGAAAAAGGGATCTAAAAATTTGTCTTAGCCTATTTATATAATAAACTTTTACGAAAAAAAAGTGCTTCCAAGAACTGCTTCTTGTACGCTAAACTCTATTGCACAATTTCTTCATATATAAATGTAGACAAATTTTATTTGAAAACTCCCCTGCTATCGCGTTTTGTGCTCCTACAATTATTTTGTAAAACGCATTCCAAATCGATGAGAAATTCCATATAGATAATTTCAACTTACAAAATGAATTTCATAGAAAATTTCTCAAATTTATGTTAATTAACTTTTCTTTGCACAAGTCTAACTTTTTCAGTGATTAAGAAAGAGAAAAATATAAAAACGGCTATATATTTCTATTTGATTACTCTTCCACATAATCAGAATTGCGGTAAGAAAGCCTGTCTAGTCTGAATTTTTATCTAGTTTTACAAATGAATTAATAATCCAAAATTAGCTCACCAATTGCATACCCGCTGGAACTTGGAAATTATACGGCAATTGAAAAGCCTGTTCAGCTTCTTCACATGTTGGTGAATTTGAAAATTCTTCACGATTTGGACCAATCGGTTGTGACTGATCGTAGAAAAACCCAACTTGGCTATAGCTGATGCCATTCGTTTCCTGCTGCAGACGTTTTAATTCCTCCTCTACATTCCGTAACCAATGCCAAAATAAACCCAAAAAAAGTATTAGAAGAAAGATAAAAAACCAAATTAAGTTTTCCAGCAATGAACCATAAGATAAAAGCACAACAAAAATGTTGTCAGCAAGAAAAAATCTAAAAATATGTTGAAAAAGCTTATAATTTCATAAATATATATAATTTTTTTTTAAATAGAAAAAATTCGTGGCCATTCTTTTAGTAATTATTATTTTTATTGTGAGTTTCTCGCCCTTTAACCGATTGATAATAAACCTGTAAATATATATTAGTATGTATTAAATTTTTTTTAGATATTTACCTGTTGAGAAATGTAACGTTTAAATCCTCAAAATTTAAGCTTAAAGTTTTTTTACTAACAAGCTTTATTACGCAGACATTAAATAAATCCCTTCGATGTAATTATTTTACTTACGTGTGAGCACTTTATTTTTATGAATTTTTACGTTTTTTATCACTTTATTTAAAAGCTAAATTTTATATTTGTATTACAAAAATAATATTGGTATATAGGTATTAAACATTTAAAAAATAGTTCAGAAGCTTTAGGAAAGGCTCCTTAACAAAATGTTTTTTTAAGATTTTCTTAATTTGTTTTATCTGAGCCAACTTACCTTGTTTTGTGATGACATCTTCCTCATTGGTGTATAAAAATAAATAGCGTTCTTCTTCGCACAACTGTTCGGCTCTTTGTTCTTCTGCCGTCAAATAATCTAAACGATTGCCATAACCTCCAGGCGGTGGTTCATAAGGAGTTAGATCATATAAAGCACCACGCACATCATATCTGGTTATTATTTGTATGCGGACGAGTACGAGGGAAATTTTAAGATGCATGATTTTTACCATTTGGCGATTTTCAAAATTTTTATTTTATTTAATAATTTTGTTTGTTTTTTTTTAGTTTTTTGTTTTGAGATAAGGATGTTCGTTTTAACACGTATGGAAAAAAGAAATAATAGTTTACAACATAAAATTAAAATCATATTCAAAACAAGAGTAGAAATAAATTAAAAATTATTAAATTTTCTAGTTCTTTTTTATTTAATAACCTAAGCTTTGGGTAGCTTTTTACAGTTTTTTTTTAAATTTAAAATATATATACATACCATTTGAAGTTTCATTAGTTTTGGCTTAAAAAATCGGTTCAAACAAGCATATCCAAAACAAAAATGTAAGTTTTATAACAAAAAAAAAGTATACTATATCGGTAATGCTTTCCATTTTGGTGTTTGGACATCTTCTGGTTGAAAATAAGTTTCAGATAGTTCTCTTTCTTCGTTTTATCCATAAGACTAAACTATTTTTATAAAGCTTAAGAAATTAACAAAAGCTCGGTCAACGACGAATTTTGCAATTTATTACGTTTTAGAAATTTTTCTGCGATTAGTTGTTTATGGATATCAACTTTGACTTTAAACATGGAAAAATAAATCAGTACTATATGCCCCTTTGCTTAAAAGATCTTATTCCATTCAATATAAAATTCAAACATAATTTTGTTCTAAGTAGTTAGTTAGTTAGAGATGTATGACTATTTGAAATGTGGTGAAGAAATGAGAAAAATTTCAAAGCGTACTTTATATTATATATAGAATATTAGGTGAAAGTGAACGAAGAAATAATTATACAAGAAGAAACAGACATACAAAATTTCATGAAAATCGGAGTGTAAGGTCCATTTGTCAATTTGAGAAGCAACGTCTCAGAACAAACTTTAAAATCTGAATATTGTTGAATTCAAAAAACATGGGCATTCGTTAAAATTATTGAATGCGTTTTTTACTTGTGGACCTGTTGCCTAACTCATGCAACTATCATATCGTTCCAGCTTCGATTACGTTTCAAAGTTTTTAAACTATTAAACACGTTTCAACCATTTCTTCTAAACCATCAACTTATTTATTTTGAACAAGCAACAACTTTGATGGTAAAGTAAGTAATAAGTTTAAATAGTAAAGCACATCTGAAGCAAATAAATACTTTTGACTAGTCCTTAACAACGTGATGTCATTGGAGGCAAGTACTTACCTCCTCGGATTACAAAGAACTATTAAAAAATATATCGCTTACTTTTCGAGATATCGACGTTTTAAATTTTAAATTTTCTATATATTTATTTTTTAATTTTTGTGGCTCTTAACAGCATTATATCAAAGTAATTTTTTCGACATCTCAAAAACAAAGAAATAAGAAAGTTCCTTTTTCGATATCGACGTTTGATGTTTGAATTTTTTAAATTAAATTTTTTTTATAGAACTCGACTAAATTAGACGAAAACTCATAAAACAACTTTTTGATATCACCCTTTGCTTTCGATATTTGAAGTTTGATTTGTTATCATTTTAATGGTTCCTTATTCGAAAATCTCTCCATGGGGAGAAACCTATTGGCAAAGGTCGGCTCGTCGAAAAATCAGTCTTTAGCAAATCATATTGCCAGAAATAAATAGAAAGCAGAAAAATACTTTCAAAAAAAATTATACTTCAAACGATATCTCGAAAATGAAGAGATATTATGAAATGATATTACAACTTTCCTTTTGATTTCGTCGAGTTCTATAAATAATCATAAAAATAATAATTTATTTATTTAATTGTTTCAGTCTATGGAAAAAAATCCTTACAGACAATGAGTTACAAAAACAGTTACAAAGTAATGGTTATAAATATTAAATAATAATATATGTATATACAAAGAAAATTTCCCGAAAAATAGTTATTTTATTACAATAGATAGAAAAAGATTGAACTTAGTTTTATCAATGCTAAATTCAATACACGATTATGCTGTTTCTGCAAGGTAAAATTGATTTCATTGAACTAAATGAAAGCACGTTTTTGTGTGCCATTACTCGCATAATTAGTCCGATGAAAATGTACATCAAAAAGCTTAGCCAACCTAAGAATCCTAGGTGGAATATAAAATGGTACAATGTTAAGCAAGTCAGGGCAATCAATGCAACCGTTGATAATATAGTAAAACAGCTTTTCCAAAGTGTGTAGGCTTATAAACAGACATTTGGACTCGTAAGGAACTGAGGATAAATATGTAAGCGAGCGTTTAGTACATTTAATAAACATGTGCTGGAGTCTCTCAAAACGTGAGATATGAATAGCTACATGAGGATTCCATATCACATCAGCATATTCTAACTTAGACCTTACGAAGGAGGTAAAATATACTTCAGCGTATAAGGGTTTGCAAATTCGGAACAACTCATAATATCATTAATAAATATATTAAACCATAAAGATCCCAGTATGATACCCAGAAGTACATCCGACGTTTGCAAATATGGTTTAGAGACAAAACCTTCAACATGCACCGAACAAATTATATTAGATAGGTGGGACTTACTCCATTTCAAGAAATTAGAATGAAAGCCCCTTAATATAAGAAAACAATCAAACTTCAAACGCCGATATCTGGAAAACAAAGTGGGAACAATTTTCGAACAATTTTCTAAGCACTTTTCGTTTTATTACGTAGAGTTCTACAAGGAACCATAAAAATTAAAAAAATATTTCAAGCTTTACACGTCGATATCTTGAAAACTAAGCAATACATCGAACATTTTTGTTAATACTTTTCGTCTTATTTCATCGAGTTCTATTAGGAACAATCATTGTTTATGATAATGGCACATCGTCTTCTACAGTGCCACTCAGACAATGAGTAACTTATTAATTTTCTAATAAGTAGATATACATATAACCGCTATAGATTAAGACGGTATGTGTGGAAAAGTATATTGTTCTTAGTTAAAGTCTAATGTTTTTAATTGAAGTCGTTACCAAGTTTTTGCTGGGACATAAAGATTATTATATCACACATATGATGTAATTTGTGAATTTTACTTTTGAATTAAAAATCACAGCTTAATATTTTACTTGCTTTTGTCGTAATAACAAAATCGCTGAGGATGTTGGCGCTTAGAACAAGATTTATTTCTTTAAGTATGATACTTTGCTTGTTTTTCATCAGCATGGTTCTTTTAATTCAGTTAGAGCGAAAGTGAGCTTCTTCATATCGTCCGATGAATGGACATTGGAACGCTGTTTCGATGTCATCAGCGATGGTGTATCAACTCTAATTTAGAATATCAAGCGGGGAAATATGTACATATGCATGACGTTCGAGAGGCATAATCCAAATAAATTTTGAGCGTCTTAGAAAGCGTATTTAAAGTTTATACTTTGAGAAACCAAAAATTCAATTTTTGATTTTGCAATACGAAATTGTTTCGTTATAATTTTTTTCAATTACGCAAAAATTATATATTCTAATTAAGCTGTAAAATATTGCAAATGATTATGATTTTGCCTAGAAGATAAAATATGATACACTTACATACTTGTGTACAACTTATAAAACAAAAATGGATTAAAGAAACCTATTTTACAGGTACTGTCATATCATGATAATCATCCTGATTATGTATGCAGAAGCCGAATTTTCGAATGCGACAATTTGTTCTAGATTAAATAAAACTTGGACAAATTGTTGCTGTCGAAAATTCGACTTGAACATACTATGTCTGTACATAATCAGGTGTATATCTATATAACAACGTACACATGTACATATATTTAATAAACAAATATTAACCTGTCAATTTTTAGATTATTGTCCCCCATCCAAGGTATTAAGTGTTTGCCCTGATCAATGTCACGGGCCTTCGAGTCATCCCGAAATACTTTACAGGCATAACCAAATACCAATAAATCAACATGACGTACTTCGTTGGTATTGGATACACTGGATAACGAGGAGGAAGCGGCTGAAGAGCCATTAGCTTTACGTAGAATGCCATTTACTGTAATAGCGCTGGTACTAGTACTACCTCCGATGTTGCCATTTCCAATGCTATTGCTGGCCGCGGAATAGTCATGACGCGCAGGATATGTATTACGCGTATTAAATGGCATTTTATGTTGTTTTTAATGCAAATTTATTACAAGCGGTAATTTTATTAATCTTGGATCTATGGTAATTTTTTTATTTCACATGAGCACAAAACTTTTCCTACAATTTTCCACAAATTAGCTAATTTATAGCATCCAGAGTTGTAATTGGGATTCCGAGCTATGTTTAGCAGGCAAGCACGAATTTATAGAGCCATGACCATTGTATACAACTATGTAGGTATAACAGTTACAAAAGCAAAATCTTTTATACTGAACAGCTGTTATTAATGCTATTTTAACAAAATTTTATTTTTTTCTTCTACCTCAACAAACAAACGCAAACTACTTTGCTTTGTGAAACAAACGTCTTTAAAAATGTCTCAATTTAAAGCAAAATATAATTTCCAAGGAAAAGAATGTTTCAGTCGCATGAATTTTTTGTATCAAGCCTCATTGCTAATGGCAGGCAAACACAATACTCTATCTTCGTACTATGGTAAATTGTGCAAAAATATTGGCAAAAAAGCAGTTTTAAGGATGTATGAAATTCAAATAAAATCTTTAATTTTTTTAATATTTAAAACTTTGTTATTTTAGAGATCCCAACGTAAAGCGTGATTTGTGCAAACGTTGCTCTTTGGCACTAAAACCTGGAATTACGAGTAATTTGCAAGCTACAAATCTGAGTAAGAAAAGGAAATTGGACCAGGATGTTCAAGTTCAATTGTCGTGTAAGTTGTGTGGTTATCAAAGAAATTTTAACGTGAATGAAGAATATAAATTTTGGCTAGAAAAAACTGAATCTGTAGTGGAGGTTTGCGCCACCACCAAACTTTAAATTGTTTAATATAAATAAATTATATTGCAACTATGAAAACATGTTTTTTATTAATAAAGTTGAGGCATCCCGAATTCATGTCTAGTCTTAATTAACTTGCTTCGGCCATAAAAAAAAGAGCTGCGCCAGATGGTGTCGAAGTCGCCAAAATTGATAGCGCTTTTAGGGATTAGCAAAAAGTGGGAATTCACAAAAACAATAGGCTCAAATTTAATTGAAACAATATACTTCATATTGAACCGAAAAAGGGCGACTGATTTATATTATGAAATCTATTTAGCGTCAAGCAACTAGCATTACTTCTTAAATATGCATACATACATACATATGTATGTATACGGGTTTAAAAACAAATTTCAACTACTATGTAACGTCAAGCAACTACATATGTATGTGGTGTTGAAAGAACATTGCTTATAAAACGCTTTCCGACGTTACCTTGATTCCATGTAATAAGTCAGTCACCCTTTTTTCGGTTCGATATGAAGTAGCCCGTATAATTAATTCGGATAATTGTTTTCCTTGCAATGTCTTAACCATTTTTTAATTATATAGAATTGGAATTATTATTTAATACCTTTTAAGTTTAAGAAATTAAGCTTTTTAGCTATAATTTTATTTTACGCTATTAACTTTTGCTCCACTTCGTTCTTTGTTAATTAATTCCGCGTTTTTGCTAATCCCTAAATTCGAAAATCGACGCTATTTTGGCCACCTAAAGGTTTAAAAAATAAACAAACTAGACAAATCTTTTATCAAACAGCTGCTACTCTTATAACTGTTAAACACATCTCACTTATCAAAACAAAACTTTGTTTTGGACATTAGACTTTCATATATATGTACATCCATATGTACATTTCAATAAAATTTCGTATTTAACTCCTTCAGTTGTTTTCATTTCGGATTTGAAAAATATTTATTAAACTTTACTTATAATGTCTGTTCGACAATTGGTTGAAGGCGACTGTGGCGGTGTGAATCCTCTCATGCAGTTGGGTGGTCAAATTACTCGTGATGCTGCCCACAAAGATGAAGGTTTTATGCAAGCCCAATTTGAGCGTTCTATGCGTCAAGATGAGAATATGGTAAATGAGTTTTTGGGGCAAGTGGCAGGTCCACCCCAGTCATTTCAAATGGAAACGCTGTTGCAGGAAATGAGGGAAATCGAGCAAGCCCAAATAGGACCGGCACAGCTGCAACATCCGCCCAGTGTAATAGATGAAGTAGCCGGTCAATGGTCTAAAGAGTTTGGAAACGCAGTGCACATACAGCCACCAACCGTACAGCGCATGGTACATGTGCGCCCCCAACAACAGCAAATGACACATGTACGCGAATTCTTTGAAGTGGCTCCCGAAACTTCGTTTTTCAATAAATCACCTCCGTACTTGGCCATATGCGCTCCACATCCTAGTGCTATAACAGAGCAACAGTTAAATACCGGCCTGACAAATAAATTTTTTGAAGAGGCCAGTTCCTTCGATATGAACATGGAATTGCCTCAGCAACTTCAGGGGGAAGACTGGGTAAATGATTATCAATCAAGTAATGAGAGCAACGAGCAGGCTGCTGCCAGCTATAATGAAAAATTTTGGCAACGTTTACAAGACGAATGGGCTAAACTGTCAGATGAATCTGATCATCCATGGTTGTCGGAGTTTGACGAAAATTACGATCCCTATAAAGAATACAAATTTGCAGAAGAAAACTCTATGCAAGATCTAGATAATGTTTTAGAAAAGGGAAAAGAATACTTGTCGAAAGGCGACATACCCAGTGCGGTGTTATGTTTTGAGGCAGCTGCAAGCAAGGAACCTCAAAATGCAGAAGCCTGGGAACTGTTAGGCAATTCACAAGCCGAAAATGAAATGGATCCTCAGGGTATAGCAGCTTTAAAGAGATCCTTAGATTTAAGACCAGATAATCTCAATGTTTTAATGGCTTTGGCGGTATGCTACACCAATGAGAGCTTACAGTCGCAAGCAGTAAAAATGTTAACCAATTGGTTGCAAATTCATCCCAAATATAAACACCTAGTGCGTTCTGAACCTGAGAATGCAGCTAATGCGGCCGCTGCCATGTCATCATCTTTGATACGTGGCAATAAATTGCAGGAAGTTCAGAATATGTTTCTGCAGGCCGTACGTATGGATCCACAAACAATTGATCCCAAGCTTCAGGAGGCCTTAGGTGTTCTTTACAATCTTTCTTCTGAGTATGATAAGGCGGTAGATTGTTTTCAGGCAGCTTTGCATGCTAACCCACAAAATGCCAAAGTTTGGAATCGTTTGGGAGCTAGTTTGGCAAATGGTTCACGTTCTGTAGAGGCTGTTGAGGCCTATCAGAGAGCATTGGAATTAGAGCCAGGTTTTATACGAGTACGATATAACGTTGGAGTATGTTGTTTAAATTTGAAAGCGTATAGAGAAGCCGTAGAACATTTATTGACGGCCCTAAGTATGCAGTCTGCTGTAACAGCCAATCGTGAACTGCCAGCAGACTCACTGGGATCTGGCCAAAAACAAATGTCTGAGTCTATATGGAATACATTAAAAATGGTGATTTCTCTAATGGGTCGTAATGACTTGCAAGGCTACGTAAGCGATCGAAATTTGAGGGCTTTGAATGAAGCTTTCAAAGATTAAAAACATCAAAATACATATCGCTCATTTGCAGGAAGGACGTCATAATTCGAAATATAGTTTTTTTTAATTATGGTATATGGGGCTAATTAGGCAATATATTTTTACGAAGCAGTAACAAATAAAATAAAGCAAGTGCTAAAAAAACAATAGTTATGTGTGTTTTAAGTCTACACACTGTTTTGTTTGAACTTACTTACATTCATGCTATGGTTGTACATTCGTAGATTTAGAAATTTTGTTGCACTTGTCTGCAAACTATTGCAACAGTAAAAAAAATATTGCTGTAGTTGCAGCAGTATACGGTAGGTAGCACAGTCAGTTATTTGCATAAGGTATCTTTTGTATGAATTTAACGTCGTTTCAGTATTGCCAAGTCAGGGACTCAAAAATTTAGGGATTTTGTATGCATTTAGGGATAATTTTGGGAGGGAAAAGTAGTTAAGAGGAAATATAGGGCCCAAAAATATTACTTAGGAAGATTTTAGTGTTTTTTTGGTAGTATTGTCAATGTTTGCCTAAATATTACTACTATCATTTGTTATAATATCTATTTCTAAAATGTTTTTCTCCAAAAATTAACTTTGTGTTTTATTCAGGCTCTAGGTCAATAAAAGAACAAAGTTAACTTTTAGAGAAAAAATATACTAAACTAATAATATTTCTAAAATTTTATGTTGTCATATTGATTTAATAAGGTGGGCCTGCTCGATGCTTAGATAACGAAGAAAAAGCTTTATGTAAGTATTGTAAATGCTTACTTGTGGACCACAGGAAATGTTTAAATGTCCACAGGAAGCTGAAATTCATGTATTAGTTAATAAATATTTTAACCTTTCGTTTCCAACCGGCAGAAAAGTTTCTGAAATAAAACTTGCAGCCTTTGTTGCTGATCACAGTGCTGCTGTGTTGACCACCTTGAGGAATTGATTAAGCAGTTAGGAGAAGATTGTGAGTCTTTGCGAGAAATTCGACTCCATTGTATATGTTTAGTAAGTGAAATGAAACAGTAAAAACACATTAAAGTATACAAAATATTTTTTTTGGGGTTTTTTCATAGATTAATGCAAATTTAGGTGGTAATTTAAAAAAATTAAGCATTTAAATTAATAAAAATACATTTAAAAAATAGCATATTGTAGTCAGGATTTGAAATCGTGCCAACGGGTAGGTGAACTACAATATGCCATTTTTAACGAATTTTTGATACATTTTAGTTATTTTTATTACTTTTACTTTTTATTTGAAATAATATTACGAATCGGGAATGATTGTTGATTGCAGTAACTGCAACCAACGATTATTAAAAATATAATATAACCATAATTTAAGTTGATTCTGAATAAAACTTTGAAGAGGGTTAAATTTAATTTTGATCATTTATTCTAATTTTTTTACATGTTCATATATTTACGAAGTTTATTACATTTAAAACTGAATACTTACATCCTTCTTTTGGTCTTTGAACAACCAGCAAAAACAATAAAAAAAATTACAAAAGGAATGTCATTATATTCTATAACATAATTGTTCCTCTTAAAACTAATTCTTAGCTAATGCTTTTTTAATTAAAAATACGGCAGATACTCCAATAACCACAGCTCCAACGGCAATACCGATTTCCCTGCAGATATTTTTCATAAATTATATTTGGCATGTTTTAAGGATATAATTAAAAAAACTTAATAGCAAAGCACTAAATGCTGTTAACGAAAACAAAAAATATTACAAAATAATGAAACTAACTAATATTACAACATTGTTTTTGAACATTAAGCAATTCGTGATTTGCGGTAGCATTAACGGAAAGAGAACTGTAAAAATGTGCGAAGAGAAATTAAAAGGCTTTGATAAATAAAAAATAATAATTAATTTTAAACAAACTGCATAAAAATATACGGTGATTTTAAATGCGATAATGTTACTATTTTTAATTAAACTCACAAAATGATTCGAGATTATGGTTTGTTTCAAAAACTAGATTTGTAGTATTTAATTTTTTTAGTAGAATAGAAATATTTACAGCTAAAAATATATGAAAATTATTTTAAAACTTATTAGCAAAGCATGTCCACAAGGTACATATATGCATCCGAGAGAAGATAAGACTTTAAATTTTGTTATATGAAGGCAAACAACGGTGACAAAAATTTCTCTTTGACGCCGAACTCCGTAAAACATTTAAAGTTATCCCCTCGCGGATTCATGCTACTTAAAGCTAACACTAAAAACATATTTTGCGTTTGTATTTTTACATACATACTTTATTTTAATATATGTACATATGGCTAACTGAAATACAAAACCAAATAACTAACAACAAATTCGAAATTCCGTTTTTGTATAAATTATTGTGTGTTACACTGAAAAGCATGTCGCTACCATTTTTTTAACTATTTATTTGATTTTTGTTTCTTCTGCAAAACTTAAGAAAGTATAGTTAAGTAATTTTGCATTTCACCTAAAGATAATCAACACCCAATAAATTTAACTTTTTTTTAAATTTAAATATTAATACGTTTTATTTTCTAAAAAATATTGAAAATATTTTTATTGAAAAATTGCATTATAATTTTGGAAATAGTGAGTTTAAATAGCATTTTTTTATAAAAAGTAAAAGAAATGTTACATTTTTTTAGAAAAGAAAACGGCATTAGTAATTATATTCTATCCATGTATGTATAATGACCATTTCACTATTTCATAAAGCAAGAATTATAGAAGTGAATATAATTCTTTAATTTAAGAGATAAGGTATCAAGCCCGTAAATTTAGTTCAAAAAGATAGAACTGTGAGTTTTTAAAACGCTCCAGTTTAACAGGAACATAAAGAAACATAAAATGGTTATTAAAAAATAATAAAATATCTAAGTAAACTACTTTAACCTCAAAAAATATGTATGTACAAATATGTAAATGTATTCAAATCCATGCTTTAAAAATATTTATAATATAAAAATATGATTAATTGACAAATTTTAAAACACATGTTACCATCAAAATGGACCCTAATACACCTATCACAATTTCTGTTTTTTTTTTCTTCTAAAAATGCAAAAACTTTTTAATTATCAATACGGTTTTATTTTAACATATGTATGTATGTAGGTTAGGTTAGGTTGGAAAGCCGGAGTGAAGTGAACTTGAGACCAATATGGTCTATTGTGACACCTTATTTACAGGAAAGAAAAAAGAGAATATAAGGAATAGAAAATAGGTAGAAAACAACCTAGCTAACAAAACATGTTCTACATGCGCCATGCACACCGTCTCCCGCTACGCAGCCAGGACATTCCCATTATGAGTCGATCCCAATGAAATTCAATTATTTCTAGTCACTTTTATTAGTTTTCAGAGAAAGTTTCATTAGAAACAAGGAAATTTGTGTGGCCAATAAAATAAGTGCTTTGCTGAATATTTTTGCCACTTTAAATTGGACGATACAAGCACCAATGAAATGCAAATAAAAAATAAAAATTTACCAAGAAAGACTTAGTTTACATAAAATATAAAAAATATATGCGTTTCTGATAAGTTTAATAGTACCAATTTTAATGATCACGTGTGTTACATAAAATTCAAAACGCTCTAACTAACAAAAAAATTCAATAGAATTTTCTATTAATTCATAAAATTACGAAACCACAAAAAACCTGAATTGAAAATCGTGATATACATACATATATAGGTATATTTAATTTTAACGTGTTTTTGCTTCTATTGAAAAATTATTTATATTGTAGTTATAGCGTTTTGCGTTTTAAATACATACATAAGTATATACAAAATAACGTAGTAAATTATTTATATGCAAAATAATTAAGAAAAACATTTAAAGAATAAAATTACCTGAGTGGAATTTTAATTTTACAATCCTTGGCAGCTAAATCGCCGATATAATATTTTTTCATAATTTCTCTGAAATAATAAGTAAATATTTATGACTACAATTTTTTTATAAAAGAATAAATTTTCATTCACAAATTTTGTAAGCTGAATAAGGTACAATGTCATGAGATTTTACTTAAGTGTACTACAACAATTAAATGTAATAATGGAATAAGGAAACTATTAATAACACTAATTGAGAAAAATTTGTCGTAAAACCTCTTACAAACTTTAGAAATGTTATAATGAAATTTTGTAAAACAATCACTAGCAACAACAAACAAAAGATTCTTAGTGACTGTTTAGTTTATTTCTTATTCAGTTGTTTTCGACAATGGGTAGACGAGCCCCATTTTTTTCGGAATGAGGATGATTGTTTCAAAACTAGACAATCTGTAGTTTTCATTAAATAACAGCTTCAGATCATTAGCAAACGCATTTATGTAATTGTACGAAAGAAAGAATACAAAGTATACGTGCGACGTCGTGGGCCTGGCAGTTAATATATTCTTTATTTTTTTATTATAAAATTAAGTATTTTGCAAGAAAATTGTAATAAAAGTTTCCGTTTGATGGTTTTCGCTGGTTCAGAGGTTTCCAATGGTTTAGAGTCAGAGGCGCTTTTAACATTACCATCATCCCAGAAATGCAGGTTCTGCACAATTATTTTTCAAATCACAAATGATTCCTCTAATTTAAGTTAGCAAGTAAAAACTTGGTCTTATAGTCATGCAGTCGCTTCCCAATTGTTCCCAAACAAATATTTCATCTTCGAATAAAATCGGTTATCTTCCCATATCTATTGATTATAGTTTGTGAATACTTTATATAAATCGGCGCAGAAACATTAGTAATATTACCTTTAATTTATCGGTTATTTATTTTGTAAGTGGTTATTTAATGAATTGTTCATTATTTTTGATTATGTAATATAATATTGTTGACGAAAAGGCTACATGTATTACAAATAGATTAATGAAAATGAAATGAAATGATTTAAAAATAATCGGGAAGTTAAGAGAAATTAAGGAATAACATTTATCAGACACAGAACCAAATACTCTTTCCAAAAAAAATCGATGAAGTTACAAAACCCAATAAAAAATTTAGAAATCCCGAGGGATCGCAAAATGTATATGGGTGTACATACATATGTATATACCAACCTTTTGTTACCTACTTATGGAGAAGGTATTAAGGAACACTTTTGTTACTTGAGATATGCCTATGTTGCATTAAATATGCATGTGCATACATACATATGTATGTGTGTACGTAAATGTGTATACATATATGTATGTACATACCTGGCTTCTTGACTGTGGCCAACATCAATAAAATCTTTAGTAGCATCTCGGCCAGCCGCTTCATCTAAAGTATCTTCACCTCCAGGATGCTGTTAAAGAATTACAGAATATTGTTGGGATAAATCTCAATATCAAAAAAAAAAATCAAAATGTAAGACGTGCTAACCTCACTACGGAATTTTGTCAAATCGTAAACTTTGTTTTCTATTATTATCCATAAATCATTGGGTTTATTGTGCTGTGCCACATTTTCCAAAGTGATTTCCACCATTTTCTCTATATCTTAAATAAAGTTTAGATAACGTTGCAGAATTCAGTCCTGCATAAACGATGATGATTAACGTTCTAATTTGTTCTAAATTGTAATTAAAAGTGAAATTGTTGTTTTTTTTAATTTTTCCTAAAATTTATAAGCAGTTGTTTAAAAGGTTGCCAGAAAATTCCAAAGTATATTTACTCAATTGCCCCTGTTTCTACATTTTTTTGCTATTTCCACAAGCTACGTAACGCCAATTTTGACGCTTTCAGCCCTCTCCAAAGCAGAAGTTTTCAGTATAAATTCTTAACTTGACATCCAACAATAAAATTTGTTAAGCAGAATTATTACTTCTTGGTATGAATTTGACATGGGTTTTTGGTACATTTTCCTGGATTTAAATTTTGACATTATATATACATACATATACTACGGTGTCTAACTCTGCAATTCAAATCGAAAAGAAAATTGTGCAATTTTGTATATACATACATAAATTACATTGAAATTCTAAGGAATTTTCTGGTATTAATTTTCCTTGCTATAAAACATGATTCGATAATATAAAGGGTAGATTTAAAAACCACCAATTGGCAGCACATTTTTATTTTTCAGAGGCTTAGTTTGCGTGTGAGAGAGGATTGGAAGGGGTACTCTTTAGAGTCCGCTGAATTTCTCTTGTGTTGCCTAATTCGTAACTTTTGGCTGTAGTTTTATTTTAGATTTTCTTTCGTGGTGACAGAAAAAATTTGCATATAAAACAGAATGTTAAGGTTAATATGCAAAAATCTTGTATTTCATTAAAAAAAATTTTAATTTGTAGACATAAATGAAAGTTTAAAAGAGAATTAGAGAAAATTTCAGACAACTTTTATCGTGTGAACCGAGACTTTGTTTATGCAAATTTCTGTATCGTGGCAAAATTTATTTACTGTTGCAATAGTTTGCAAACAGGTTGCACAAATTTACTGCATTTACGTATCCATTCTCTTTTCATCGCCATATTTTAGCTAGATGACATTATTCATACAATTACAATACAATAACAAATAAAATGAATTCGCATTGGTTCTACCTATATCCGGACCGCAAATTAATAACCCGATACTTTCTAGATTTCGACACCTTAATTAATTATACAAGAATACATTTTGGAATGCTACACCCGCTAGTTGCTTTTGAAACCATAAACAACTTCATGTATGAAATTTTGATCAAGCAGCGCTTCAAATTAATCCGTTCGATATGATCAGCCTGAATACGAATTTCATTTTTATCAAAGATCTAATGCATACATACCGCAGCATTTTGGCAGATACAACTTTACCCCAGAAATAAAATAAGCTCGTGTTTTTAATCATTGCATTTTGTTGGAAATTTTATTTTTTTAAATAACGGGATTATAAAATTAAAATAAATTTTTTTTAAATATTAGAGGAATCGCATAAAAAATAAAATTACATATGGAATACTATTAAATTTTATAATTTGTATTTGCTTCAGAATTTAGATTGCTCCTCCGCGAAGACGTAGTACCAAATGGAGAGTAGATTCCTTTTGGATGTTGTAGTCGGACAATGTACGACCATCTTCCAACTGTTTACCAGCAAAAATCAAACGCTGCTGGTCTGGGGGAATACCTTCTTTATCTTGAATTTTAGCCTTTACATTTTCAATGGTGTCGGATGGCTCCACTTCCAAGGTAATAGTTTTACCTGTCAAGGTCTTAACAAAAATTTGCATTCCACCACGAAGACGCAAAACCAGATGAAGAGTAGATTCTTTTTGAATGTTGTAGTCGGACAATGTACGACCATCTTCTAATTGTTTACCGGCAAAGATCAAACGTTGTTGGTCTGGAGGTATACCTTCTTTATCTTGAATTTTAGCTTTAACATTTTCTATGGTGTCGGATGGTTCAACCTCCAATGTAATAGTTTTACCTGTCAAGGTCTTAACAAAAATCTGCATACCACCACGTAGACGCAATACCAAATGTAAGGTTGACTCTTTTTGGATGTTATAATCGGACAGAGTGCGACCATCTTCCAACTGCTTACCAGCAAATATCAAACGTTGTTGGTCTGGGGGAATACCTTCCTTGTCTTGAATCTTGGCTTTAACGTTCTCGATGGTATCGGATGGCTCGACTTCCAAGGTAATGGTTTTACCTGTCAATGTTTTTACGAAGATTTGCATGCCTCCACGGAGACGCAATACCAAATGAAGTGTAGACTCCTTTTGGATGTTGTAGTCGGACAATGTACGGCCATCTTCTAATTGTTTACCGGCAAAGATCAAACGCTGTTGGTCTGGAGGAATGCCTTCTTTGTCTTGAATTTTTGCCTTTACATTTTCAATTGTATCGGATGGCTCGACTTCCAAGGTAATTGTTTTACCTGTCAATGTTTTTACGAAGATTTGCATACCACCACGTAAACGCAATACCAAATGAAGGGTTGACTCCTTTTGGATGTTGTAGTCAGACAATGTACGGCCATCTTCCAATTGCTTACCAGCAAAAATCAAACGTTGTTGGTCTGGAGGTATACCTTCCTTATCTTGAATTTTGGCTTTAACGTTTTCAATAGTATCCGATGGTTCGACCTCCAAGGTAATAGTTTTACCTGTCAAAGTCTTGACGAAAATTTGCATACCACCCCGAAGACGCAATACTAAATGAAGGGTAGACTCCTTCTGGATGTTGTAATCAGACAGAGTACGACCGTCTTCTAACTGTTTACCAGCGAATATCAAACGCTGTTGGTCTGGAGGAATGCCTTCTTTGTCTTGAATTTTTGCCTTTACATTTTCAATTGTATCGGATGGCTCGACTTCCAAGGTAATGGTTTTACCTGTCAATGTTTTTACGAAGATTTGCATACCACCACGTAAACGCAATACCAAATGAAGGGTCGACTCCTTTTGGATGTTGTAGTCAGACAATGTACGGCCATCTTCCAATTGCTTACCAGCAAAAATCAAACGTTGTTGGTCTGGAGGTATACCTTCCTTATCTTGAATTTTGGCTTTAACGTTTTCAATAGTATCCGATGGTTCAACCTCCAAGGTAATAGTTTTACCTGTCAAAGTCTTGACGAAAATTTGCATACCACCCCGAAGACGCAATACCAAATGAAGGGTCGACTCCTTCTGGATGTTGTAATCGGATAGAGTACGACCATCTTCCAACTGTTTACCAGCAAAGATCAAACGTTGTTGGTCTGGGGGAATACCTTCTTTGTCTTGGATTTTAGCTTTGACATTTTCGATAGTATCCGAAGGTTCGACTTCTAATGTTATAGTTTTTCCCGTTAAAGTCTTAACGAATATTTGCATGCCTCCACGCAAACGCAATACTAAATGCAATGTAGATTCTTTTTGAATATTGTAATCAGACAATGTTCGCCCGTCTTCTAATTGTTTGCCAGCAAAAATTAAACGTTGTTGGTCTGGAGGGATTCCTTCCTTGTCTTGAATTTTAGCTTTAACGTTTTCAATAGTATCGGAAGGCTCAACCTCCAAGGTGATGGTTTTGCCAGTCAAGGTCTTGACAAAGATTTGCATACCACCACGTAGACGAAGGACCAAATGAAGAGTAGATTCCTTTTGAATGTTGTAATCAGACAAAGTGCGTCCGTCTTCTAGTTGTTTACCAGCAAAGATCAAACGTTGTTGATCTGGAGGAATACCCTCTTTATCCTGAATTTTTGCTTTGACATTTTCGATAGTATCTGAAGGTTCGACCTCTAAAGTTATGGTCTTGCCAGTTAAAGTCTTCACGAAGATTTGCATTTTCAAGTTTCTGTAAAAAAAAAAGTGTAAAAATTCAATTTTAATTAAATGTTCCTTTTACATTTTTTATTGAATAAATAAGCTACTACATAAGAAAAATGTGTACAGTTCTTATCATGATACAAGTTTTTACTTAAATGATAAAACAGAATAAGAATGTAACGCAATTTTTCAAATTGTAATTTTTAACATTTCGCGTATACTAATAAAGGGAGTTTCACGGTATGTGATACTAAGTAATGAGAGGCTGCCTTCCTAAACGCATGTTGCTTTGCAGTGCGACATGTCACGTATTCCCAAACGCAATCGCGCAAACTTTGACAAAGACTTTCCATTCTCCAGTCTATGATCTTTGGTCAACGTTGCAGTATTGTTCAGTTTCATCACAACTTTTAAGTTTTTTTTCTTCAAAACTTGCATTAAGTTTACGATTTAATATTTAAGTACACATTTACTTAATTTTCATCACAGTTGTGTCGTTCCGGAACGACCAATGAAAAATTCCATAATTGGAACGATGCGGACCGATCTTTTTTATCGTTCCTCGTTCCGCAATTACAAACAGTCTCGAGGAATCATTAACTTGTTCCTATAAATGTCAAAATCAGTATGAAAGCAAATCGTTGACTCGTCAAGACTGTTCGTTACAATTATTTCGTTCACATATTCTGTATTTAGAACAAGGTTAACTTTTTGTATAGAGATCAGTGTCGAAGACTTAATGGACAATATATTTACAATTTATTTTACAAGTTATTTTTTATAACAAATGTTTGTTGAAGTTTTTAAGAGCGGCAGAAAATTTCACTAGTTCCTACACTGTTCAAAGTAACACAAGGAACGAGAACGACCTTCCTTTCATCCCCAATGGATATTCAAAATTTAGTAAACTTTTATGCAAGCAATACACATTCTTGCAATAGTTTTCAGACGGTTGCTTTTAGTTTTAATCCTACAAAAACGTTTTCAGAATTTCATGCATGTTTAATGTATTTCACCACTTCCTTACGGAAATTTGCAATTAAAATTCCTCAATAAAACGATGAATTTAGTCCGAGAAAAACTAAGAAAAAGTGTCGCATTTACACTTAAATTTACATTGTTGCAAGCAAGGCGTATTTACACCTCGGTTGCAAGTTCTTTTTTCATCGTTAACCAGCACTCGAAATTAGTTGGCAGAAAATCGAACAAAGAAAAACACGTCGCCATATTGGATTTCATACAAATGATTAACAGAAAATTTAATTAAACACGTATAATTTTCCACAATTTAAGATTATTTCCGATTAATTCTTTTAATTTAAAAATTAATTTATATAAATTTCCTCACCTTCAATTATTTATAGAAAAATAAAACTTTTATGCGTCACACTAATTTTTTTATATTTTCCAAAGTCTACTTGTATCACAAAAATGAATCACTTTTTCAATAAGAATTTTCTTTGAGTAATATCCTTCACTTGCTTTAGCTTTATAAAGTACGCTGTTCACAATTGCCTGTTATCAACTGAATACTTATTTTTCTCTGCTCACGCTTTTATATCATCGCTGAAAAAAGGGGAAATTTGTAAAAATTGTATATAATTATTGGAAAGATGTTGTATATAAAATACTGCTATCTCACTTCGAAAAAATATGGTTTTTGTATATTTTTTCGTATATTCATCAAATTATTCACTTTAAAATAAAAAATTATTAAAATTTAGATATGGCTTGTAGAGGTTTTACAAGTCTTTTTTCCAAAAATATGAAGTTTTAGTTTAAAATTAAACTTAAACATAGTTTGCTAGGAAAATTCAATTTCTTGTCTCTGTCTATTGAGAGAGAATTTTAGCTTGTACAGTGTTGGTAGGCTGATTCATAAAATTTAAGTGTTGAAGAAGATAGAGTGATGTAAACTGTCTTTTAAATGAAATTTTTACATGAGATTCAAAAACGATTTTTATTTTTCTATATTAAGAACCCAAGGCGTACATCTGTTGTAAAATATCTTAAGGTAATAACGCTTACGAGTTCCGCGAACAATTTAACAACTGCAGTTAGTTTTTCAGCTATATCGCGGCTATAGCTGTTGCAACAAAACGTAAAGTGGTAAGGTTATAATATTGCGCGTAAAGCACCTTTACCATATGCAAACTTTACTTGTCTTAGTCTTGAGTTTGATGGTGAGAAAGAAAAGAATAATGTCAAGAGCACAAAACGTCTAAAGGCTTTGACCTACTCGCAAAGTTACTTTCATCTTCGTTTGTCGGTTACACATACTTGGATTTGATTCAATGTATGTGTTTGGATTTCATGCTGATCCAACAAAAGACCGCTAAATTTTTCAAGGTAAACTTTGTGTGTGCAAGTGAGAGTTTAAATGAAAACTGCAAAGACTTTATCAAACTAAACTTTGCATGTGGAAAAGCGGTATAAAAAACGTCGAGTTCTAAGTTATAGGAACAATAAAGAATAACTATTTAAAAAATCCTTACTTCCCTTAGATGCACAGCTGGAATTACTTAAACGTTAACAGCACTGAAACTGAGAAATTAAAAATAAAGTATATTATTAATTCGTTTAGAAGGGGTAATTTTTAGATTAGGTAGCCAACACACTCTCACATTATATATATATGCAGATTTATATAAATATGCATATGTACAAGCAGCTGTTTTGCTAAAAAAAAATTTAATGTTTATAAAAAATATGGAATATTCTGCATTGTTCTATTAAAAAGATAATTTAATAATTTTTTTAATGTAGTGTCTGAACAATTGTCCAACTAATTGTAATCAATAAATATGTACATATGAATGTATGTATGTACTACATACATAGTTATATTCATATTAAGTACTTATGTATTACTTTATTTCCCATTACTTTTTTCTTTTGTTCTTTGTGATGAAATGTAAAACAATTACAAATTGAAATTATGTATGTACTAAAATTACTTTGTTTTTGTTCAAATAAAAGAATTGTATATGTACATATGTATACATATGTACATATACTTATATATGTACATAAGTACAAAGTAATTTTAGTAATTTCAATTTGTAATTGTTTTACATTTCATGTACATACAACATACATATGTATGTATGAATATATATGTATGTACATATATTAGAATTATATAGATACATACATATGTGCATACATATGCATGATATAGTATATTGACAAATTTTACTAAAATATCGCTTACATATTGAGTTGGAAACATTATTAAAATGCAATAAAAAGAATTTGAATGAAATTAATTTTATTTTAATTTCACAATGTCATCAATTGCGTCTTGTTTTTAGTTTTCACAGTTGAAAAATACACACTTCTATACATACCTAACCACATTCATATACATATATGTATGTATATATAAAGATATATGCCCTGGATACGTACATAATTACCTACTTATATATGTATATACATATGCTTGCATTATACAATACCACAGCAAACATTATCATTCCATGGGAAGGGGAAAATTATATTTCCCCTCACAAAACTAATCTATTGCGTTATTGAAAAAAGTTTGTATGGGTATCTACATATCGTTAGCTGAAACACAAAACAACGTATATGACGTTACTTTTTAGTACTACATACATACATACATACAGTAAAAATATGATAATCCGGATAATTGATTGCAGACCCCAATCCGGAGTAGCGATTTATCCGGATTACTACACATGTACGTATTTATTAAAAATTATAATAATTCATAGCAAAATTAAACATAAAAACATAAATATTAATTTGTACAGTTCAGTTAAAATATGTACATACATAGATAGTCTTGTGTGCTCTCTTCACTGAAGGCATCTTGCATCAATACTAAACTAAAAACGCATGTGCAACGTTCCAAAACATACTCATATCACACTATTCTAACTGTATTTTTCAAAGCATGCTGTGATTTGAATAAAAAAATAAATAAAAACGGGTGTTATTCAATCCGGACTATAGAGTTGCAATATATCCGGATTATAGAATACGCAATGAGCTGCAAATATAAATATAGAATAAAAAAATCAATAAAAACGGGTGTTATTCAATCCGGGCTATAGAGTTGCAATCAATTCGGATAATAGAATACGCAATGAGCTGCAAAATTCTGTCCGGATTACCGAATATTCCGGATTATTGGAGTCCGGATTATCGAATTTACACTGTATTAAGAAAATCATAAATTTTTCCGCTTCTTATAAAAAGGACGGTTTTTTAACAACGGGGTTTTGTCTCTAATCATTCGATATAAACGAATATTTTTGGGGGAAATATTGCAAAAAATGATTCTAAGAAAATTTATAATTATTTAAAATTTTTTAATTTTCAGTAATTTTTTTCTTTTATTTGATTTCTAATATTCTTGACCTTTTTGTTTTTATTTTTTAAATTTTGGGCTTTTAAGGTCATGATATATAAAAATAAAATATGTATATTATTTATTTTCGATTTTCATCCTACGTTTCGTTGGATGTTTTTTATTTAATATTTTTAATCTTAATTTTTATTAATTTTAATAGTTGAATTTTCTTTGTTTTGCACATTATGAAAATAAAAAACGATATATGTATGTACAACGTCAAATAGAATTTTTTATAAAGAGAAAAATTAGGCGCCATGAAATAAGTCACCACGAAATCAGTTCCCAAAATAAGACAACAAGAACGTAAAGACAGACATATTTTTAACGAAAAATCAAACAAACCAAATCTAAATATTTATTTAAATAAATCATTAAAGCACAATATGAATTTTAAACTCTTAATAGTATGCGAGCAAAGTAATAATATTAACATAATTTTTAAAACCAATTTAGATCTATCTATGATTTCATTTCATACAAACCAACGTTTTAGTGTTACTATAAATAAATAATAAAAATTTTGTCAGTTAAACAAATATTTTAAAATGCATTTTGCATATAGTAGAGATTGTAATTAATTAAGCTGATGAATTCGCCAATCTCCGCCTGATAACCATGACGTACAATTTTATTACCCAAGTAGATGGTATATTTAATGAATTTATCAAATTCTAATTCATCATTAACTAACTTTTCATAGCGAGAGTGTGTGAAATGTTCATTGCCAGGTTTTAGTTTGAATTCTCGTGATTTTAAATTGCTAAAATAGAAAAGCATATAAATAAATATACGAGAATATATAATTTAGCCTTGATTACTTAATTTGTGTGCTATATAATAAATTAAAAAAATGTACATACTACATATATCGATTAGATAATAATGTCGCTGAAGGGTACTCACTTGTAAAAACGTAATGATATTTTAAATACATTCTCTATAGTATTAAAAAATTCCGCACTTCTTTTGTTTAGCATGCACAGAAACAATATACGTTTTATATATGTTGCATGCTTTCTATATATATCTTCTATGGTCTTTGCCGTCATTAGTTCATCTTTGAATGTTTTCCATGATGCTTGCAGAGCATTTGCAGTTATATGATTTTGTAAGGCTTGTACAAAATGATAAAACTTATGACGTATCAATTGAACATGTCTATATTGTGGTGATTTCAGTATGGCACTGCCATGTTTTTTAACCGCTTCTTTTAAAATTTGATATGCCCTTTCTAATATCCAACTTATGCGTCGTACTCTTATAAGATATTTAAAAATATTGGCATATTGTTCGAGTGTTTCTGGATTCAATATGAGATTCAGAGGCCAAGTAGTGCGATAACTAAGACTGAGATTATTGAGAACATCGGGGGAGCTAAGTTCGAACTTTTCGGGCACATCGTTGACGATAAATGAAAGGTTTTCTGCATTTTTATCTTTACCTACAAATATAAGTAATAGTTATTTAAAGATAACATATGCTGTAAAATATTGAACATTTCATCTTTCAAAATATTCAAAACGTTGAATTGAATTCTTAAAATTAAAAATTTTTATAAATAATTGAAATGATATACCTTGGTATGCACTTATAGGTTGGTCCTATTGTTTAAAGTCTCTTTTGTTTAATAAATAAATCGTTTATTTTGGATTCCATCTTTTTGTTTAGGAGTCGGTTTTTATCACAGACAATTTTTGTACATACTACTGTAGATATTCGGAAGTTCTTAAACCTACATATACAATAGTATTTGTAAGGTGAGACTTCGCGACCGTTGAAGCGACCAATGCAGGTTGATTCGAGAGCAGTTATATTGCTCACTAACAGGGCAAGGTTTTTAGGCTTTTTGCATGAAAAATATGCTTTTTGCTTTTGCATAATTTTAATGCAAAGGCTTCATTTAGCATACATTAAACATAATTTTCCACAGTATAATCAAATTTTAAGCTAAAGGAGTTCCTTTACACGAAAGTTTATCCGTCATTGAAGTCGTAAAAGAAAAACTTTAAAATATTAAGAATATCGGTTATCTAATAAAATTTTATAAACTTTTTTTTATAAAAAATTGACCTATAGCTCATTAGATTCATTTTAAAAAAATAAAAGCTCGAAAAAATTTATAAGAATAATATGAAGAATAAAATATTTATTGAAAAACCTAACAAAGTTTTTAATCAAACGTTGACCAATATTAAAAACCACATAAGCGGTAACATCGGCTGATGTTTTCAACATATTCGACCGTTTTGTGCGGCAATAGATCATTTCAATTTGAAAATTTGAAAAAACATATGATTATACTTTGTAATAAACATTTGTTAAAATAAAACTGATTCAAAATTATTAGTCTGTGAGTGCATAATTTAAAGCTTTTTTTGGGAATATTTGCTTGCATATTTGAAAATTTTGTTTGCATATTCCCTGCTCATTAAAAAGCCTTTACAGTATTAAAAAAATAATTCAAGGACTCAAGGATTAAGGACTGTTCACATATTACGTAATGCTCTCCAGTGGAGGGGGTTGAGAATTTGTTACGCCCTTTATAATTTATATTATAGTCTATAATGGCAAGCATTATGAAAACTTTCTTTAAATTTTCTGCATTATATTTTGTAAATATTGCAAAACGGTTGAACACCATTTTTCCAAAAAGAAAATAAAAAGCAATAAATCTTGTCGGCTTCAAAACACTAACCTGTTATACTCGATCCCAGAGCGGTATCTAAAATCGAATGCAAGATTTGATAATTTAGTAATTTCTCCGGTGTAGCACCATCCTCTAAATTTCTAATAATACCATCACATATTATAGAGCCAAATTCACCATCCATCATAAAATAATAATTACGCAAACTACGAAAATGATCGAGAATGTTTAAATCTTGTAAAAACATACGCATCACTTCATTATTAACCAATTCCAAATGAGTACTCATGGGTACAATAACAGATTTTTGTAAAAATTCTGTTAGTGTAATAACGCTCATTGTATTGATGTCCAGCCTTATTGCATTTTCTAAACTTGCAGATTTTTTAGAAGGATTGTTGAGACGTATGTATGGACTAGTGGTGTTGCAGGTAAAATTCGTGGAAATTAGTTCACAACAGCGTTTATAAGGATATTGATAGTCTGGTTGAGGGCATGCATCCTCCCTTTGAAGAAATTCATTAAGAACCGGCGCTTCTGTAGAAGCATCTTGTTGATGTTTTTTTAACCTTTTCTCGTCAGGAAACGAAAATCCCTGTTTGGCCAGTACGCCAGCCGTATTAAGGCCACACTCTGGTGTAGATTCAGTAAAAGTTGTAGCCGCTGTAAATATTGTCAATTCTTTGGGCAAATTTCCTGTTAAGACAATATTGAGCTTTAAATCCTTTTTTGCATCCTTCTTGTCTTCGGTATTTTCTTTAATATTGAAATTTCCATTTTCCTTATCGGCTTGCATTTCATTATGAATTTCTGCTAAAGGTGTATAATCTGAAGTGATTGACATAGGAGTTGCAGGTGTATCTAGCGTTACACAATCTGTTGACGCAGTAGTTTTAATTTCTAATTCGCCAGTCAATATATTAAATTCACTGTGTAATACTTTCTGACGATTACGAACAAGTTCGCTATCTAAATTTAGATACAAAGTAGATCTTGCCGACATGGGATCTTTATTATATTCGCAAAATAAATCATTTTGCATCATTCGTCTACGATTGCGCTGTAGGTCTGTTAACTCGGAATCGGGCAAGGTATTCAAATTTATATCGGGCATGGATTTTGCATGGGCATTCTGGTTTTGAAAATTGAACTCTTCGTTTAACACTCGCATTTTATTACGCTTCGCCTCACTTAACAGGGTTTCGTAGTTTACTAAAAAAATTAAGAAAACGTAATGGAACAAAATTAACTCAAGCGTAATTTAATGAAAATTAAGATTAGATGTCAACGACAACTGTTTTTGGGGAATTGGAAGTTTTTAAACATTTCTGTATCCCGTTTAAAAATTGCATTTAAATAAATTTAATGAAAAGTAATCGGATAACTCTAGTCTATTCTATTAAAAAAATATATCACATTGTTAAAAATACCTTTAATTTCTTGTTTTGACCATTTCATAGTGTAAGACCTTTTAACATCTACTTCGATTGTTTTAAAACACTGATCTATATTTGTACCTGACATGGCTTTTCGACGATTTTCCTGTAGTGTATTGATATATTCAGCCTCATTGGAATTTAGAAAGTCTGAATCACTGCGTTTAAGACAGGATTTTATAACATTAGCATTTTCTTCGGTTTTTTGTAGCCCAATATTTTTTAAAGTTTCACTTGAAGTTCCCGCAAGGATCTTTCCTTTACTTTCATCTTTATCACTTGCCAAATAAATTGCTTTTAAGTCCTTTTCATTTTCGGCAAACTTTTCTACGAAATCATCCGATATACATTCTTCATATTCAGACGATGGATCATCTTCATCACTAAAACAAGATTCAAAATCTGTTCCAGCTGTACTGGCTGGAGTTTGCAGTTGCGCTGTTTGTGTCAATGTGGAAGATGCTGACGTTGGTGGTATATTTAAAGTTAGTTTCTTTTTAATCTCTCTATTTTTTGTTTTTTCATTTTCATTTATCATGTCGCTTAATTCTTGATAGTATTCGATACGTTTTCTCAAATTGATATTGTCTTTAATCATGCGCTGTTCTTCCATTTTTTCAGCTTCTCTTAGATACTTCAATTCCATTTCAACGCTCGCTTTACGCTCTCTTATCTTACGCTCTCTAGCATCACTAAGCTGCATAGACAATTCTTCCAAGCGTTTTCTCTTTTTTTCGGATGCTATGAGAGCCAGCTCTTGTTGTTCATCCGTCCAACGTTCCATGTTGGCTCTTGATCTCTCCACCATGCGTTGAAAGAATTGTCTTTTCTCTTCTGATCTTGACTCAAAGACTTCACGTATTGTTATAGGCTTAGCGCACACCTTCTTGGCATTTTCAATATACTGTACACAAGCTAAACCAAGTTTTTCAATTTCCTCAAAGGATAGACACACTGATATAGAAGGATAATTTAAATCGAAAATAGCATGCTGAAAAGTTTAACATTTTTAGAGAAAAGAAAATTTTTTGAAATAAATTCAAGTTATTTACATTAGGTTTGTAAGCCTTCAATAACATGGTATATTTGCCGCACTGTAGTATTTGCTCTTCAAAATTTTGGAAAAATCCTGGCACTGATTCTTTTCGCACAAAATATGCTTTATCATAAAAATATTTAGTACTCTCTCTATACTGATCTACAAAACCCACAAAAAGTTCATTACAAGGGTCATCTAGTAAACCATAATAAATCCATTTTTGTAAGTGCCTAAAATAAAAAAAATTTTGTTTATTTTTTAACTATACATCATCGAAAAAATACAAAAGTATTACAAGTTTTCACTTGATTAAATTATTTATTTTTAAGCTGGATTCACCCATAAAATTTTTGTGCGGAAAAATTTTTTTGATATGTAGTTTGACATTTCTCTTCTTCAAACTACATATGAAAAAAAATTTGTCTGGACAAAAATTTTATGGGTGAATCCAGCTTATAACCACACTTAAGCACGTTATACAATAAATCAGAAAACCGAAACAATAACAATCCGTCCGGCATGTTCTATATTCCAATTTCTAGTGGAATTCAATTGAAATCACTTCAGTTTACATTTTTTGTGTTCTACGTTCTTCTTTTTACATTTGAATTTTAATATTCAATACAAATATACTCTACTTTTCCAGAACATCAAAAATGAAAAGTTTACTTTTCATATTTCAATTTCACTACTTTTGTAGAACATGCCTGAATATTGTGTTAGATTTAATTGAGAAATTTTAAAATATAAAATTTTATTTCAGTTATCAGAACTTTCTAAAATAAGCTAAAATAATTTAAAATATCGTTATATGAAACGTAAAGCCATGTAAGTAACAATAATTTCAAAATAGGTTTTTTTTATTGAATATTGTGTTCCATGTGAATATGCATGTCCCTACAAACTATACTATTTTGAATTTTATGCAAGTTTTGAAGAAACTTTTTTTTTAGGTTGCTTACTTAAATATTTTATTAAGCTTCTTCCCTCTCCTGTAAAATCGAAAAAAGTGTATTTACATGGTTTTATGTTTTACATGACGATATGTAATAAAAAAGCAAACAATCAGAAATTATCAAAAAGAGAATATCATCACCCTTTGTGTGAATAAAAGGCGAACATTTTGTTGGTGTTCATGAAAAGTTGAATATAATCAGAAATTACCAAAAAATTAATATCACTCTTATTATGAATATTGTTTAGAGAGCATAGTCAAATATGGCTTCTTTAATTAGCCTGTTGATTATTTTACGCGATACTCGGTATTATTCGTGCAGTTCTGTGGGTGTCGTAAGAAAACTGGGGCTTATGTCGATTTACAATTTTTGATATTAAGGGAACCGTAAGATTGAATAAATAGGTTACATTGTAGAAAAAAGAGCTGTTAGCAAATTACGGGATCCGATATCGAAGGAAATTTCTATACAAATTCGAAAAATTTTGTATGGGATTTCGTTCGATATCGAATGCCGTAATTTACCCCCTGATCATCAAAATACTTACTTGAAATATACATGACAGCATCTTTTTAATATAAAAACCAATAATGTAATGTAGTCTTTTTCTGTCAAGCGCATAATTTCCCGATATAAATAGCCCAAAAACTGAGAACCCATAGGTGGCTTAACATTGACATCAACTGTAAGGTATAAATAAGAACAATTTATTTTAAGTTGAAAACATGTATAAGTGGTCATCATTTTGAAAATATCTTGGTCTCCGTCTCCGTAATTTATGACATTTCTATTTCGCCTAAATTTTCGTGACTTAACCTTAAACACATTTATAGGGCTTTCACGAAAAATTAAGCGAACATTTTATTCAAGAATCAATAAATGCAAATGGGACAAAAGTAAAACTGCAAACACAAAATATTGTTTATCATATCTCGATTTAACGAAAATATGTAAAATAAAGGAGATTACTTGATTATCTTCTTCTAGCAATTCAAAAATCGTTATATTAATATATAAAGACTAACTAAATTAAAAAAAAAAAAAAAATTGATATAGTTAAGGCGTTCCTATATTAAAGTATCATAAAAAATCCAATGCGAAATGTTTCTTCAAAATGTGTATTGTGATTTATACATACCATTAGGATGTATAGCCAAAGTAAACGATAGATTTGTTAACTGTTTCATCATCTTCTTCATGCGTTTATAAAAGCCCATTAAATGTACATCTTTTTTTGCAAAAACAAATTGTCGAAATGTTAATAAATATTCATCAATAGCACTGCATAAAGCCTAAAAAAGTATTATCGGTGGCATTTACAAAAGCTTGCATTAGCAAATTTACTTACTTTAAACATAAAACCTTCAAACATAAGTTTGTAGTCCTTTTTCATAATCATGGTTTGCATACGTTTATAACAGGTGCCACATTCTAAGAAATCTTCTACAAAATATGCTATAGTGCCAGGCAAAACACCTTCTATTGTAACACTAGGTTTCATGGCAAACACGATAAATTCATCATGATAAAAAGTATCCGATTGTATGCCAACTAATAGAATTTTTACAATATTTTAATAAATGAAAATACGTATATGAAATAAATTATTTAAATACCCGTTAATGACTTTAAATCATTTAAAAAATCATGCAAATTTAAAATGTTTGCTTCAAAACGTTTCTTCTTCCCCTGATTTATATGGCTTTGTAAGAGTAATGATATACTAGCTTCGCCAGCAAACGGCTTAGAACAGGTTATACCAAAACATCCCAAACCCTCCCAATTCCAAGAGAAGACTTTTTTTGCTTCTTTAATATAGCTTCCTTCTTTTTTTGCAGCAGCTGTTGCCACTTGTAAGGATTTTCGCGGACTCATGGTAGTCGATTTAAAAGATTTAAGTGGTTGTTTAAAAGTTTCAGGGAATAATCTTAGTGCATTGATATTTATACGCATGGATGCTCCCAATAGGCGTTTTGTCATACCGGTAAAGGTGCACTCATCGTCGGAGTCTCTTCTGCTTTCATTTGACGTATATTTATTTTCTATTGCTACTAAATGATTAGTTTCACCCTCGAATAAGAATTTGGGTAAATAAGGATTATCTGTCGATTTTAGGGGTTTTGGGCTTTTAAAGTATTTAGGTGATGGATTCATTATGTCGTAGTCGTTGAACGTAGGATAGTGTCGATTTTCCTTATAGTTGGCATGAAGAGTAAAAGGACCAGGTATTAGTAGCTTAGTAGGGCACATATTAGGCTGTAAAATAAGTCAAATTTGGTTTTAAAACTTACTTTAACAATTTTAGTGCAAATTTTTCTTACCACTTCATACTCTTCATGTACATTACCTTGTAGTGCTAGCAGAAATTGCAATATACCCTTACCAGCACCTTCGCTAAAATATGTTTCATTTTTAATGGCCTCTAGCTGCTCTTCAAATGCAATAAATTTAGAACATACTTCTGGATTGGCGCGGGAATTCAGTTTGGCTGCAAATACTTGTATATCTAAAGCACGTTGTGGCTCAAAATCGACATTTTCTTCCAATCTGTTTTTATTTTGTGGCCTTGGAGATTTCTTTAACAATATCTGATAGGCCAAAGCCTTTAGCTTAGGCACAGCTACTTGTATTTTATCTGGATTTAAAGCATAAGCCTCATTTTGTTGCAAAATACTTAAACACAATTTGCTAATCAAATAATTAACACTATCTTTATTCACTTCCAAATCATACATTTTTATTTTATTTGCTTAAACAAAGCGATTAATAAAATTAAAATAAATGTTATCCTTTATGCATTTTTTCTCTTGCCACAAATTTCATATTATAGTTTACAGTTGGATATATATACTTATATGCATGTATGTACATAAATGTGTACGTTTAAGTACATATACATATCGCCGCCCAAAATCACAAATGCCTTGTGTAATAAAATTAAAAATTGAATTTCTGATTGATTATGTATGTAACAAAAATACATCTAAATAAAAAGTGTGACTCTTATATGCAAAAATAAAGACATTTTCTACGAAAATCAATTGCTTTAGATGCTACATCAATACTCTTGCACCATGAAATTTCTGATGAAAATTTCCTGGAACTATGCTTTTGCATCGCAATAGAGTAACCCCCTGTTTTTAAACAAAATAAAAATACATGCAACAGCTGTTCACAAGGGTGAGGAACAGTACTGCTAACTTTTTTTTTAAATTAGAGTAAATTTTTATTTACAATTCTTATAGGTCTGCGTTTACACATGTCATGTGTTATTGAGCGTTCACATACGAGAACAATATTTGTTCTGTTATTCCTCTGGCATGAAATGTATGCGTATACACAGCTTTTTGTGTTTAGTGTTTTTTGTATTCATTTAACATTTGGATTTTTTGTATTGTGTATGTATTGGTTTTGTTCTGCTATTGCGGGGTTGTAGCTGGTTGAAACTTAACGCCAACAAAAAACTATTGCCTTCGCCTCGCTCATCAACAAGCTGTCATGTTATGCCAGCACGGTTCTTCTTGTATGTGAATGTTCATTGATATAATTGCCACTTTATAGGCGAGAGGGACGAGGGAAAAAGAAACGAGTACTCAGATGCATGTACTGGCATTACGTTTTGTTTTTCATTCGTAATTTTAAGCCTGAAGGCATTTGCAAGCAAATATCGTCAACATAACACGACTTGTGTGAACAACAACGAAAGTTCAAAGAAGAAAGAGTAAGAATCATTCCAATAACACATGAGACACAAGAACCTCTTACAAACTTTGAAAATGTTATAATGAAATTTGGTAAAACAATTACTAGTAAGATTCTTTAAAAAAAAAGATTCTCAGTGACTGTTTAGTAAATTTCTTGTTGTTTAAAAATTAGACAATCTGCCTTTTTTATTAAATAACAGCGTCAGATCATTGGCAAACGCGTTAAATTTTTTATGATTAAAATCTATTGTGCAGTAAGTCCGTGGGGAATCTAGGGGAAGTTTATGATTTTTTTAGAATTTTTGTTTTGGATAATCTGAAGCTTTTTTATATGGGTTTTACCAGTTTTGTGAAACCAGGATGGACAGCCGTAAGTCAGAATCGGTTTAATATACATTACATATTTGAGGTTGAACTTAAACCTCCTATTAAGTATAGGGTATATAGCACGTCCACATTTTACAGCTTTATCACAGATAAAATTTAAAAAAAGCTACCAGACAACAAATTAAAAGGTGCAATAATTATTGTCAAGGGCTTAATTAAAAATGCACGCAACATGGGGAAGTTTTTATTCAAGTAATGGAACATACTTCCCTACCCTAGAAAAAAAATACACATACTATGTATATATATACATATATGCCGATCCTGTAATTTGTTATATTGTGTAAAGGAACTTTTTACCAAAAATTTGTTGCCAAGTGATAATTTTCAAACACCAAACATTCATTATATCACAATTAGTGCATTTATTACTGCACCCATATATTTTTAAAGCAATCTTTTCAACTCAGAGGTAAAATGCCTTTACACTTTAAATTTTGCGATAGATTTTCAATACAATAATTCAATGGCAGTTATCAAAATCTAAACAACTTCTATAGGAAAACCACCTTATGATCATTGTAGTGTTTTGAATGTAATTTTTGTAGTTGATTAAAGTTAACACAAAATACATATTTATTTTCAATCTAAGACAAATTACTATAAATTGTTAAACACCTTTATTTTTAATCTGTAACAAATCTTTACCGATATTTTTACTAGGATAAACAAGAATAAAATATTCATTAATCTATAACAAAATTGTTGAAATCGATATTTGACGGTCATAGTAAAGCTAAATATGAAGCTAAGTATGAAACATAAAAGTTTTAGTTCGTTAACAGACCTCATACTATTATTCTAGTATGATATGCCTTATTGAAAAAAAAAATAAAGGTAAAAATGTACAATATTTGTTGCTAATTTATTATATTTCTAAATTAAGCTATTACATAAATAAATCAAATTTTTTTGTATGAATCATGTTTATCCTTAATTACCCAAAATCTATCCACAATATCTCCATTTTTGTCATCAGAAACTTGTTCGAAATACAAATGGGTGCGATTATGAGCTTTTAAACGAGTGTAACCATAATCCTGCAATATACGAAAGTGACAAAATATTCAATTTGATTTTTTCAACTAAAATGGTAAATTACTAACTAAATTTAATTTTTCACTTACATTACTATGAAAAGCATTCCACTGTGGCAAAACTTTAGAAAATGGTTCGCGATTTTCATTACAACCAGCTGATCCAGTTATAATTTGTATAGGCGCTTTCGCATTGGTGTACGGAGTCTCCACAGATCCATTGTAGACTTTAAAATCATATATCGGCCAAAGTCGTGTATAGAAATGTTCATGAGCGAAAATTTCTACGTCTACACCATATTTATAAAATAAATCTTCTAGACCAAATATTTTAAAAATAGGCAAACCCTGTCGTATATATGTTTCCAAATTTGCATTGCAATCATACTCTTTGTCATCGCTGCAATACATGGGGCGATGTCCGTAAGTAATAATCCATGGTCGAACAGCACGATTTTCAGGTCTATTGGCTTCTTTCAAATCGTTCTCTAACCACTCAAATTGTTTTGTTAATAGTTTGTAACCATAGTTGAGAAAATAATACACTTCCGTTGAAAAGGATACAAAATGTATGGGACCCATATTGAAACTATACCACAGGCTATCGTGATCCCCTGGCATGTTAAAGCGGGTTTTATAGTTGGAAAAGTTGCTAGAAAGTATATACAATGTATATGTATATTATAAATATGAACAATATTATTATATTTTGCGAAGATTTCTTAACAAAGGGCGGAGAACTTTAAATTGGATGCTCTGTTTTCTGTTACAGTATGTTGTTTTGGTGTTGTTTGGCTTAGGAAAATTATTTTGAATAGCAACGTTTGCAAATGAGAAACTCATTAGGCATTGCGTGCATTGTATGTCGCTCATAATGCTGTTCAGTGATGAATAAAATGTTTGTTAAATGGTTTTGGTTAATAAGCAGAATTGCCACATTTGTAATACACAACCCATTGCCGAAACACCATTAAATCCAATTATCTTTTAAATAAAGTAAATTACATGGATACTAAAAAATTTTACAGTTCAATTAAATAATTAAAATTTTTCGACTTTAAAAAAACAGTTTAATTTCAATTCTTACTATTTTTCTTCGTGATTCCCTGGACATGTCATATACGGCACATAAGCAGCTATTGATTCAATTTGATTCATAAACGCATCTCCCACTTCAGCATCATCGGTGTCCATATCATATGCAAAATCGCCAACATGTATTATAGCATCATACATGCGACGCTGTGTATCTTCCTGCAGACATGCCAATGACTGGGCATTTTCGTTGCCCATATCACCGAATATAGCCAAGCTTGGCGACCAATCATTGTCCTCTGGTGGCGTTACAAAGAAAAACATGGGCGACCAACCAAAATCACTGCCACATGCATATTCGTAACGTGTTTTCCACTTGAGGTTTTTTAATTTAACAGTATGAATAAATTGAGTTGACTTTTTAGCGCCACCATCTACAAATCGTTGCGATATACCTGTTACTTTTTGTAAAGTTTGATGATTATTAAAATTTTCTCCATAAACTACCAGTGATTGATTAGTAGCATCGCGAGTAGACCATGTAACAACGAAGTCATTTAAGTTTTCTATTAAAAAAAAGAATAATTTACTAATTAAATAAAAAATTTGCAATATTACTATATTTAAATCTATTTTAATATTTTTATTGAAGCTCGAGGTCTCACAGACCTCAACGGACAGTAAAAAGGTAAATACTAAAACGTGCATTTTTAAAATGCCCGGCCTTACAGTTTGTACAATTTGTGAAAAATAATATTCCAGTCTTTATTGAGTGACATTATTCACAAATTTTATTAATAAATTGGAATGGAAATAATTGAAATTATGTACATACATATTTGTAAATTTAACGAATTAAAAATTTATATTATTATTATAAATATACATACTATTTAAAGTTCATAAAAAATAAATCATATAAATATTATGCCGGTGGCCATACACAAAAATATTTAGTTTGACATCTATAGGAAGTCATAACTTCTAACTTCGTCTTTAATAATCCAAAATTTATCTATAACATCACCATTTTTGTCATCCGAAACTTGTTCGAAATATAAATGTGTGGAGTTGTATGCCTTGAGACGAGTGTAACCGAAATCCTTTAAAATTTTAAAATTATATTTCAATAAATATGTATGTAATAAGATTATGTATCATTTAAAACCCACCTGACTATGAAAAGCACTCCATTCGGGTATGTGTTTAAAAAAAGGCTCTCGGCCCTCTTTATTACCAGCTGAACCAGTTATTATATGTATTGGAGCTTTGGGATTGCGGTAGGGTTCGGCCAGAGAACCATTATAGACAGTGTAGTTATATATAGGCCACAAACGTTCATAGCAATGTTCGTGAGCCCATATTTCAACATCGACGCCATATTTATAGAATAACTTTTCTAAACCAAAACCACCTAATAAAGGTAAGCCCTGTCTAACGATAGTATTATGTTGAGAACAATCATCACCATTATCATTGCTGCAATACATGGGGCGATGACCAAAAGTAATAATCCAAGGACGTTTAGCACGATTTTCTGGGTTATTAGCTTCTAATAAATCTTCTTCCAGCCATTTATACTGAAATATTAAAGGTTTTAAACCCAAATTTAAATAATAATAAACCTCAGTAGAAATGCCTATAAAATGTACAGGACCCAAATTAAAGCTATAAAATAAATTTTCCCAGCCACCGGGCATACTAAATCGAGCTTTATAGTTAGAGAAGTTGCTATAAGGGAGGAACAAGTAAATAATTACTATTTTTGGTATTTTAAATAACCCACAACAGACTTACTAAGCTACTTCATGATTGCCTGGTACTACCATATAGGGAACATAAGCCGCTATCGTAGAAATTTGGCGCATAAACTCATCTCCCACTGTCGCATCCATTGAATTCATGTCATAAGCAAAATCTCCAACGTGTATGATAGCATCATACATTCCAAATTGAGTTTCTTCTTGTAGCCTAGGTAAAGACTGGGCATTTTCATTACCCAGATCTCCATAAATAGCAACGCTAGGTGACCAATTCTCTTTCGTAGACAGAGTTTCGAACCAATACAGATCAGACCAACCCAAATCGCTTCCACAGTGGTATAAGTAGCGGCTTTTCTCCGTAAGATTTTTTAAAGTTACCTTTTATTGAAAAGAATTTTTTGCCTTTTAAGTTCTTTTAAATTATATAAAATTAACCTACCCGATGTATAAATTGGGTTTTTTTTGCTTGACCACCATCTACAAATTTTGTAGGACTATTTTTATTTTCTTGCACATATGTTAAGGACTTTGTACCGTATTTACATATGGACTCTTTAGTGTTATTACGTGTCGACCATGTCACAATAACATCACGAACAGTTTCTTTAAGAAAATTTAGAAATTTGATTCCAAATAAAAAAAGAAAGAAATAAATTTGAATGAGTTTGCAACAGAAATATTAAAAAATAAGAATCACGTATAAAAAGAAGTAATAACATTATTTTCCTATTGAAGGATAATTTGGAAAAACTATACTTAAATATTTTCTACCAAATCTATTAAGAAACAAATTTGAATTTTTCTCGAAAAAAATATGTACACAGATTGGGGATAGACAACGTATAACGAGTAGTCCATATATAAGTATCTACTTAAAAATTCAATAAAATAAACCAAAATTAATTTATTTTGGTATATTTGGCTTTATTAGAAATAACAACTATGCTCATTAACGAACGACCACGACTTCATGCATGTGACTGCCGCGGCTTATTCTGTTAGTTCAATTTTCCAAGACTATGTTGGCAGTTTCTGGTTCTATCTGATAAATGGCTCGGACGATATTAGGCTTAAGGGTGTAGATCGTTTTTGAATTATAAGATTAATATCGGTCTTTAACGATACCACACAAAAAAGTCTAAAATTAAGTCCCAGCCGAGATGGCTGATAACAAGATTTTTGGCCAAAATACTATGTCCGATAATACTGAATACTGAAACCAAATATTTCGGATAACAAAGAACCCATCAGCGTCAAAATAACATGATTTTGACCATTTTGTATCAGGATCGTGGGCGAATTGAATTCTCGTCAGTCGATTCGCTTTTCAACTTCTTTATGACCCCAAATAAAAAAATATTGTTTATTTTTAATATGGAGCACCCACTTTGTATTAATTCGCTTTGTTTAAATATATAAAACATTAAAGTCTAACTATTGAACATTCACAATTTAACGTTCATTATCTTCATTATTTAGTGAACGCATAAACAAAACAAAAAACAGAAAATTGAGTTACGAGTTTTTATTGAACTTTGTTATTTTAGCTTTGACTGAATTTACTAAAATAAACTTAAAGCTTTAAATTTTAAAATATTTTTATAACTGATATTAATAATAATATTATTATTTTTTACAACTACGTATTTAATTTTTGAATTAAACTAATAAATTTCAATACATATTTGAAAAAAGTGAACATTAATTAAAAGTAAATTAATTGTTCGCCTGCTTGAATTTTTTGGTGCTTATAAATGCAATTGCTAAACTATTTAAATACAAATAAAATCGAGGAATGGTAAAATTAAACTACTTGGTACTGCCAATATAATACTTATAAAGTTGCATTTATCTACATTGAGAAAAAACTTTTCCTCTTAATTATACGCTCCATGTTGATCCTTAATAATCCAAAATGAATCTATTACCGCTCCATTTTTATCATCTGAAACTTGTTCGAAATATAAATGTGTGTTATTGTAAGCCTTAAGACGTGTATAGCCATAGTCCTTCATTAAAAAAAAAAATATATATATATATTAAAAAGAACTGCTACACAGTTAAAAAAAACTTCAAAAACTCTATTAATAATACTAACTTGACTATGAAAAGCACTCCATTCTGGTATGTTTGAAAGAAATGGTTCCCTTCCTTCTTTACACCCAGCCGATCCAGTGACAATATGAACTGGTGCTTTGGGATTATGATATGGTTTTTCATATGAACCATTTAAAACTTTGTAGTCATAAATCGGCCATAAGCGTTCATAAGAGTGTTCATGTGCCCATATTTCTACATCAACACCGAATTTATAAAATAATTCCTCTAAGCCAAATATGTGTAGAAATGGCCAACCAACTCGCGTTAGCGTCTCTGAGTGGGTACAGTCATTATCATTTTCATTACTACAATACATAGGACGATGCCCATAGACTATAATCCAAGGCCGTACGGCACGATTTTCTGGTTTAGTGGCCTCTTGCAGATCTTTTTCAAGCCAACTGTATTGAAACACTAAGGGTTTTAAGCCATAATTAAGGAAATAATACACTTCAGTTGAAATGCCTATAAAGTGCACAGGACCCAAATTAAAACTATAAAATAGATTTTCAGTGCCACCAGGCATGCTAAAACGTGCTCTATAATTGGAAAAATTACTAAGAAAATGCATAGTTAAAAAAAAACTAAATGTTTTTCTGCACAAACACATTTTCATTTACTTACTACTTTTCCTCATGATTACCCGGTACGACCATATATGGTAAATAAGCTGCTACACTTTCAATTTGACGCATAAATTCATCACCTACCCGAGCGTTATCGGTATTCATATCGTAAGCAAAATCTCCAACATGTATGATGGCATCATACATGCCATTTTGTGTGTCTTGCTGCAAACGTGCTAACGACTGGGCATTTTCGTTGCCCATATCCCCAAACAAAGCAATAATTGGTGACCATTTATTGCCATCAGGCACTGTCCGAAATTCATATTTAGCTGACCAACCTAAATTACTACCGCAGTGATAAATGTATTTTGTAGCAGGCTTCAAATTTATGAGAGTGACCTGATGAGACAATTTTTTTTTTAGTTAAAAACAAGAACAATGAACTAGAATAACTCAAATTACCCTGTGTATAAATTGGGTTTTTCTTTTATCCCCACCATCGATAAATTCTTGAGTGGAACCAGCTGCTTGGTACTCAAATTTATTAGAATCGCCATATTCTACTAGCGTTTCACCGGTGTCATTACGTGTCGACCATGTTACGATAATATTATGAGGGTTTTCTGCAATTTGACAAATAGTTTTGTGAGTTTATTTACATAACTTTTAAATTGCGAAAACAAACAAACCAATTAAAAACAAAAGAAAATTTAAATGAATGAAGATTATTTTCAGTTGAGAACAAAGAGCTGAACAAAAATAATAGGTATATTATTTTTTATTCCAAACTTAAGGTTTATTTGATCGAAACCACTCATTTTTATAAATAGGAGAACAAATTAAAACTTTTGACTAAAATGTCCTGGACAGTACACCTCTTGTCCATTCTTTTTTTTGTGTACGCTATTTGTACATTTTTTTTACATACGAGTATGCCTCTTTTTGACATTATTTTTTCGCCGAAATATTCACTTTTGCTCACTTTTTTCATTACTTAATATTTAGCAAAAAGTTTAAAATATTCTTAAATTACATAAAAACTTTAGCTGGGAAGCCCAGTATTATTAATGATCAGTAATTTCGTATTTTTCGTTTACTTTTTATACACAGTCAAGCTTCTGTCTTTCATAATTTTTTTTAAAGAACAAATACAAACCACCAACCGCGAAGCCATTTTGGCTTGTCTGCAGAAACACCCAGGGTGTAGGAAGGAATCGAACCTGCGACCCCTCGACTAATAGCCTAGTACTAGTGTATGGGGCTCCCCACAGACCTTTAGAAACACAACATATTTCAATGCCTGAAGCAGCAATAATATTAAAAGATCTCAAATCAAAATTAATATAACGTAATGATGAGGAAATTTTACCACTAGAAGCGCAAAATGCAATGACAGTTCTACAATCAGAACAGTACTTGTATTAATTACCTGCCCCAATGCGATGAATCTCTTAGAAAAATTGATGGATTTGCTTGGATACTTTTAAATACAGTTGCATCTTGGCAGTCAGTAGTAAAATCGTAGCAAAAATTTCAAATGACTTAAATTCAAATAATAACGATATCTTTGATAAATTTAAATACGTAGAAAATTACGCTAACGCCGAAAAAATGGAAAAAAAATCCGAAGTGAATCCTGATAAAAAGTGGGTTTAAATTTTTATACTTTTCGATAGATTTTTTCATTCGCTCTGCCTGCATCTAATACGACAAGAGAACGAATTTTTTCAATATCTAACAATATTGGGTCTTCGGAAAAATCTCAAATGAGATTGGAAACTTTGGAAGCTCTCATAACCCTAAGATGCAATTTTGAAATGGAGGGTTCTGAATTTAAAACATTTTCAACGAATACGTCTGATGTATTGAAAAAATACATTTAGTGAAGAAAAATCAAAAGTAAAAATGTATATTAACATATGAATGTGAATAATTTATTTATACATTTATAATTCGTATAATTCAATATGCAAATCTGTAATTTCGCGAATAATAAAACGATTCCGTTTGAAAGAGACAGTTCACTTCGGATTAAGACCACGAAAAATTCACTGCGAACTGATTAAAGAATTGGGAAACGACCCAATGATGTAAGATTTTGTTCTTTGATGACTCTAAATTTAATATATAAAAGATCGTACATGGGAAAATGTACAGTGAGAAGACCAATAATCGCCTGCATTAAACCTGAGCAGTGTTCCCAGTTTTATTTTATACCTTCTCCCCAATTTGTGATTTTTTATTCCTTAAATTCCCCAAAATAGCTAGCTTCTTATCCCCAAAAATCCCCACAGATCTGTTATAAGAATTTTCCAATTTATAAATTAACAAATAACAGAAAGCTTTATCAAATTCAATATTTCAAAGTCACAATGTATAGATTCTTCTAAGATCAAGAGTAACGTAAAAAAATGCACAAAAAAAACTATATATTAATGTTTATCATTTCAAAAACTTCAGAATCAAAATCTTCTGATTCATCAGCCAATACAATTTTGTTGCACATGTTTCTTGTATTAAAGTGTTAGCATTTGGGAAAATGGAATAAACTCGGCACAGCAAACAGTATTATTTTTAAAGTGTGTATTTATTCCAAGAGCTTCTGTTGCGAATTTTGGTTTTTGTTGTATTCGTTATAGAAAGGACTCGTTAAAAACGTTCAACTATTTGGGGACGAATGCCCAAAACCGAGAACGCTGGTTGAGGTTCAGTCATGGTGTGGGGGAGCTTTTCCTATTCGGGCGTTAGCCCTCTCCAATATTTTTTTATTTATTTGGCATAAAAATAGCTATCTATGTTTGTCACGTTACGCCAGCTAGCACTTAAACTTTTACTTTAGACCCATTTTTTCAACATATTCTCCTTATTGACTCAAAGTAGATAGTTGTGCTGTACACAAAAAAGTAAATAATACATCAATTATATTAAAAAAAATTAAATTGCTGGCGTAATGTGACAAAAATTAAGGTTTTCTCTTAAAATTACAATATACGGAAATAAATTTATTATTAACAAATATCCAATTACAGTATAGTTCGGTTATAACGAATTCGGCGGCTCCGAGCAGTTTTGTTTGTTAAAAATAAATTTCGTCGTAACCGCAATAAATGCATACATATAAAAAATAATCAAAATTATTACACAGGACTTTTATTCCAAATTTTTTATGTGTTTATAAAATATATTACATACATATATTTATGTACATATATTCACAAATTTATCTTGTTTTCTTAGCCAAATAATGGTAAATAAATAATTTCACATCTCAAAAAATTACCTAAAAAATTTTAGATTTTATTTTGTTCGTGTGTAAATTTATGCGCATTTTATTAATGGGTACTGGAGTTATAAAAATTCGCTATAAACGAAGTTAGTTATTCATTTAAAAGTGTTGGGACCGGAGAAGCGAGAATCCGTTATAAGCGAAATCCCCTGTAATAAGAAAACTAAATTGCAATTGTTTCATAATCTTAATTAAAATATACTAGTAAAATTATATGCAATTAAAAAAAATAAATCTGAAATGTTGTGCTCTACTAAAAAAAACAATATGTACTGAATCTGTCTAAATCGGCTGTCGTTCATAAATCCTACATGTATTCATGTATGCCCTAATCTGTTCACAAAAATTTTAACTACTAACTTGGGTTATCATGTACATACTTACATACATATGTATGTATAAGGCTTATGGGATAGTTTTGAGAAAGTACGAATCATTTAATTTACATATTTTTTCTTATTTCATAATTATGTTCGTATGGTAGCATGTACATTTCATATAAAATTTATCAATCTAAATTAAAATGTGCATGTGTATATACATATGTATACACGCATACATATGTATGTACATTAGCAAAAAAATATATTTATGTAAATACGTACGTATGTAAATATTTGAACAATAACAAAAATAATCTGGAACAAATATAGAAACAAAGAATTTATAAAAAACAAAGAGTTGCTTAGTATAAAATAGAGGGACACTCTCGCGTGATTGGGGTTTATGACGTATGATCACGGAAGACCGTGAATAATTTTTTCCTACAATCATGTTATAGTATATGACCGTCAGTAATAAAAAAATCGGAGCGAATGAGCGAGCATGAGTAGAATTTTTGCATGCTTTATATTTTTACGCCTTTTTTACATTTTTCAATATAAAAATTTTATTCAATTCTTCAGTTACATGACAAATTATTAAATATGTATATATATATCTTGCAAAAAATTTACTACGAAACTTTTAATGGGCGTTGTTGCACTGCCCGTTTTTTTATATTTCGTAAGAATCGGTTAAGTAGAAGTAGTTGAAATATAATATTTATATATATATATGTATATATATATGTATACTCGGGACCAATCTGGAAGTATAGCCTTTCAAATAATCAAAAAAAAAAATAATCGGATTCGCTTTAGAAACAGCGGAGTTCTGAGAAGATACAATAAAAAATACAAACGAATTTATACATCTCCTTTTTTTAAGTCGGATAAAGAAGGGCAATGCTAATTTTTGGTATACGCTAGAACTGAAAATCAATATATTTTTTACATGATAATAAAAACTATACCTACATACACATATTTTTTATTTGTCTATAGTGTTTTTAAGTTTAATTCGATTAGATCAGATCTCAGGTGGTATTTTACTACAGATCATATCTTTACATTCAGAAAGTGAAAAAGAGTATTTGGAGCCAAGTTTCAGAGATATTTTAGAGAAAGGGAAAAAAGTCATAAATGAGCCATTGAAAAAAATTTGAGGGTAATGTGATATTACTGTAAAAAGTGATATTCGGGTTCCTGTGATTATACTGGGATTGCAATCAAGCTTAACTGCTTAGACTACTTTATAAGGATTTTCAATGTTTTTCAGTCCAATGAAATACCTATTTTATCTAGATATATTTTTTTCCTTTTTTCTGCCTCTCCTTTCATTAATTCCAAAATTTCCAAAATTAGCGCCCACATATAATCACGAGGAGGCCATTGATGTCTATAAATAGAAAAGTTTACTCTATTAAAAATAAAAAAAGCTTGCCCACAAATCGTTTTTTCTAAACCATTTCAATGGAATGGCGTAATTGTATACGTATTTATATTTTAAATCAAAGTTTCGGTCCCGGAAAGCGACAAAAAAAATTCTCGATATATAATAACAATTTTCCACTTGACGATTCTTGGAAAAACTGAAGTTTTTAATTTTGATTTAAACCTGTAAGTTGCTTATTGCTCGCGCGTTTGGAAAACGGATCGATAACCCTACATTTTACGTTATCATCAATTTAATAATTTTCAACAGAGACGTTAGGTTTGTGTCTTTCCTTCTTCATTTTCTGGATGGAGTTACGTATACCATATACATCTATATTATATTCCTTTTACTGCCGTAATACCAAACCGATTTTGGAAAGATATACATATACATATGTGCACAATCTTAATTTTATTTAATCAAGTAAACATTTTTTATGCACACTTTTATGTGCCACTCATGGTATTCTTGTACCATGGTGCCACTGTAATATAAATATAGCTATGTACATACATAAGCAAGGTACAATATAATTATACTTTGTGTATATGTACGTACTATGTAAATATATATAGACAATTAATGCTACAATAGAAAACTTGCAATTGTTTGAGGAGTTACATACATATGTATGTATGTATATTATTCAACTTACCACCAAATGACAGATGCACCTGTTCGGGTTGATAGTGGACCATATCAAAGCTTGCAATGTTATCATTTTTTAAAAGTTTTTTGCAACGAACTGCGTCGTTAAGATAAAACAAAACATAAACCAGTAAAAAGAAACGCATTTTGTTCACAGAAGAAGCATTTACAAGTCAAACAAGTTGTTGATAATTGTTGCAATAGCAAGCTACTATTGTCCCGAATTAATTATCACTCTAATATTTAATATTAATGACGGAATATAATAAATGCAGCCACTTTTATATATGTATCATAATATGCACTAAATACAGTAATAACAATGCAGCGATTTTTTGATTACCACTGCTGCCAACTTCAGACATCCAAAAAAATCGCAAATGAAAGCAATGAAGATGTGTTTTTAAATAATTCATTCGAGGAAAAACGACTAAAAAAGCTATCCTCTCACTTTGAAATAAAGAAAAAGTTTTTACGTACACATCGAGAAAATATGAAATTTTTTTTCACACTTGATGTGAAAACTTTTACGATGCAAAAAACACAGAAACTAGGAACTGGAAATATTTTTTAAACGGTTCTGTGTCTATGTCTCAATGTTTTTAAACCGATAGTTGAGGGTTAAGCTCGAACTAAACCGATATAATAAGAATTTATGACAATTATTGTGATCGACTCATATCATTTGTTATAAACATGTTCACTTATTGTTAAGCCGCCCCCGACCGTCGTCAAACTTGCTTCGTACTCAGCTTGTTAAACTTCTGGCAATCCTGCCTGTTTACTTTTATTTACATACATCTGTATGAGCATATGTAATCGCACGTGTATAACAACAAAATAACTCTTTTTAAAATAAATAAAAAAAAAATTATAAAATGGGTGGAAAAGGCAAAGTGATTAATAAGAAACGTAAATTTCAAGGTCATAAGGAAGATGATCCCGAATTTGATTTAATAAAAAAACATCTAAAGACTAGTCACCTGCGGGCAATGGAAAAAAGACTAATTATTGTGCTAGAGGGAGCACAACTGGAAACGGTTAAAGTAAGAAGAAAACAAGATAAAAATGTATAAGTATGAATTGAATTTGTTGAATTTACAGGTGGGAAATACATTTGAGTTGCTTAATTGTGACGATCACGCCAATATAATGCGTAAAAATAATCGCGATCCTGGATCCTGCCGGCCCGATATTACTCACCAGTGTCTGCTTATGTTGTTCGATTCGCCTCTGAACAGAGCTGGACTGTTACAAGTTTACGTACGTACCGAACGAAATGTTCTGATAGAAATTAATCCCCAAACAAGAATACCTCGTACTTTTAAACGTTTTGCCGGTTTAATGGTGCAACTGCTCCATAAGTTTTCTATAAGAGCCAATGACACTTCAACTAAACTTATGAAAGTAATTAAAAATCCTATAACGGACCATTTGCCGGTAGGTTGCAAAAAATATGCAATGTCATTTTCTGGTAAGTTAAGGACAAATATTAAAGATTTAGTCCCAAAGAAGTCGAATGAAGAGGATGAAGAGGAACCAGTTGTTTTGGTTGTTGGTGCGTTTGCCCATGGTGTCTTAAAGTGTGATTATACAGAGGACTTATTTTCGATAAGTAATTATCCTCTATCGGGAGCTATAGCTTGCTCAAAACTATGCAGTGCTTTCGAAGAAGTATGGGGAATAGTTTGATTGTTTATTGCATAGGGTTTATAATAATAAGTAAATAATAAATATTGAAAAAAATTGTACACAAATGTAATATTTAATATAAAAATAATCCATATTTCTCTTAAGCATTTACAAAAAAAAGATAATTTTATTTTGTGAAAATTATCCTATTAGTGCGCAATTCTCTCTTGAATGCCTCGCAAGCAGTAATCTTTGTTATCAATAAAAAGCTATTTAAACCTTTAGCATAATTATTATTTAATGTTCATCGCCAATTCAATTTTCAGCCCATTCATTCATTTGGCATTTTGTCAGCAACACTAGCTGATTGTGTTCTAGAAATTGAAAAATTGCAGTTCTAAACCGAAAAATTGAGCAAGTAATATATTTTTTTCTTATTAAATCATATCATACAAAGCGTATTATTTAACACGCGTTGGTGTCATAGTTGTTAATTTTTCGTTGTTATTAAATTGGTTGCCGATTGTCAAAATGGTGTTAAGAAATACGTGGACCAGTTTGTACAAATTTACGAATTCACTTCACATTTATAAATTATGTATCCTGTCTGCAACATAAAAATAAATCTTGTCGTTGTTGCAGAAATTTTTACTAACTTTGTCGGTTGTTTGCATAAAAAAGTAAGACGCCAAGTGGTGCTTTTAAGATTGTACCCGTATAACAGGGTTGCCCGAATCTGAACAATTAAATGAAACTGCACAGATATTTCAATTACGTGTATGTATTGTTTGTTCTTTATATATATAAAACATTGCAATTGTTATTTTAATTAAATAGAAAAAAATATATTTGTTTTAATAGTAGTAATTAAAAAAATGTTAGATTGAAAAAGGGATACTAATAGTCTTGCTGAGTTTTGTATGACTATTCCTTTCCAAAGCCTTTTTTTTCATCGGTTGCCTTCTTTTTCAATTCTGCTTCCCTTTTAGCTGCAGCATCAGCACGTTGTTGTCTAATAAGAGCAAGCCGGGCTAAATCAGCTTTAGCTTGAGCAGTTTTTCCTTCGGCATGTAGTTTTTCATAGCGCTGGCGAGCCTTTTGCTTTTCAATTTGTTCACGATCTCGTCGGGACAATTCCGGCTTTGGAGCTGGTTCCTCGTCACTTAAATTTATATTGGATACTTTCTGTGTAGTCTTCTTAACAGCTCGATTGGGATTTTCAATCTCTATAAGACCGGCAACTCCTTTTTTAGCACCACGATCGTCTTCTGAATCTTCGGATTCTTCACTGCTTGTGGGCATTTTCCCTGCTGGAGCAGCAGATTTTGCACCGCGTGATTTAGTACCGCTGCTACCAGGTTGTTCATCTTCATTCGATGATTCTTCACTGCTGCTAGATTCCTCACTTTCCTGTTGCAATTCTTCGGGTGAGGTAAAGTGGCGGCTACGTCCTTTATGATTCACATATTTGCCACGTGGCATTTTTAATAGTATTTAATTATTTGAAATATTTTCTACACTTTTATTCCAATTCTGCAAAATTTTGCACCAGTTGACAGTGAAAAGACAACACACACACTTGTGCACTTGGTACAATGTATGGTAGCAAGGCAGATCAACAAGGTAGTAGCGATAGCGCAGCTGACTAACCTGAGTACTGCGTGATACAATAAACACGGTTATCCCCAAGGCATATTTAAATATTTATTATTTTATATTTAAATATAAATATTTATAGATTCTTACTTTTTTTTAACTTTTGTTGGCGTTCACACATTGCAGGTCTTGTTGACGACATTTACTCGCAACTTACTTCAGCCTTAAAATTATGATTGGGAAAGCAAAACGTAATGACGGTACATGGACCTAAGTACTCGTTTCTTTTGCCTCGTCTCTCCCGCCTATGAAGTAGAAATCTTGACAATAATACAGATGGCTTATTAACCCCAAAACGGCCAACTGGCTCTTTGAAATGGTCGTCAAGCCCATATTAATGTATGGTGCAATCGTCTGGTGGCCGGTCCTAGGCAAATCCACCTATTCTAAAATCATTGACAGAATTCTAAGAACATCGGCCTTGATGATTACAGGCGCACCTCGCACCACCCCATCAAAAGCCTTGTTCACAATGTTACACTGGAGGAGGAAGAAACCGTAAAGCACCTCCTCTGTCAATGTCCAGCTCTGTCTCATTACAGAGCCATGTATCTAGGTAACTCAACTTTACCCGAACTCGCAGACCTTACGGAATGCAATCTAAAGGGAATAAACAAGTTTATTCGGAAAACCGGTTGGTTCAATACTGACCAAAATATAGGAAAGTAATATTTTTTATTTTTTCTCGCTGTCCATAACGGGCATCACAAAAGGACCTATTCTTCTGGACCCAAGTGGGCCGGTTGCTTGAAATCGGCAGCCTGTGTAATCTAACATGAAGCGTCTGAACGTAGACATTGAGTCACCTCACATAATATGTGATATTTTTCAATCAAGGAACGTCAAATTCAATCGCTGTGAGAATAACATTACGCGTTATTGCACTGTTATAATAGTTATTACTAGAGCGTCATAATAAATTTTAGCAAAACAATCTTACCGTGTGAAATGTCCAAAAAATTACTTATACATGCGAATATATAGGTGAATGAGTTCATATAAATTACTAAAAAATTTACTGAATGAGCAATTTCTTAAAATTAAATATTATAACAAAAGTAAATATGCATGTATGACATGACAATATCGTTTAGATATTCTGCTGATATTCTCTATAATGTTATATCAGTGTTAATTGCAGTTGTGGACGCTATATAGCATAGAGTCTACACCTGATATTTTTCTATCAAGGACCGTCAATTTCAATCGCATAATAATTATTATTATGAGAGCTTTGCTATAATAAATCTTTTCACAATCTTATGATATGAAATGTCAAAAAAATGACATGTACATAAGAATATGTAAGTGAATATAATTTGGAATGAATTTCCGTCATCCCACGTCAAATTTGGTTGATAAACCAAATTTGACGTGGGATGACGGAAATTCATTCCAAATTGCATCAAACCCCGTCGGAAGAAAAACACAACACTTAAGTGAATATACATATTTGTGCGTATATAAGTAACTAAAATTCATTGTTTTTTTTATAAAATTTATGTATTTTTATGTGTTTAAAGAACATTTAAATTATTTATTAGTAAATATTGTTAAACAAATTGAAAAACTTTTGTTTGTTTTTTAATAGTTAAACAAATTGGCTAATTTTGAAGATATGGTACATATTTACTCAAAGAGTTGTTGCACATAATTAAATCTTATAAAAAATAAAAATACGTGTTCCTCTTGTAAGACATGAAGATAAATTTTGACAATTTTGTTTTACTATTTCACTCTCATGTTATATCAGAGTTAATCGCAGTTGTGGACGCTATGTAAGATCAATAAAAACAGATTTGTTTAGTGACGAACAATATCCATTTATAAAAATATCATATATGATATTCCATGTCGAGTCTTGGACACTTTCGATATAACCCGTACACTCTACTTGCAAATAATCACTAGCATGTCTTAACAGAGGATAAATAAAACGCATCGTGTAAACTGGATATTAGCAGCTCTGTTTTATGTGTATTACAGTTGGCAGTGCCGTTGATATATATTTTAGTACATATACGATTATATATTTAAAATAGTTTACAATTTATTCTAACTTTTTTATTACACAGTACATTTATGAATGATTTATTGCCAAAAAAAAAGCTATTTGTTTATTATTACATTATATGCTAAAATTATATAAGTACGGCAACTCTGTTGTTATAGTGTCATTTTTTCGAATGTCACTGAAGACTTGCACAAGTTCGAAAATGGTGGATACCCCAAAGATTTCGTTAAAAAATTCACATTTTAGTTATTGAATATAATTGCATTATTTTATTAAAGATAAGCGTTTATTAAACAAAATACTATAACTAAATAAACAAGAGAGTGTTAAAAATTGTAAAACGTTAAAAAATGTAAGAAACTACAATTAATAATGCTATAAAATTAAAATGTGATGAAATTGTTAAGCAAATAAAAATGGTGGTTCTGCCCCGAACAGCAATGAGAAGAAAAAACGCCTTGAATGTATATACAGCCTTTATTGACGAAAAAAATTTATGGCTGTTAAAGTTTAAGGAATAATGTATAATTATGAAGAATTTACACCACAATTTTTTTCTTGAAACTTTTCAAAGGAAAAAAATGGATTTTTATGAAATTTCATGTTTTTTCAGTAATGCTTCGACAGCCATTTTGTTTCATTATTAATACTTATTTTTTAGTACAAACACGTAGTCCTCTTCGTATCTCCCATTTTATTTGATCTCATATAACTGGCTCTTTTGCTCTTTTGTTAGTCTTATTCATTTAGTATAGCTGCTAAAAAAAGACAAATGGTGGTCTTTTTTCATACCTTATACTCGTGAGTAATTTCGAAAAATAAAATGTATAATTTGATGAAAACCCGCGTTCTTTCGGTCGGGTGCGCGTTCGTTGTGAAGAAAAATTAGTAATAATAGTGTAAAAATCATTTAAACAAATAATATTTCTATGAAATTCAATACTTTAATATAACCTTTAGTGCGTCTTAGTAAAATTAAATGAATATTTACTAATTAAATACATAAAAAAAGTGTTAAAAAAATAAGACTCCGCTGGGCAGCAGCAGTACATACAGAGACTACGCGAACAAACAAGGAGAATAGAAACTGCTTAAACAACACGAACGGACGTTTTCGGAAAAAAAGTAGCAACAAAATATATTTTATTGTAGAAAAAAGTTGTTAGAACACAAAAAACGGCGGAAAATACGAAATTACAAAGATAAAAAATAAGTGACAAAAGACGTCGTTGTGTATACATATATGTATATAAGAATTGAAATTGTGTATGTCAAATGAACATTCGCAACGTACGTAAATGAGACTGTGAAGAAATGTGAGTGTGTGTGTGTGCGTGTACGATCGACATTGTAGGATATACAGTAAATGTTTATTTTCAAAATTGCTTTTAGATAGATGATCGCGGCTTTTAAAATGTTGTTGCCCGGGAGTCTAATTGCATAAATAAAAATGTTTTTAAATTAAATAATAAAATTGTACTTAATTTTAGAGTTTTAGTCATATATATACGGAAGTAAATTTAAAACGTTTGGGGGTGTGTATTTAACTCAAATACAATAACAAAATAAATAATTTTGTTAATATTGTAAATATATAGCAAAACTAAAGCATAATTGTTTTAATTGACACCATGATGCTGTAATATACTTGTATAACAAAATAAATTTTAAGGAAATTTCTCATCTCAATCAAAAAAAGTATTAATTTTAAACCTATAATATATAGAGAAAATCTTTCTAAAGGATAAACCTGACCTGACCTAACCAAACTATCAGCAAAACAACAAAAAAATTGCTTGACATGTAAAATTAAAGCATACATATAAATGGTAATTATTAAAAAATCTCTGTAGCAAAATTTTTATTTATTAATTATTAAATTTATTGTTTGAGACAGGTCTCGACATCTTTTTTCGAAGAATTCAAAAAGTTTTATTTGTTGAGGGGTTTTATCTAGTCTATATATACATACCTACATGCATTTCGTTGGTGCTAATGCCAAATCATTGTCACCCAAAGGACGTCTAATGTATAAAGATTGTAAAGAAAATAAAATAGATTCATAATTTGTTTGTTGGGATTTTTGAATAAGTTTCAAAGCATACTAGCTTATACTTTTGCAATTTTTGTGTTCTCATTGGGTTTTTAAAATTTTTTGTATAAAATAAGAGGTTTGAAACTTTTTAGAAATATGGTTTAAGGTCTACTGACGATTTGGCATTAGCACCAATGAAATGAATGTATATAGACTAGCTAAAAACCCTCTACAAACAAAACTTACATGTATCCGAATTCTGGTTTCTTTTCCCCTCGTCTCTCTCGCTTATAAAGTAGCAATCATGTCAATAAGACATGACCCGTCTAAACTCAGAAAAAGCAACATTTATGAGCATAACAAGCATTATGAAAACAGTAGTTGATGGAATTATCTCTAAATCCTAAACTAAGGGCGAATAATTGACTTCGCATTTAAATGCCATTTAGCTAATTGCCACTTAAATTTAAGTTGCATTTAAATACAGTTTGAGTTTTTCAGTGTGAAATTATTATTTATATTTAATTACGATAAAAATATGGCAGCCTCACGAAATTCTCTTAATTTTCTTAGAGAAACAGCTGTTGAACAAAATTAAAGAAAAATTTCTAATGTGGATTCTTTTTCAAGCTGAAAATAACAACAATGATAGGTTGCTGCAATGTTTTAAAAGTTTAAAACAATTTTAAAACCATAAAAGAGAATAATATTAATAAAAGAAGTCCAAATTTCACTCCAAAAGATGTTGATTTTTCAATGGCCGCAAATTTTTTGTTTACTTTGTTGCGCGAAATACCAACACGCAAGCAAAAACATATGTTTGTGTATGTATGTGTGCAAAACTTAAATGGACTAAATGCAGAAGAATGGTCATTTAAGTTTCATTTAAATGTCACATAATTTTGTACTGAAAAAATGAAATTGGTACTTAAGTGGCATTTAAAGATAAATGACACTTAAATGAGTAGTCAATTATTGGGCCTAAAACGTGCTATTTTTAATTATTCAAAGTAGATTTTGTTAAATGTTTACTTTTATTCAATTATAACAGCTGTGTTCTTTTTACAAAATTAAATAAAAATACGTTGTTTTAAATTGTGCTTATTTATATTTACTTAAGAGAGGGCTTTGTTCCTAATACTGCGTTTTTGCTTTCATCCACATGTTCTCAATAGGGTTGCGATCGGAAGATTGAGGTAGGCTTGACAATATAATTATTTGATTTTCATGTAAACAAGATTTTACAGTATCGCTGTACGCTTGTGATCTTTGTCGTGTTGGATTGTCCAAGAAAGAGGCATTTCCATTCAACATATTGAAGCATAACTGTTGTTAAAAGTTTTCTGTTGACTGTTGCCGTCATAGTATCAGCAACACCGTAAATTATACCCATCCGATGTAATCCACACCATTATATTTTCACCCCCATTTTTTACCATGGCGGGCGTTTATCTGGGATTAAATTTTTCGCATCGTAGTTATCTAAGATCAACTCTTTCATCTTATCTGAGATTGTCAAGATTTTTTGTAACTTGCGAAGTTCAAAATAAAGAGAATAAATTATTTGTTAGCATTTTATATTTTTAATCGCACATTTTCTCAAAATAAATATTTTCCATATTTAATATAATATTAGCTTAATTAAAAACAAATTGAAATTGATCATTGAGCGGTTATAGGTAGTTCCTAGATCATCGGAAAAATTTGCCCAAATATTTCTTAGAACAACTGGAGAAATTATATTAAACCTTCATTAAACAAATGAAAAGTTTAAACACAATTTAACAAGGATTCAATAATCAACCAATTTTTTTTTCCTTCTTACTTTACTTCGATGATCTGCATTAGCAACAGTGAAAAGCGCATAGGAACTAGCTACCTATAGCCCTCTATGATCAATTTAAATTGATTTTTAATTAAACTATTAATATTTTAATAAATATGTAAAGTATTAATTTAAGGAAAAAATGCGATTAAAAATTTAAAAGAATAAATTCATTTATTCGGAAAGCCGTTTGATTCTACATTTCCCCCAATCAGGATGATCTCACATACTCAGCATACTTCGACGAGCTGAATTACTTATTTTAACAAGGTTAATTCATAGTAAGTGGTGTTAGTTCTACAAAACCCAAAATGGTTCAAAATATTAACAAAAATAAAATTTACCTAAAATGTTCTTTTAGCAACCTAAACTCCACTTATAAAATTTTGTAATAAGCTGCAGGTTTCTCAAAATTTAAGGTAGAACATCTACGCATATTTGGGTTCGTTATCCTGTTGGAAAGAAATTAACAACTTGATTCCTTTTTTCAAATAAAGCGTATTTCTTTTTAAATAAAGCGAATTACATTTTGTAATATTTAAACATTTAAACATCAGAATGTTTTTTTCAATGAATCTGACCCACTCAGGCAATATGGGAACAATATCCAATTTCCGAAAAAGCTTTGTATTAAAATATCGGTAATTAAAAATAAAATATTTGGCTGTCAGTGTTTATCTAGTATACGGACTACAACGAGCTTTTATTTTAGATTGTGTTCTCGTTGATCCACTATTGAATTACCCGAAAAATATCAAAACCGAAAAAGATATCGTTCATAAATAATTACTATTTCTATAGTATTCCTTATTCGACATTTTCTGTTTTTAATTTATTTCCAATTCTATTAATCAAAAGATTTTATTTTTTGAATCCGCAGTTTATGGAATTAAAATAACTCTCAATGGAACTACAACTCTCAAATAAAGTAATACCAATTCCGAACATCTCTTACCGCCATATACATTATTAGGAATTGAAAATGTATGATTATGTATATTCTTGGTAGAGGAATTAAAAAAAGCAGAAAAAAACATTTCGATTACTGATCCGCATATTTGTTGCCACCTATTGAAACCCATAAACCTTCTTTAAAATCGTTTGGGATGCTTCTGATATTCAATACGTCCTCGGATTGTGTTTTAATTTGTGACCGAGATTCCTATAAAATCCGAGTTGTAATATCCGACAAAAAATTGCGTAGATTTAAACTACCAATTAAATGTCCCAATTCTGGGAAATTTTTATTTTTCCTATTGCCCAAACAAAGTTGGACAATAATTTATTTGAATTTATAAACCTAATATTGAATCTGAATTACATCTACTTTGAATTACACATTCTTAACCTAAATTACAATTACCTTTAATTATACCTACTCTGAATTGTCCTTACCTTGAATTCACTTTAATTACCCTATGTATTGAAATGAAATAAATACATAAATAAAATAAATATATAAAGCCGCCCTCACCCTAATGCAGGGGGCAATCATGCTATTCGATATCGAATGAAATTTCCATACAAATTCAAAAAATTTTGTATGGATTTCGTTCGATATCGAATGCCGTGATTTGCCCCCAGATGTCAAACGCTCGAACCGTTTGACTGCGGTTTTGTTACCGAGGTTTTTTACTAAGCTCAAGACAAAGCCAACAAGAACTCCAGATCTTTATTTCGTGAGGACAATTAACTTACCATTGAACTCGCAATCACTTCAGATCAAACCCGCGGTAAAACTTAAAGTTAAAAATTAAACTCAAATTTATCTTAAAATCAAAACTTTTCTTACTTGTGAAGCTCTTTAAGAACTAAAATCTTTTAAACCAATTTTGTGTAAAAATAAAAATCCAACTTTTAAACTTGATATGCACATATGAAAAAAGTAAAAATAAATGAGAAGATAAGTAAAAAATTGGGATAACCAAGTTACAAAACAAAGAAGTGTCGCGCTTAGAGTCTAATATAACTGCTGCAATAACTAACCAGGAGTTGTAATTTAGGGTTGCACGAGGCGAAAGCGTACTGTATTTGTTACCGATTTTTTACCGTATTATTTTTTTTCGGAAGGAAGTAATAAGTTAATTATTTATGTATTAGATCATTGAAAATTAGGAATACACCACGTTTTGTGACATATTATATATAAGTAGGTATTTTGGACAATAACGATTTTTTAATATCTTCCTCCCTTTTAAGATTTTGTTCAATTAAATTTAGCATTTATAATAAAATATAAAAAAATATGATTTGAAATAAATGAAGTATACATACACACATATGTTTATGTATATAAAAAAGTTCTTACATTTTACTTTGACTATAAACTACTTTAGTTGTTGCACATAGTTATTTAACTGCATAGGTATGAATTTTCTCAATTTCAACAAGTGTCTTGTGTTTATGAAATTAGAGTCTGTTTATAACGTTATTAAAAACAACGCCATTTGAATATTTTTCGTACCTTTGTTTTTTTATATAATAAAATTAAATTTTTAATAGATGCTTTCAGTTATTCAAAAATAATAACATAAACAACAAACACCGTAGAAAAAAAAACATGTAAACAAAAAATTCTCTTCAAAAAAATTCTGACCCATTAAATACAACACTGTTTAAGTATTTAAGCGTCTACATTAAAAGGAGTACAATTACATACTCATTATATTTTGTTTTATATATTTGTCCCTTTTTAAATTTTCATTTTTGTACTAAAATAGTTTTCTACCGCCATTTTCGAGAGAGGTTTCCGTATATATTTACATGAGTGTAAAAGAGATAACTTACAGTTGATTATTCTGTTGATATTTTGACTAGACTGTTGACATGGTCACTCGTATGTATGTCAAAGATTTTTGATTCTTTTTACACATTTTCTTTTATTATATGTACTACATTACGTCCGTTGTTCGTCGTTGCTATTGTGTGGAGTGAAAGAAAATATTTAAAGTTCAATTGGAAAGTAATAATGAAAATATGTCTTAATAATTTATTTTCATAAATTAATATGTATTTTTTTACATAAAACTTTTTTAAGAAATAATGAGTTCCAATTGTTGAAATTTTTTTAAAATTTAGTCGTATGAAAAATTTGTGAGCATTTTGAGAACGATGGAAGTTTTCTATTTGAAGTTCGTATCCAGTACGTGAATACATTCTTAGTCAAATTTTCTGTTATAAGTGTATGTATGTAATTAAGTCTCATGCTTCTGGTGTATTGCCTTCATTTTAGTCCAATAAAAATTTTATATTTTTACTTTCCGCTACAGTCAACTGTGGCTCTTTGTTATTCTCTGTTGCTATATTTTCATACCGCATATTGTAGCAGTACACGTTACGCAGACGTCTCAGCCTACACTATCCGGTGTACACAGAAATGGAGTGTTACCATATGCTTAGATTTCTCTTATTTTGAGATCCCATGATATTTAAAAAGGGTTTTTATAAAATATATTTTTTTTAAACATTTGTTTTTACATTCTCTGGTTTAGTAGAAGTTCTTTTCATTTCATTGCTTTTTAACAGTGCAACACTTCACTTATTCCTCTATATTCACGATTATTTTTAAATAAAAAAATATATTATTTTCCCCCCTGTATTTATGAAATAAATTATTGGATTATTAAATTTATGTTATATACAATTGTATTTATAATAAATACATATGTTATTAATTTCGTTAGCTGAAATTCAGACTAACAAATAATTTATATTGCAATTTTTATTATTTAAAGTGTTTTATGTCGATCCATAAAAATTAATAATAAAATATTTATTTTTTTTTATTTACGTGATTTTGCATATAACTATATATATGTAATATAAATAAATTAAATTATTATTTCCAAATTTTAATAATCCTTATTATTGCTTATTGATTTAATAATTTACTTTTGACATAACATTTCGTTTCTCAGAATTAAACAAATTAAGTTAAGTTTATTTGAGACCAACAACAAACATTACAAAGTAGATAATTAAAAATAGTATTATAAAGAAAACTTAAATCTATATAATGTTTTGATAAAATGGTATTAATGTTAGACAGTAACAATCTTATCAATTTGTGAATACATGTATATATATATAACAATTTTTGTAAATTAAGTGCTTGCTCCCGGCACAATACTCAAACAAAAAACAAAATAACGTATTTTCTTAAATTACAAAATTTTTTCATATAAAATAAAATTGCAAAATTTTTTAAAGGCAAACCAAACAGCTTTTACAATCTCCTGAATATTTTCAAAATTTACTCAAGTGGCTATGCCCACTGATATTATTATAAAAAAATTATAAGAAAGCGAAAATACACACTACTATTTAACATACAAATATCCGATCACTGCTAAATGTCAAGTAACAACTATTCGTACGTTCTGACTACGGTACATTTAATTTCGGTTAGCATTTGCATTACTTTTCATATATCAAAAACGAACAGCTGATCTTTATGAACGGTTCGCTTTACTCTGCCTTAAATCGCAAAAAATAAAAAATGATCAACAATATTTTTTGTTTATTTGTTATTTCATATTAAAATTTAGAATAAAAGTTTTTAAAAAAGATATATAAGCTGAGTATACTTTTAATAAAAATATGTCAACCACTTAACATAATACATGAAACTTAGAAAATAAAAATTCTAAAAAAAAATTAATTAACTTCTGTAAAATTTGCTTGCGACACCTTGTCAAGCGGAAAAAATTGCTAAGACGGCTTTTCCACAGTCAAAGTATACTTTGCAAAGTTTTAATTCAGCTAGGTGAAAGATAGAAAGACGTTTTTTTAATCCTGTCTTTCTCCCAGCTGAATTAAACTTTGCAAAGTAAGCTTTGGCTGTAGTAAAGCCATCAAAAAGCTGTCTTAGAAACATAAATAGTAATCTCCCCTAGAAATATTGTCCCTTACCAATTCTATGGCCCTCCGGATCCCTAGAACATGCTTCATATGCTAAGTCTAGCACATAGCTACATATTTTTTTTACCTTAATGCAAGGCCATTATTTTAATGATTGACAATCCTTCTAAAATATATTTCTGTTGTTGTATTCTCAATGGTGAGCTGCGGGGCGATGAAACATATCTCAAGATAAACGAAATGAAAGATATCCTACTTGATGAAGCAATAGGAAAGGTAAAAGAAATTAAATATCTTGGTGTAATATTCGACATGAAATTGAAGTTCAATTTGCTTTTTAATTATGTCTGTACAAAGATTTCCAAAAAATAGCGCTTATGAGCTGAATTCGTGAAAAAGTATATAAAATAAAATGTACTAGTGCACTCAATGGTCGACTCAGTCGACCGCATTCTAGAAATTAATATTAAACATTTAAATAAACATTTTAAATAAACAAACTACAACAAACTCATGATAAAATTCACGAAAATTTTGTTCAAAACTTTAATATGAAAAAAATTCCATCAAACTGCATTATTCGTTTTCAAAATTTTCATATTTAATTTTTATGCAGTTGAAATGATATAACTAGAAAGACAAAAACTCATTTGGGACAAAAAATCGTCCTATCATGCTTGTTATGATAAAAGAGCATTATGGCAACGCTGGCATTTTACTTGGCATTGTTGCTGCCAGCAGCTCAGTCGCTGCTAGCATATTGCGTTCGGTAACTTTAAGTTGTTAGAAAAGGACAAATATGTATGTTCACATGCATAAACATTCAGCTGCGCCGCGCTACCTCCTCGTAAATGAATATTGTCTTTAGCATTAAAGTTGCAAAAAAAATATGGAATGAAATAATAAAATTTGAAAAATAAGCTATATTTTTATTGTAGAACTAAACGAATTTTTTACATAAATTAACACTTTGTTTCCTTCTTGTTTCTTTAATATATCTGTAACACTGCATAAATAATTACCGGCTTAATTTTTACTCCTACATACATACATACATATGTATGTACATTCATACATACCTACATCCATACGCATGTTTATGTGAATATGGATACGTACCTATCCGGTAAAATATTGAATTTTTTTCTTTTTGTAATTATGCATTAAATAAAAGTTACATACATATATGCAAATAAGTTTTCTTATATGAAAGTTTCTCCTTAAAACTACATTTGTACCTATGTATTTAGTTAAAAAATAACCTTTAATACACTCAATATTATTTAAAACAACTTATTTTTATTATGCTAAAAAGAGAAAGTTTTGCTTAAACTAATACTATGTATGTATGTAGGTATTTTTCTTCATTTTAGTTTGATTTTTGTTTTTGCAATTCATTATTGTTTATCATATGACTGTTTGGGGTCATTATCTTCTTAGAAATACAACCGTAGTGACATTTCCTCTTCAGCATAAGGTAAGATTCCTTCTTCGGCATGGTAGAATAATACAGGTAGTGTCGAAGCGTTAAAGGAATTTTTTTTTGGGTTTGAGTCTGTCAAAATTTAATTATGTATTACTAACACACACCCACACTGCTAAAAAAGCACACTTTATCACTTGTTTCAAATGCAAATAAGAAAAGTAAAAGAAACAAAATTCTTTATAGAACAGAAATGCAACCATTTTGCATTTTTCTTTTGCACTTTTTGACAGCTTCGAACCTAAAAGCAGTGTTTTTGTAACATCGGCACTACCTGCATTATTCCACCATGCCTCTTCGGAGTATAATGGCATAGTACCTATGTATCTATTTCAGTGACCACGAAATTTTTTCAAAGAATTTCTTATCTGTATGTACATAAAAGAATTTTTTTTTATAAGTTTCAGAGCTTACTATGCTTATGATACTTTGGTAATTTTTGAAATTCTCATTGGTTTTTTAAAAGTTTTTGTATAAAATAAGAGGTTTGAAACTTTTCAATAATATGGTTTAGGGTCTAATGCAATGCATGTATGTACATGGGTATATATACTAGCTGAAAACCGTCGACCAGTGAAGTTATATATTTTTTTTGACAAGTCTACGAAGCCCAAAAAAAATTCCCATTTTTCTCTACGCATTCAAAAAAATTTTCTCTACAATGCGAATGAAATTCTTATACAGTAACAACCCTGCGGATAATATTGGACTACGTGGTCCATTATAGCTGAAACGGACTAGTTACAACATAGTCCTATGTAATGCAGTCATGAACTATGTCATTTTCAAACAAGAACTTATTGCTATACGACAATTGTTCCTGCTTTCACGATAGTACTCCTGCAGAGCAAACTGCTTGTGCGTGGCACATTTTTGGTCACATGGAGTAGTTTCTACTAAATATTTATTTCTCAATACATACATACGTACATACTTTATATCCCATTTTCTTTTTGTCATTTGAGGCCCAATGCTCATTGTAGGGACTAAAGGAAGTAATAATAATAAAAACCCGATATAGGTAGCAACAATATTTCTTTTATTAAAATTTAAATAATATATCAATACTTTATTTCCTATTAAACTTTAATATTCTTTTTTTTCAGTATGCCATCTTTTATTGCAAGAATGACCGTTACAACGTAAAACTACCATTTTAAAATTGACGTCTCCAGAGTAAATGCTTCAGAATAAACATATAAATTGTAATAATAACATAAAATAAGATTAAAAATTCCACAAAAGACTATACAGAATTTCCAATAATTGTAACATTCATAAAAACAAAATATATTTGGCCTACATATTTTGCTGTTAATTGTTTGTTACAATTACAAGAAATAAAAACCGATATGTTTACTAATTTAAGCTGACTTTAAATACTTTTTGCTGTAAATGTATGGTAAGTTGAAAAATAAAGAGGCTTAAGGGCGGAAATAATATTAGATTAAACTTATGCAAAATGGGGAAAGAGTCAATCTAGCGGCAGAAAAATCATGTGTACTAAAGCAAATCTCTTATCGATAACAAATTTAGAATTCACGAATTTAGGTTTGCAATAATGGGCCCTTTTTAGCTAGTTCATTATTGTTTTGTCGTATTTGGCCAAAAAGTTGGAATGAAAAAAACACAACAAAGAAGGTTTACATGAAATTTCCTCAAAATATTCCTGATAGAATTTTTTGACAACTGCTTCTGGTATATGTTTTCTACAATAATAATAATTTTTTTTGAACTTTCATGAATGTAGTGAAAAATAATTTTTCTTTTGAAAAATAAAAATATTGTTTCATGTCACATATGAAATTCTACAATATAACCGCAACCCTATACGGTTATCCGTGGCAAATCAGTCGACCAGTGCGAGCGAGAACGAAAACTCTCGGAGGCCAAACAACACACAAGCCTGGCCCCGAGAACTGTCCTTCAGCACAGAGCTGCTTAACGACTCAAAGAATTTTTATATTTGACAATATTCCAAAGGTACAAGGGCAAAAATAACAATATTTAATTTAAACTTACACACGCCATAACAGAAACAACGTTGTTGAGTTTATGTTTACCAAAATTTCTTATCCTACAGTCCAGCGAAGCAAGCCAACCGGCTTGAGCCGGCTAAAAAGCTGTCGGCGTAATTTTTATAACTATATATTATATTTATTTAGAATAAAGAATGAATGAATGAATTTCTATTATGCTTACGCATAGTTAAATAAAACAGATTTAGTTTTTTTTAATTTTATGGGGCTTTTTTCTTACTGCTCTATCCCGTTTTTTTTAATTTTATTTCATGTTGCTTTTGTTAGAAATACTTTATGGAAATGAAGTGAACCAAGAGTGAAATTCATTTTGTAAACTTTTGTATGAAAAATTTGCTGCAATCTCCAAGCAGCAAAACAATACCTAATAAATCTTAAAATTCTTTATATGAAGCAAAATGATTGCTTGATGTCTTCGTAACCCTTTAGTCTTCTTACATTTCATCCAGCAACTGTCGCAAACAAATTAATTTTAGTTTCATCGTTCCAGAGTGTAGTATGCCATTTCGAGTTAATTCTGCGCCACGCTATTGTATGGAGATTTGCAAAATCGTTCGTTCATCTTTATTATTATTGTGTTATAATTATGTATCAAACCTTCAAATGTTCAGTTCGATCTCAAATTGTGGAAAATTGTGTCTATAAAGAATTTCTTATGTTGAAATAAAACTGTTGTTAATAAATCTATCTAGCTATCTACTACTATATAATTAATAGGCAAACACGTTTTTTTATATCCATTTTACGGCCGTAGTACTGAAGCGATTTTGAAAAGATTTATATGTTTTTAAATTGGGCTTTACATGGATGTGCACGCTATAAAAGTTCAAAGTTGCTACTAACCCATGCAAACTTATTACACATGCATGTATTAGCTTCAGCTTGAAAAATAAACAAAGTGTGCATGTGTGTTTGTCTAATTTGCTTTTGCATAGAAATGAGACAGAGTTTTTAGTTGTTTATTTAATATATTTTTTGTTTTTGTATTTTATCGTATGTATTTATGTAAATGTTTAATATTAATTTCTAGAATGCGGTCGATTAAGTCGGCCGCAGGATACACTAAGTTTATAATTAATAGGCAAACATGTTTTTTAGATTCCTTTTACGCTTATATTATACAGTAGATTTTGTCAAAACTTTATAATTTTGAAGACATTTATTCACACATGTGTACAATCTATATCTAGTTAAAATGGGTTCAGTATTTTGGGAGCTATAAGCATTTAAAGTTGCTAATAATACATGCACACGTATTGCACATAAAGTTGAAAAATGTCCAATTTGCTTTTGCAAAGATATGAGACATCATTTTCTATACATACTTTGTATAGTTTTTTATTTAGAATTTTTGTTTGTTTTTGTATTTGTTCGTATATAAATGCTTATGGCATTATTCACAAACGATTAATATAGTTATTGTAGGTTTAGTGTTGGATTTTTATATGGGAACCCCGATTTTAATGAACACAACTTTATTAAACGTTTGTGAATAAAGTCATTAATATTTAATTACTAGAGTATGGCCGATTGCGTCAGCCATAGGAAATACTAAATATATTTAATGTAACAAACCCACATTATGTGGAAATAGTTAAAAGGTTTCTATATGATTTCAAACATTGTTTGCAAATTTTCGAATCTCATAATTTTAGTATTTTCCACTAAATTTATAGTTTTTTTTTAATATTGATTTTTTCGCTATGTAAGTGATTTGTTAAACTTTTTTCTCTATTTTTTAAATTTTGATTTTTTTTTGTCACGATATCCTTTTTATTATTTTATAGTTTAGAACTTTATCCAGTAGTCTCTGCCCTCTGTTTTAATGTCGCGTTTAAATTTCTTATATATGTATAAATTTTTTTTTCTACCATTAGATTGGCTCTTTATAATACCACTGAAGTTCAGATTGCGATATAAAAAATTTACTAATTACAGTTATATTTCAATGCGAGCACAAGAGTGACAAATTTTAAATATTTCGATATTTACACTACGCAACTTTGTTGCATGCAATTTTAATTTTAATTCCATATTGTCCTACTCAACTTTGTTGCATGCAATTTTCATTTTAATTAAAATGAAAATTGCATGCGTCAATGTTGCGTAGTGTAAATATGGAATAAGTGAAAGTGCTAAAATGGAAAAGTATACATATTGTATTTGTTTTTCTTCTATAATTCCCAACAAAGAAATAAAGTCGCTCGCAAAAAATTTACATACATGGTGTAAATATAGTAATTTTTGAGATCAGTAAATTCTGGAGCTCACATTTCACTCCCAAACAAATTTATCCATATTAATTAACCATTAAATTTTAGCATTCTTTAAAATATTTCTTTCTTTAATTTCTTTAATTTTTATATGTTTATTTATTTTTCTCTTTAGAAATTTTTGCCATAAAATGCGGCCAACAACAGCAACCGTCAAACAATTACAGCAGCAGTATATGGCCACAAATCATCTAACTACGGATATGTACATCATTATATATAATCTACTCTATCAAAACTCCAGACTACAGAAACGGATTTGAAAATAACAAATGAAATAAAAACCACTTGTTGTTAATTCCTTCAACGCATCGTTATTAATATTATTACATAATTTGTTTTTATTATTAAAAAAAATTGCTAACAACTACTACTTGCACTAAACAGCAGAGACAGTGACACAACAAAGCACTGAAGAAAGAAAGTCTTCATTAAGAGCATATAAAATTGATAACAATTCCAAAACCTTTTGAGAGTTATAAGTTTTCAAAAGTTTTCCTTTCTCTTAAAGTATTTCATTTTCCAAAAGTAAAAATAGATTTTGTCAATCCATTAGTTGGAGCAAACACTACTACAACTCAGTCAAAAGTACATTAAAAAAAGTAGTAAAAACAAGAAAAATCTCAAACTATTTGGTTAGTTCCTCCCCTACTAAGACAAGCTCCTTTCTTGCTAATAAAAAAAACGTTAAAAATAAAATTAAAATAAATAAGCACAATTATTAATTTTTGTATATATAATTACAAAAAAAAAAAAAAAAAAAATTGATAAGCATACCTCAAGGTTGGTTCAACACACTGATCTTAAAAATATACAAAACAGCATTATTAAGGAGCGGATTGTTAAGGAGCGGAGTGTGTAGAAAAGGGAGGAATACTGGATTGTAAAGATTTGTGAAAAATAAACTACAAAATGTCTCAAGAACCACCGCCACGTAATGAACCATATGTGGAGCCAGTTAATGGCATTGTTCAGCCACCAACTGTACCACCTCCGGATCGACCAGGTCGCAATACGAATCAACTTCAATATCTCATAAAAACGGTTATGAAAGCTGTGTGGAAGCATCACTTTTCTTGGCCATTCCAACAACCGGTCGATGCCAAAAAACTCAACCTGCCCGACTATCACAAGATCATCAAACAGCCCATGGATTTGGGTACAGTGAAAAAACGTTTGGAAAGCAATTATTACTGGACGGCCAAAGAGGCAATCCATGACCTGAATACAATGTTCTCAAACTGTTATGTGTATAATAAACCGGGCGAAGATGTGGTTGTTATGGCTCAAACATTGGAAAAGGTGTTTTTGCAGAAATTAGAAGGCATGCCCAAGGAAGAAATCGAATTGGAACCGGTGACGCCGAAGGGAAGTAACAAAAAGAAGCCTCGTTCGGGTCCCAAACCACCTGCATCGGCCAATACATCACTTCTAAGTGCGCCAACAACACCTGCCAGTTCTGGCGGTGGTCGAGGAGGAGGAGGTGGCGGAGCAGCCAGTGCAGCAAGACCCTTATCAGCAATGGGGGGCACGGTTTCGTCATCTGGCGGAACACCTGCTTCCACGCCTGGCATACCACCGATAGCAACAGCAGCTCCGCAAACTGTACCCGGCAGTACTAATACGACAACAACGGCATTGGTAACTGGAGCTGCTAGTACCTTACTTCCTGGAGCCGGCATACTTCCAGCTGGTGTCGTGGCTACTCATGTGTCTTTGGTAGGCTCTGCTGCGGGTGCAGCAGCTGGTGTTGGCGCTGCCGGAGTCAATTCAACTCTGCTTAATAGCGGTATGACTGCTGCGGGAGCCAATTCTGCTGCTTTGGCAACTACAGCGGCTACCGTACCTGCGTATCATGTTAATAGCACAGCGGCCGGAGTGGATACTGTAATACCTCCTCAGCAACCGGCTAAAATGAAAAAAGGAGTGAAAAGAAAGGCTGACACAACTACACCAACCGCAAATGCATTTGAATCACCTTATGCACAAATGGACTCAAAGAGTGCGAAAATCGCAACGAGGCGTGAGTCTAACCGACAGGTAGGCAAAAAGGTAGGCCAACGTGTTGGGCATGATGTGTGAAAAATATAAAAATATTTTTTGGTTTTTACTTATGGCTGTTAATCTATACATTTTTTTTATATCAGCACCAAAACAAAATCTTTTTGCTTAAAATTAAATTTTTAATGACTTTAATTTCTGAAAAATTGTGTCTGTTTTTGTTTAGTTTGTTTTACAAAATAAATGAAACAGCAATGAGATTAACCCAATCGCAGCATTTCTCCATGTTAGAAAAATGTGAAAATTTTGGGAGCCATTCCATTTAATAAGATTCATTTGAATTCTCTGCTTTTTCCTTGCACCACTTTTTAAAAATACTTAAATCTCCTGGACTTTTTTTTTATACAAATCAAATATAAACATCATCATGCTTCCACAAAACACGCTGTGTAATACCTTAAACAAAGTGCAGCACTATCCCAACCTCCTTCATGTTTTATTTTGCATCATGAGTAGTTTCTTTCTCCCTTTCATCTCTTTTATTGTAAAAATTACAACATCTATCTACATACATACATAATTGCTCACAACTGCGTTGCAATTGATTCGATGTTATTTAATGATTTTTTATTTCTTTTTTTACACAATTGTATGTTCTACAGGACACAGGATATCCAATGTCCCCTATGGGTGTTGGCGGGGTGCCTGGTGCAGCAGGTGGTGCTGGTGGCGTACCGGGCTTAGTAAAGTCCAAGGAGAAACTATCAGATGCCTTGAAATCCTGCAATGAAATCCTTAAAGAACTCTTTTCAAAAAAACATTCAGGCTACGCTTGGCCCTTCTATAAACCTGTCGATGCCGAACTGCTAGGCTTGCATGATTACCATGACATCATTAAGAAGCCCATGGATTTAGGTACCGTCAAACGGAAAATGGACAATCGCGAATATAAAAGTGCACCCGAGTTTGCGGCTGATGTGCGATTAATATTCACTAACTGCTACAAATACAACCCGCCAGATCATGATGTTGTTGCAATGGGTCGCAAACTACAGGATGTCTTTGAAATGCGTTATGCCAATATACCCGATGAACCAGTGGCGAATGCCCATGCAGCGGCTGTGGCAGCGGCGGCAGCCCATCACGGCTATGGCAAACATGACGGTTCCGATTCATCTTCCGACGAATCTTCGGACAGCGAAAACGAATCAAATTCGGATGAAGAGCGCAATGCAAAATTAAAAATGCTGGAGACGAAATTGCTCGATTTGCAAGAGGAAATGCGCAAATTGATGGAAGAAGCCTCGAATAAAAAGAAGGCGAAGAAGAAAATGAAGGAAAAGAAAAAATCTACAGCCAGTGGTGGGACGTTGGGAACCGGTGGTGTTGTACCGGCGTCAGCGGTTGGTTCCTTGGCACCTGGCGGCGCCGGCGTCGCCTCAGGTGTCACTAACACTATGCATGCGCACGAGATTGCATCGGCTATTTCGATGGGTCAAATAAGTACGGGCGGAAAGGGTGCTGTCATGGCTCCGGGCGCTATAGCGGGTTCAGCTACAACACCAGCTGGTAAAGGTGCTAAAAGTAAGGGTCAACGTGGTCCAAAAACGGCGAACGCTAGTGGTGCCGGTCAAGCACCAACAACAGCGGCAACCAAACGTACCAAAGGCAGTACATCATCTGCTGGAGGCGGTGGAGCTGGTACAGGTACTGGTGCCAGAGGTGCCAATAAAAAGAAACCTACCAGCCAAGCCGTCGTGTTCGATTCGGAGGAGGAAGACACCGCCAAACCAATGTCATATGATGAAAAAAGACAATTGTCTTTGGACATAAATAAACTGCCGGGTAAGTGTTAATACTTGTAATTTAAATTTTGTAGTTCCCTTTTAAGAGTGACATTCGATCTTCGGGTGTGGTTCAAATAGCTGATTGAACGATTTTACATTTGGTATTATGACACACTTTCGACGAGTAATAGCGCTAATGGGAATTTCACTCATTTGGATTGTTTAAACTAGTACATTTCTAACAGCTGACACTAAAATGAAATATCATTTGCTTTGGAAATTTATTAAAAAAAATAATAAATCATGCATCAATGCATGCGAGCCAAATCATTTTCAGTTTTACGCTTTTGTATTTAGGAATTTCACTAAATGAGCGTTGGAAAATTGTTTTTCCCAAAGATGCATAAAATATACGAACTGCAAAAAAAGGATTTTTTTAATAAAAGCACTTTAGACCCAGCTAAAATTAAAAAAAAATGTATATTAGTATTTGGTTGGTTATCAAAGTAGAACACAAATTCGCAATGACTTTAATTTTTAAAAATTTTTGCCAAACTACGATATAGCATCGAAAGCCAAATTGTATTCGACAGCGCCGCTCCAGGTCATACATAATACAAATGTGATATTCGATAGCCAGCGAAGATCGAACGTCGAAAGTAACCCATAAACAACAAAAGCGTCTAAATTTGCTTACAAATTAAATATTTTTATCATTTGCATACACATATTTTGCTTTTTCATTAACAGGTGATAAATTAGGACGCGTTGTGCACATTATACAAAATCGAGAACCATCGCTGCGCGACTCTAATCCAGATGAAATTGAAATTGATTTCGAAACTTTGAAACCCTCAACGTTGCGTGAACTTGAAAGCTACGTGGCATCATGTCTGCGCAAAAAAACCCGTAAGCCTTACTGTAAGTTTATCCCAATGACACGCACTACTCAAGAAATACATGAACAAGAACAACAACTGTAACGTTAAAAACTTCAAAGAGTTTGTTTTTTTTTTTGTTGCCAACAACTACTTGTGTTGTGTATTGTTTTAATAACAAGTTAACCGAAATTTATACGTTTGAAGCTTCCCTCCGCCTCTTGTGGACTCCTCTAAAGAAGAAATACAAATAAAAGTGCAGCTTTAATACCTTTGTACATTTTTTTTTCTTTTTTTTTGTGATGACTTGTTTTTTGTTTATTTTTCTTTAATAATTTTGTTTACTTCACTTGGCCATATTTACATTGGTTTTCAATGTATTTATGTATGTATGTACAAGTATATGCATACATACATACATACATAAGTACAATTAAAGCACATTTTTCATCAAACAAAAAGAAAAATTATCACACGTTATTAGCCATTTAATCATACCCTCACACATATACCACGTATATTTGTTTGTTTTTACGAATTTAAAGCAAATCATTATTCACACATTAGATTAAAAAACATAAAATTACCCTTTTCACAATCTTGTGCAAATGGTCTTGCATCATAGCATTGTCAAATTGGTAGAGTATGTAGTATATTTTTACTCCACACTAACAAAATATACTGAAATATACTTGCTACTCTTTTGCAAATATGCATAACTTAAAACGAAACGTCTAGTTTTGATATTTACTCTACGTATGCAACGCTTAATTGCAAACCAAAGTATTAAAATATTGTTTCACCTGACCGCTCATTGAGGCTGCTTTTCACAAATATTTGAGAGGCTAAAAATCTTTTTGCTTTACATATTCACGAGTGATAAGCAGCAGAATCTTTTTGATGTTCATTTATGACTGAAAATAAAAATTAAAAATATACTTTTTACCTAAACTTAAAAGGACAATAGATTGAAAACATTTACTATTGCAAAAATATGCAATCTCAAGGGCATAAGATTGTGAATAGGGCCTATAGTTAATTGGTAAATTTTTTTGCTCTGGTGAAACATCGTTTATACATAAGTTAAAAAGAAGCATTTATCAATTTATCAATTTAACGGCCAAAAGTTACAAATATTTAATATTTTGTTGTTGTCTGGCTTTGATTTTCTGAAACAAAACCTGACATTTATGTTAATTGACTAATTTTAGTTTTAAATGACTAACTTTTACTTTCTTAAGCATTCTGCAAAAGATATTTTTTAAAAGACTTGAGCCTTATCTTCTTTGAATAAAAATTATTTAAAAGTTATTAAAAATAATTTGAAAAATTGTTAGTCCTGACTGTCATGTTCGGAATTTCAGCGTAAGTCAAACCTTAAGAAATCTTCCGCTTGCTCAAGATTTACATAAGAAATGTTTTGCTAGCTCAAGCTTTACATAAGAAATCTCTTGCCAGCTCAAGCTTTACATAAGAAATCTCTTTCCAGCTCAAGCTTTACATAAGAAATCTCTCGCTAGCTCAAGCTTAACATGAGAAATCTCTCGCTATATCAAACTTAACACTAAAAATCTCTCGCTATATCAAGCTTAACATGAGAAATCTCTCGCTAGCTCAAGCTTTACATAAGAAATCTCTTGCCAGCTCAAGCTTTACATAAGAAATCTTCTGCTAGTTCAAGCTTTACATAAGAAATCTGTCGCAATATCAAGCTTTACGTAACAAATTTCTCACTAGCTTAAGATTTTAATAAGAGAACCACCGCTAGCAGAAGCTTTCCTTGTGAAGCATCTCGCAACATCGAGCTTTCCCTGTGAAATCTTTTAAGCTCAAGGTTTTACTAATAAATTTTCCGTTAGCTCGAAACTCACCATTGGAAATTTCCCGCTTACTTAGAGCTTTTCTTAAATCTCTCAAAAACTAAACATTTCGTAATAAATGTTTTTCAAGCTCAGATACTCGTCCTTCCGAATTCTCGCTATTTAAATCATCCGCTTTAACAAAAACTTAATTCTTAAAGGAGGCACAATAAGTTGGACAATAATTATATCAATAATTCTGCATAACTTTTTTTTTTAAATTATTTAACGAACGAACGAAAGGGAACTTAATAGCTGTATTTTTTTCCTTCAACTCTTTTTCTAAGATAAGAAGTGAAAAAGTTCAAACCATAAAAAATATATTATGTCTCAATCTAATTTGTTATTTTTTTACAAATCCCATGTGATTTAAAATAATGGAAAAGTAGTGAACGTGTTAATTGGATGAACTAAATATCACATATATATTGATTTTTTTTATTTATCTGTCATAGTTTTTTTTCCATTTATCTAATTGCTAATGTAGTTTCGGTCTTAAATTTAATAAATTTTTAGTAAATTTATCATTCGAAATATATTCCTTTAATGTAAAAAAAGTTTTATTTGTTGTGGGTTGAGCTTGTCTATATGCATGCATTTTATTGATGCTACCAATGTAATGCGTGTATATAGACTAGCTCAACCTAGAAGAAATAAAACTTTTTAAACGTTAATAAATTTTGTTATATTTTCTTAAACGTAAATTCTTTAGTAATTTTAACTATCGGCATGGATTTTGTAGCTAAAAATTTATACAATATTATAGATTTAAAATTTTGAAAACTACATACATACATAAGTAATTATTAAAATTTATGTTGGTGCTGGTTTTTTATTTCTCTTTTTATTCTAATAAGCATGAACGAAATTTGTGTTAAATTGGCTTTTTCATTACAAAAAAAACTTAACAAAATTTTCGATTTTCGTATCTAACCTTAAAATATATAAAGAATACATTGATTTATTTTATGAACTGTATAATTTTATAAGAACACAATAGTGTAGTTATATGATTTTTTTACTAATGAGTTATTATTTAATTTATACTTTAGACAAAAAGCCATCTGGTAAATCAAAAGATGAACAAATGGCCGAAAAGAAACAGGAGCTGGAAAAACGTTTGCAAGATGTAACAGGCCAATTAGGTAGTAGCAAGAAGACAGCCAAAAAAGGTAATTTAAAAATTTGTCATTGTTTTAAAAATCTTCTGCAAATTCGTGCATTTTGTTGTTGTGTTGATAAAAATTATACATTTTAGCTAGCTCACACTTTCTCATGTGCATTAGACGCTGTCAGCAGTACTATCAATAAATATTTTTGATTTGACAAAAATTAATTCATGTAGTCGTGAAAAAAATCAAAGTCAAGTTTTTGAAATGAGAGTAAAAAATTACAAAATTTTGACAAAAATAGAACTTGATTGTTCGACGTTTTTCTCAAAATTCAAAAGATTAGGCATAAAAAAGACTGCAATAGACATTTTAAGTCGATTAATGCATGCACGCTATATCCAGCAATGGACGAATATAGATAATTTTTTAATATTCGACCACTTGGCGTATTCTAGATCAGTTAAATAGTTAATATTCTTAACAATTGACAGCCAACTAATTAATAGGTGAAAAAAACAATCACTGACGTATTAGGTTAGATTGAACAGGCCGCCAGTTGCAAGCAACCGCCCCACTTGGACCCAGATATTCGTCCCTTTCTGATGTCTGATATGTATAGGGAAATAAGCCTGCCTCTATCCATGGACAGGGTCGGTATTAAACCAACCTGATATTCGAATAAACAGGTTTATTCCTTTAAATTTGCATTCCATAAGGTTTGTGTGCAAGAGTAAGAGTTAGTGCGAGTACGGTTAGAGTGGAATTATCTAGATACATAGCTCTATAATCGGACAGAACTGGGAATTGACAAAGGAGATGACAGTTTGTTCTTCCTCTTCTTGCATAAGCACCTATGAAACAGTGCCCTTTCAGGACTGCCACGAATATTCGTAGCTGATGTCGAGGGATTCTCAGTATGGTGGTAGTTTTTTCTCGATCATATCGGGGCCAGGTAGATCTAGAGACCGCACATGTGGTTTCGTTGGACCATCTGGAGTGTGGATTTGGATCTGTCAGTGTATAGTATACCCTCGAGTACATCCCCCGCTGCTATTCATTTCTTAAAAATCATGTGAATTACTTACTAACTTGAATTGACCAATAGAAGTCTGATTTTATAGCTTTCATTTTTAGTTCAAAATAAATTACGTAAAAATAATATAATAAATAATATTTTAAAAATAAATATCCCTTTTTTTCTCATTTCAGACGAATCATCGAATAAAGTTGAAGCTGTTCAACCCGCAAATCGCCCATCATCAAGTTCTAGCTCTAGCGATTCATCCTCGTCCAGTTCAAGCGATAGTAGTTCTAGCGACTCAAGTGACAGTGAAGCAGGTTAGGACGCGTTTATTTATTCAATATAATTTTGTTTTATAAATCCATATTATGATTATTATCAAACTAAATCAACTTCCCTATCTTAATATTACTTACTACTACTATTTACCCTATTTACTACAAACGAGAGAAAAAACAAAAAAAAAACTTAAAAATCACTCAATTTTTCATTTATTAATAATTTTTGACCATAAAGCATTATTTCATTTTCTAATTAACAATTATGATTCTTAAAATAATTTTTACACAATTTTTTTTTTTTTAATTGATGATTACAAGCATTATACACATACATACATAAAACAATAGAAATTGCTGATAGGTTTTTAAATCTTTAAAATAATGAACATACAATTTTAATTATAAGAAAATATATAACAAAAATATATATTACAAACTAAACAAAAAAAAAAAAGAAAAGAAAAAAAAAAGAAATGGAGAATTAAAACAAAGTTTATGTTTACAAAATTTTGATTTATTTCTACATATTAATTAGGTTTAGCTTATTATCTGTCTTCAAAAATAGAGAGAGTTTATTATTTCTTTTTGCTAATTCCGTTTAAACATTTCGAATTTCTCAAAATGTAAAAGCAATAGTTAAAGAAGTTTGTGTTTCCATCTTTCTTATATAAAAAGGAAATCCTATTTTTATTAGGAATTAAGCTCTGCCACATTTATCCCTCCTCAGTTTTATTAAACTCATTAAGTTTTTTTTACGTTTATACACGTTTTTACAATAACAATGTAGGTTAGTGATTATAAAAATTACAATTTTTTTTTATACATATTTCTATTTATTTTTAACAAGTTAAATTTTCTAATTTATCAACTGAATTTCATTCGCTATTGGAATGTGTTAAACGAGTTTTGTACATATAAATGTGTGTGTATTTGTAATTTTGAAATTTCTGCAGTTAACAAGAAACTTCAGTGAAATTGAATATATTTTTAAACTTAAAACAGCAATTACGGAGTCCCATTTTATGTTCAATCTAGAATTTCTACCAGTTTTGAATGTAAAACCGATAACATTGATGTTCATCACACAAAGTATCATTTTGTTGTCGTATTTTCTATTCCAATTCCGATTACATTGGATTCTGTGACAGCCCTGTATAAGTTACAAGTACATATAAAAATAAAATACTTACAAAAATACTAAAAAAAAGACCTTTTGTAAAATTAATCTCCTCTTCAGCCTGAAAATGATATGTTCGCATGAATTTTCTTAGTAAAAATTAACTTGGAATTATTATTATTATTAACCAGGAACAATCAAACTTAAAGAGATGAAACGGCCCTTCGTGGTTTTGAAACACACTTGAGAAACTTAAAAATAAAAATCAAAACCATAAGAAGATACTTATTTTCGAATAATAAGAAAAACTGATGATCAGTCAGCGACTCGTCAGCGCAAAATTATCGTATGTTACTACAGATATAATTTTATGTGCTTATCGACAGACAGCATATAATTGTCAAAATTGTTTATAACGTTGGAAGATTTTATCGTAAGCGAAAAAAATTGTTTAAACTAAAAATGAAAACTCTAAATTTTGTCACTTCAAACTTTATTTTTAATTCAAAGCTCTTTTAAAGTTTTTTAATAACATACTTCAAGCAATAATTGGTGCTTTTCAAGCAATCCAATAGATAAGAACATTGCTAAATGTACTTTGAAAATTTTAATTGGTTTGATTCCGAATAAAATTTTCGTATTCCATTTTCTGTGACACCTGCTGTATGTTCGTGTTTTTGAATCAGGTCGTCTTTAATCAGATTGAGCTAATTAGCTTGAAAACAAACAGAGTGGTTGCTGTGATGAATTCGAATAAAGATTATTCAAATAAAGTTATTTGGATAGAATATGGAATAGAAACTAAATATCTATTTAAATAAAAATTATTGGAATAAAGTTATCCAAATAAGAAGTTTGAATGAAAGTTATTTGAATGAAATTATTTGAATTTAAATTCATCAATAAAATTGTTCGAATTAATGTTCATCAAAAAAATTATCAGAATAAAAATTATTCCAATAAAAATTTATCCATACAAAATTAATGAATTAAAAATAATTCGACCAAATGTTGTTCGAATAAAATTATTCCAATAAAAATTTGTCCATACAAAAATTTATCCATACAAAATTAAATGATTAAAAATTATTCGAACAAATGTTGTTCGAATAACATTGGAATAAAAATTGATCGATTAAGTTTATGTCCGTAAAAATTATTGTAACAATTGAGATCGAAAATTTACACAAGTAATAATTAAAATAAAAGTTATTCGAACACAATTTCGAAAATAAATGTATTTTAACAAAAAATAATCGTCTAGAATTATATATTGAATAAAATTTTCGAATAAACTTACATATTCGATTAAAAGTTATACAAAAATATTCATATAAAAAAAATCTAATAAAATTATTCAAATGAAGTATTTGTATAAAATTATACGATTTAAAATTCATCGAACAATATTACTCCAATAAATATTATTCTTGTAAGATTATTTGAATTAAAATCCTAATCGAATAAAAACGTGCGATCGAATAAAGTTTTTTTTCTTTTTTGAATGAACCATGTTCAAAAACAAAACCCAACAATAGTTGCATTTAGTTGCATAACGACTTGTCGATGCACAAACTTCGGTGTTCTTTAACAAATAAAAATAAAATAAAATTTTGTTTATTTTTTCATTTTTTTTAATTCTGCTAACAAAAATTTTAAAAATAAAATGAAAAAAAGAAAATTCAACCAAAAAGCAATCAATTGATCCCAAAAACTACGTCGACAACTTTATTTTAATTTACGTCTTCGCTCGCAATATGATTACATTCATATACTAAATGCATTTGCCAGTTTTTCTTCAGCATCATCAACAGCATCCACTCTGTTAGATTAATCAGCTCACGATACCGATTTTTACATTAATACCGATTAATTTAATCCACAAATTCCAATACTACTACTAGGCGCTCACGAAGGAAACGTTTTGTCTTCAATGTAAGTTATATTGTACAAAAAAAAAAACTAATTTTTAACGAATACTTTTATTATTTAACAGAATTTTTCTTTTCTAGAAAAAATTGTAACACATATTTTACTTATGAAAAAGAAAAGAACGTACGAGATATACAACAAAAATGTTCGCTCGTAAAGAATGATAAAAGAATTTCTAATAATTTCACTATTGATAAAAATATATGCAATATTAGTTCCAATACAAAAAATTAAGCACATTTTCTAGAAAAGAAAATACCATTAAATAATATATAAAGCCAGAAATGCCTCGAAGGACGGCTGTAATTGAGTTTTAAGTTTAAAATAATAGTATTTAACAAGAACTCTGTTGTAGTTTCTAGCACACAATTTTCATAACTCATTTTCAATATTTCTTTCTTAGCTCTACTTCTACTACTAGCAAAGTTTTAAATTTCCGTTCTCATTTAAATATTTTTTGCATTTACTCTTTTTCTTTTAACTATAGATAGACAAAATTACAGTTTATCTAAAACTCATCTAAAAAATTATGTCGACAAAAATTGAAAAAGAAAAGATGATATAAATATGTTGTTTTTGTTTAATTTGTTTTTCTTTTAACTATAGAACTAAGTTCTAACTTTTAAGTGCAATATATTATATTTTGTTATGTAATTATTATTATTTTTTCTAATATAATAATTTATTTATTTAAAACAAAACTAAACTTCTTTTCCTCCCCTCCCTTTACTTTCCTGAGTCGGGCTAATAATGAGATTTTGTTAAACAAAATTATTTTCAAATTATTTATTTTAATTATAAAAAAAAGAAATCAATGCTATATTTAAGACTACTCAAAGCAATTTGTTAAACAAATTGTCGTTAATATTATAAACTGTTCTCTTGTAATAAAACATACGGAATATAAAACTTTGCTAGTAAACCAAACTTTCTTCAAAACTAATGATTTAATTTGCTTTTTTGTATTATTATTTTGATTGAATTTTCCCTGTTATTTTTGAAAACAATTTCGAGTATTTTTTCGATGTTTTATTTTATTTTCTCTGGTAGTTGATATATGTATGTACATAGATCAACTAAATAACTCTCCTATCTCTTTGTATTAATGCTTGAATCATTATATTTTAACGTATATGTTTTTAATTAAACTACATTTTTAAGTTTTTTTTTTAACTTGTGTTTCTCAAGTAGTTGATAAACCACCATCTTAATAACAGAAGAAAACAAATTTTTATTAAAAAGTAAAAAAAAATATATAAGATGTACCAATGTGAGTTACATAAAACTAAAAAAAAGAAAATCGTGAAGCAATTGTGTATTGGGGGCAGCCAATCATTCCATTTTTTATAAATTTAATATAAATTACAAAAAAAATATATAAAAAAAAACATTTTATATACAGAGCAGCTAAAAAAAGGAAATTGAATCAACACGTTTATATATAAACTAAAACAAAATTATAAATATACTATATAATATGGTATATTTGGAAGAAAACCTTAACTCCAATCACCACCAGAGTAAAAAGCTACGTTTTTATTTAATGATAAAATAAAAAATAAAAAAACAAAATAATAAATTCCACTTAAAAAATATAACTCATTAGTAATTAGCTTGTTCAGGCTAGTCTGGTTATCAAGATATCTGCTAATGTTAGTTTCATTTCCTTTTTTCAGTGTATTTCAATGTTGTCGATATAAACACATAAGTAGATAACCTGATAACTAGTTAATGTGAACAACCTAAATAACATAAACTAAATAATGAAATCAAATATAAAATTAACAAAAAAAAGTTATCTAAAAACAAAATCATAATACAATACCTTCAAAGTTTTATTTGGTGGTATCATTTCTCGAAATATTAAAATATGACTGAAGGGGTAAATTGCAAAGCTTATTTTTGAATTTATTTTTGAATATTATTTTGCAATAAAATAAATAATTTTTAAAAACTCTTGAGGAGTTTTAAAAACAATTCGGTCACTAATTCTATTTTTCCAATTCTTCGCGCACATTTATTTAACAACATATCTCTCAATTACTCAAACAAAGTCGAAACTCTAAAACGAGTTCTTAAGAGAACGAGTTTAAAGTATTTAATTTACTCACAGCAGCGGCAATCCTGAGGTGTTATTATGTAATTCGATTCGAAAGAAAACATTTTCGAAACACATTGTTGTATAAGCTATACAAATTCGAATGATTTCCCTTTCGAATCGAAATACATAATAACACCCCTGGTATTTTTTGATTGTAGCATACACATTTATACTAAACCTTATTTATTATTTTGACATTTTTGTTTTCACACGAAGTTTTTTTTTTTTTTTTTGTATATATCAGGGTTGAAAAATACTAATAAATTTAGTAGGTGGGAATTAATTTTCCTCGAAATATTTATGTGCATTCCCTGATGTTCCAATCGTGAATAATTCCGCGAAAATTGTTCTCACGAAAAAGAAAATTCCCTTTATTAATAATGTTTTTGAGGGGAAGATTTTTCTTCCCATGTTCCCTTGGTTTTGTTCATTTTATTTCTGCATGCGAACTGAAGAAAAATATGTAATTTCAATATTTTCCTTCCAATTAATATTAAAATTTAAAGTAAATAGATTCACGATAAATCAACAGATACAAATTGTGTTATACAGGCATGTTGTACAAAAGTAGTGAAATTGAAATATGAAAAGTAAACTTTTCATTTTTTTACAAGGCATGTTCTGAAAATCACATTTTTCAAATCACATGTGATTTTAAAATTAATAAAGGTCATGCAGATATTTTTTCACTCTTTTTTTAAATTTTCCTATTGCACAGAGCATCAAATATCATTTCTGAAAGAAATTTATCGTATATGATTTTAAAAACGTCTGGAGAGCCATTATTACTTTTGAAATCACATGTGATTTGAAAAATGTGATTTCAGAACATGACTGTATGTTCTGGAAAAGTAGAGTATATTTGTATTGAATATTGAAATTCAAATGTAAAAAAGAAGAACGCAGAACACAAAAAATTTAAGCTGAAGTAATTTCAATTGAATTCCACTTCAAAATGGAATGTAGAACATCTTATATAGAACATCATAATCTCAAAAATACTGAAAAAATCCTCGAAATTTTTTTTTAAGTTGGCCATCAAGATTGCGCTATCTATTAGATTATTTGCTCTGGCGATATGTCAAGTCACGTCGATAAACCAGAGACTATTGAACACTTGGAACACAACATTCGGCTAGATATTCTTGAAATGCACACGTATTTCGTATTATTACGAAAAATTTATAAAATTTAGACATCAATATTGCGCCATCTACGCGCCAACTGCGACGGCCACATGGCCGATCGAAGCCATATTCAAACATTAATTCTTCCATGCCATTATCTTTCGCTTGAAGCGGATTTTATTTCATGTATCACACTTTATGTGTGCTTTAATTTAATTTACAGTTCTGTCTATCGGTCTTAAAAACCCCTTTATTTGTTTTTAGAACAAGATCTGCAAATATTGCTCATTATTCTTAAAAATAATTCCTTGAAACACCATTTTGCAGATTTGCACTCATACAGTGGATTTTATGGTGGTGGTGTTTATGCGACTGATCTTAGAATATTAAAAAAAACATGTTTCTTTATAAATAATTAAAAAACTTAAATCATTTACAGCCTGTTCATCGAACACAATTAACCAAAACAACGAGTAAAAATATCAACGTTTTTCCAGTTTGCGTTCATGCAACACGAATGTCAAGTTCTTAAACAAAACACGTAACAACTGACACATTTTTTTGGTCTGTGTATCGCGTTTTTAAATGTCAAACAGCTCAAAGAATAGAATAGAATAAGTTATTCGCTGTGGAAAAATATAATTAGACAAACTTAATAAAAATTAAATATATATACATATATATATTATTAAAAATATTAATTTAAATGTCGTACAACACACAATTGAAAACGTATTACACAAACCACAAACCCTATTTGTTACGTAGTATCGCCCACTTTCGTTTTATTTTTGACGCGCTCCATTAACAGGCTGTTAAATTCATTTAAATCATTTAAAATTAAATTTGTTTTTTCTTATATATTTTTTTCGACCTTCTGTTTTTTAAATGAATCTAATTTATATCGAGCTACAGGTCAATTAAAAAAAAAACAACAAAATTTTATTAAAAACCGATATTTCGTCACTTCTTGTGTAGTTTCTTCAGGAACAAAAAAATTGGCGAAATATCGGTTATTAATAAAATTTTGTTAAAGTTTTTTTTAATTGACCTGTAGCTCGAGATAAATTAGATTCAATTAATTTTGTTTTTAAGCTTTAATAATCCTCTTACCTTTTTCATAACACATTCACTGAGTACTGCACGAAAGCATTTTTCCCTTTAAGAAGAATGAAAATTTCATGGTAGAAAAAGATTGTTACTTCTTTTTCATGGTAGGAGTAAATTGTAAATTATAACTTCATAAATATTTGAAGCAAACACATTACAATTGAAAAACATTATACACTGGAAATGTGAAAATTATTTTATTGATTCTGCCTGGGCCACGATATCGTTCGTTCTAAAGAAAGAATATGAAAAAGCTGAGACCCTGATTCCCAAGTCGATAGAAAACAAAAATATTTTCCTCTCAAGAGGTACGTACACAATATATGTATGTATTAGTATATGAATAACGAAAAATAATTTTGCGCTCCTAACTCGAAAATCACATTTTTTGAGTTATGACGTTGTTTGAGTAAATGAGCGCTGATATGTCATTCGCCTCATAAATAATTTACAAAAACAAACCTGTGGAACTACTCCCTATTGCGATGCGAAAGCAATTTGAGTGTACCAATAGTTCGATGTCGTACCATTTTGCTTTTGCATCGCAATAGAGAGGAATAAATACTCTTAATATAGAGATTATGAATATTCTTCTACCTGTAATTTAATTACTGTTACTGAAAAATCAGTCGTTGCTATGACTGAATTTAACAAGTTATTCACGACACCTTTATATTTACGAATTGCTAGGTCGATTTTTTCCCTCCCCGCCAAGAAAAATTTAAAAAACCCAATTGAATTTTACCTTTAAAAAATCCCACTAAATGCAAGAGTTTAAATAATAATTTACTTGAAGTAAATTAACTTATACGATCTGATAACGTATAACTGAACAAAGCGAAACCGCCAAAAAATTTTGAACATTATACTTAGCACCGTGGGTGGGTTCATCCTTATTGTGGTTGGGATTTTTGTGGCGAAAACCCATCACAAAGTCGCAAAGTTAGTTCGAGGCTTTTAAAACCCTAGTAAGATCAATTACATGCAATTTTCTAGTAGTAATCAAATCTTTGGGCTCTAAATTGACCAGTATGAAAGCTATAAGAACCTTGAAGCACACTGTGGCAGTTCTTTTCAATGCCACAACTCTATTTTTGTCAACACTTCAAACCCCACAAAAAATACATAAATTCAAAAAAAGCTTAAAAAATACCCCAAGTCTCAAAAAAGAAGTACAAGAATATTTTTTTCAAAATATTTTTGCCAATAAAATTGTACAAAAAAAAAATCAATATATGAACAAAAAACTAAAATAACAAAATAATTAAATAAATAAAACGTGGCTACAAAAATTCCAATTCATTATCAACAAAGTGTTTTTAAATGTCTATTTATTTATTTATTCTTTTTAAATAATGCAAAATACAATATAGTTAAGATACGCGTTTTTTTTAACTAAATAAATTTCATATTTACAAATTCAAAATTGTAAATTATTTTTACAATTTAATTTTAACAAAATATTTTTGTTTAAGAAAACTAAAAATTATTTTTATTAGTACACTTGCAGACAATGTGTAAAAAGTGTGTAAAGTTAAACCTTATTAAAAGAAAAATAATAATGCTAATAATAATAGAAAAAAAACATCAAATATTTATAAAAACACGTCATAATGCGAAAAATTTATATTTATGTACATATATTTTCTTATGTTTCGTTAAAAGTGTGTGTGTAAATTAGGATATCAATTCGACCAGATGTAAATGCGATGGAAAAAATGTTCAGGAATCGAAATGATTTTTTTTTATATTATCAAATATTTTTATATTACGATCGATATTCTTTTGATTTCTCCCTTAACGTCTATACCAGATTCTTCCATAAGTTCTGGTACACGGTGAAATATTAATAAATCAAATTGTTTGTTTATTTATTGCATATTTGTGAATGTAAGAAATAAAGTTAATCGAAATTTCGGCACCACCTAAGTCGGACAGAGAGCATAACCGCTCTCTGAAACAGACCACAACTTATAACTCAATAAAAATGGAATTGCCAAAGTAATGTGTAATCACATTTGTGTTCTTTTTGGCTTTACGAGCTTGGACAGAGTTCTGCAAAAAGGCCCGCGGTTCGTTTTTAAACAATATGTTGTTAAGTGGCTTCTCAGATTTCTCTAAAACGTCAGAATGGTCCCACCATAGCATCACAGAAGCTGGATGGTGATTCCTTTGTACGCTAGGAACCGCTTGCAGATACTTGGGTCAAGATTGAACATAACCTTTATAATATTGTTTATTGAACGACTACATAGGTACAATGCCGTGAAAATTTTCTCATCTCTAAACATAAATATTCTATGTGCGAAGTTCCAAGTAATATTTATAGGTCGATTATGGGTAACAATTGAATGAACTTCATTTGCGAAGCCGAGACAGACGGTGAATAAAAATTCGTGGCTGCCACAAGAGCTCAACATCATCCGTGATATCGTTTTCAGCAACTGGCAGCCCAACTTAGGTTCGGTTGCCATCAAAAATATACCCACTAATGATACGAAATCTCCTTGTTTGCTGCTTCCGGAATGAATTTCTTTAAAAGCTTTGGAATCTCGGATTGTTAACCACACTCCTGTCAGTATTTTCAAACAAGTTAACAACAGCATGATACCCAAAATTACATGTATGGATGTTTCCATGCCACATTTTTTTTAGACCAACAACGAATGACGATACGGTTTTGAATATCTATCATTCTATATTTATAGATAACGGACACCAAAAATTTAAAGTGAAATAAGAATGTCACTTATCCAAAACTGTCAACACGACCCGTGCGTATGTTCAGTGCATTACATTACAGTAGCGATGATAATAACACAGTACAACATTATTAAGCTCATTGATTTGGAACTCAATTCTGATGAGTTGGCTGAATTAATAATAAATAATTACATTTTAAAACCAGAAAAACATTGAATATTTCAATATGGAAAACAACAAGGATACGTACGGTATACCGAGATATAACCGTGTTAAAATACATGTAGATAAAGTGATAAAAATCTACTTAAAAAAAATTCGTATGGCCATTAAATTATTAATGCAGCCAACTTGACAAAACGTTTGATGCAGAAGTTGTTATTTTTGGGGCTACTTTCAAGTGCAATTCTCAGCTCAGAATTGAGTCGCAAAATCATGTGTTGTACTGTGTAATACTTTCATAAAACATTCTTGAATATCCTTTTCACATGCGCACATTTTAGTGGAAACTTTACTTGCACGAAATTGCGATCAATTATAGCCTTAAAATTTAGATTATTCTAAATCAGTTCAGTATTTTTTTTAAGAGTTAAGCGTTAACTCTTAACTACTAACACAGACATAAAACGCAAGTGCCCATATTAAACACGCAGATTTGATCTCAAATTGAAGAACGTGATATTGTGATATTTGAAAATAATTTTTCTGAAAAATTTTGGCTCACAAATATTTTTCAGGGTTTTGACAGTAAATAGTTTTAGAATCACCTCCTGGGGGTGTTACTCTCTATTGCGATGCGAAAGCAATTTCAGTGTAAAAATGGTTTTTATTTTGTACAATTTTTCTTTCGCATCGCAATAGAGAATAAACCCCCTGATATAAATTTTTCGTACATACTATATTGCTAAAAAATATAGCGCAATACTTTAGGGATGCCCGCCCGTAGAGTGCTAAAACATTGGTATGGGGCCCAGGGTTCTATTTCTGACACGGCACTGGGTGTTCCTGCACACAATGCAACAAAATAATTTGTGCTTGTACATATTTTTTCCACAAACACGAACATAAACTTCTTTTTAAAAGTTTTTATGTTAAACGTTAATTTTTTTTAGAAAATTTCTTTTATATTTCTACTTTCTGGCCCTTAATTTAATAGCAAAATTTAAATTTAAAGTAAGATAATAATGGCAGAATTTGTTTTATAAAATATCTTCTAAAATATTAATTCATAGTTTAGCATTTGCACGTCTTATCTGCGAGAGTAATAACACTGATGCCGTCATGAGTTATAAAACATCAACAATTGCTGACATAATCCCCACTACATTGTGCTCGAAGCATGAAAAAAATTATTGAATTTTCAAGCATTGCAATATCGATTTTTATCGAAGTACGGCTCGTCACTGAGTTACGTAAGTTGTGAACAGCCACATACCTTTTATTTAAATGAGAAAATAAATATCCTCGGTTTTATATTAAAACCATTTAAATGATTCTAATTCTGGCTACAAAAAGGATTTTAATTTGTCGTGAGTTATAATAACAGCGCCGTACATACACACTTTTACTAAAATTTTTTTGTTTCCTTTCATTATGAAACGATTAAGTTCATGCTGTGTAAATTTCTCTACCGCGTTTATAAAATCTTTGTTTTTTTATAGTATTTTAAAAATATATTTAAAACGATTTAAATTATCTTTAAATAAAAAAAATTAATAAATGTTTAATAATATAAAACTAATAAAAAAATATATGTATACATCTGTTTTTTTTTAGTTTAAGATACAATATAAGAACAAATTTTAATAAAAAAAAAAGAAAACTAGAAACAAACGAAACCAACACCCAGAATAATGTTACAAAACTGAAAAAGGTTTTTTTCAGTAATTTTGTTTAAAACGCGTTTGATTTATTTTTCGGCTGTCGGCTTTCCCCTTTACACATTGTTTGCACGTTTTTTTTTCTAACAATTAAAAAAATAAAAATATTTTTTTTTTGTTAAATGAACTGGATCAAACTTTAATTCAACGTACAATTTTGAAATTGTAAATTATATATAAAATTATTAAAATTAAATGAAAATAATAAAGAGAATTATTAAAATGAAGTTTTAATAATACTCGTATCTAAAAAGTTTTTTTTTTAATTATAATGATAATTGTTTTATTTAAAATTAAGCGTACTATTTTTTTTTTGTATTTTTATAAATATTGATATTTTTTATTATTTTTGCAGCTTAACATGATTTTTCAAATAATTATACAATAATTATAAAACAATGAAAAAAAATAATAAAATTTGTATTAAATTATAAAAAAAATAACGCAAACACACGTTTACTATATATATATAGTATGTTGTAGCTTATACGTTAAACAACAATTAAAAAAGAAAAAGCGTCCTTTTACTCGAATGAAAAAAAAATTAAAAATTAATTTGACCAATTTATGAAGAAAATATTTTTTGAACGCAACAATACCACGAGAAAAAAATCATAATTTTTGGCATAATTAAACTAAAAATTGTAAATAAAGGGATTTTATTTTTGGGAATTGCAATTGCAATGTTGCTCTGCATAAGCCAACAAACAGCTGACTGTCAAAAGTAAAACAAAAGTGACAGAGAGGCACACTTATTAACAGCACTTGCTACGACTTTACTTTAGTTTCAATTGTGTATTTCAGAATCTCATGTCCACTACTAGTTTTCTCATTTTCTATTATTATTTTTTAAACGAACCAGAAATAAATAGCAGTTTGAGCTGCAGTCCAACAGCTAATTACTTGCTTTTCTAAGTCTGTGTTTAGATAGAAACGTCATGTCTTATTGCTGCTTTATTGGCGAGAGCGATGAGGGTAGAAGAAACGAGTACACACATGCATGTACTGTCTAAGGGTATTTGCAAGTAAATCTCGTCAGCATGACATGATTTGTGTAAGCAACAATGAAAGTTCAAAGAAGAAAAAGTAAGAATCATGTCAATAAGACATGACGCGTCTAAACACAGGCTAACCGAAAATACTGTAGTATTGTAAAATTATTGGGCATTTGAGTACCGAGTACTCTATAACGGAGATATTTACCGGTATTCAATATCCAAAACTAACTACTCAATACTTTCAGAGATGCATTTCTATACGAAAACTTTACTATTTTAAATCATTTGCAACAATTAATAAACCTGGCCGCTTAGTTAGGTATTTTTAATGGATTATTAAATTTGCTAATCCATAACTAATTATGGAATAATATTTTTAATTTCGAACAAGAAAAAAACGTTAAAAGTATAGAATAGTATCGAGTACTCAATTGAAAGAAAGGTTTACCATTGTTGGCAATTCATGATATTTTAACTTTCTTAGGCGTTACACGGTCAAGTTTTGCCTATCAAGTTTCAATACACTCACACTTTTTTACTAATACACTCATACTTTCAAAAACTTGACATCGATTTGCTTTTGAAATTTTCTTTCCCGTCGAGTTTCAATTTACCGTCAAGAGAACAGCAGGGTACAATTCTTCTGACGAATTTTCCGTTTTTTTTTTTAATTTGAGCCGCCAATTTTTATAAATTTGTTTTTTTTTTAATATTCTGCTACAATTTAAAACTACTAATTAAAATCCAAAAATAAAATGTGTTTGCGAATAAAAGTAAGAAGTGTAAAGATGTTGTGCAATCATTTGATGCTGTTTTCTTGGCAATGACACCCAAACTTAAAGCAAATTTTTTATCAAGATGCCATAAATTTTGGATGAAAAAAAACTGCAATCAGCTGTTTTCTTGACTGTAATTTGAAACACTATTGAATGAAAATTTGTAAGCAAATTCTCGTCAAATTTTAAAAGTGTGAGTGTATTGGTAAATAAAGAGAGAATTTAAAATTTTATAGAAAATTTCATCGTGTGACTACCAAGTTAGAAAAACTTGAACGTGTGGCTGCAGATTTTTAAGTGTCTTTTAGGAAATGTTATATTTTTAGGCAGAGTTTTATTGTGGCCGATACATATTTTGTTCGAACTGAAAGTAACTACTAACTTTAATGTGGTGCCAAATTTTAAAAGTGTGAGTGTATTGGTAAGAAAAGTGAGAGAGAATATCAAATTTGAATGAAAATTTGATCGTGTAACTAACTACCAAGTTAGAGAATAGCGAGAGGCTATTAATAGTAGGAAATGGTTGTCGACAGCGAGTAGACAAGAGCTTAGTTTTTGGTGTTGACTTGATGTGACATCGACAAATATGTAATTATATATTAAAGGGGGGAGATTGTGTTTTAATTTCTCCTTTTGTAAAAGTGTTTAGCACAGTATTTTCAATTCGCCTCAGGCGACTAATTTTTAATTTTGAGTACCCGAAAAATGGAAAATAATAGATACGTTGACGGCGCTAATGTTTACACTTGTATTTTAATTTCTTCTCAATATTTATTTATTTTTTAAAAGACCCCCAATTAAGAAATACTTTCTTTGCTTTCTTTTAATCAGCTGAGTGTGGACATACCCCGAGTTTTGACAACAAGAAAATGCATGTCTAGATATTGTTTGTTGTAGTTGTCGAATTACGGCTACCTTTTACATTTAATAAATTATAGCACTGTTTACGGGCCGGGCCCACTGCTGCCTTTTTTTTGCGTCGCTCAAATAACTGTGAACTTACAAATGTGGAGCAGTGTTGCAATTTCGGAAAATCCCAAAAATGATCAATTATGAACAGCAAACATGATACCATACAGCAAAATAGTTGAAACAATTTTTCATAACAAATTATAAATACACATCTAGCTAATTACATTTTTTTTCATAAAAATAAAAAGGAAATTTAAGGGAAATTAAATAAATATATTTAAAATTAGTTAAGAAAAGAGAAAAAAAAAACAAAATAAAAAACTTATGGGTAAATTATAAAAGCAACCACACATACATACATAAAATTTATTTATGTAAATAAAAAAAGCAAAAATAAATAAAAATTAAGAGAACATTATGAAAGTTTAAATTTTATTTTAAAATAAAATTTAAGTTTAATTTCAAACGTATACTTTGTTGTATTATGGGCGTGATTTATAAATAATTAAAAAGAAAATATTTCATAATGCCGCGGAGAAAAAAGTATTAACACATTTTTTGTGCGAAATTTCGAAAAAAAACTGTCAAAAACGATGGAGGATATCGAATTCTTTGTTTGTTTACTTTGACAGCTAAATATATTTAAAAAAAATAAATAAAAACAGGACCTTTGTAAGCATTTTTAGTTATAAAAGCGAATTTCGTACTATGGCGTTATTCGGTAAAAGTAATGTCGAATACCGATTGTTGAACGAAAGATTGGGCTTGAGTTCTCAAATTGTAGATAGATTTAATTTATGATTTTTCTTAAAACATTTCAGGCGTCTAACGATGTCTATTTGTGATCTGAACACAAAAAATGCTTGTTTTGCAGTTTATATATATTTTTTATAATTTCTTCTTGGAAAGCTAATTTTTTTAAACGGTTCAAGAGTGCCTAAAACTTGTTCAACCGTTCTCTCAAATGTGATATTTGATGTACCGTGATATTTCGATTCGAAAGATAACATTTTCGAAACAATGAATAAGCTATACAAATTCCAATGATTTCCGTTTCGAATCGAAATACATAACCTCCCAAGTTTAGTCGGTCGGTATTTTGTATACATAGACATATTTACAATATGAGTACATTAACTTCTGGTTTTGAATATTTTGTTTCTGAACTCTCTTACGGTCTTTAACTGAAGTTTAAACATTCACCCGCATTCCAGTTGGCGACATCGACGTCACGTTAACACAATAAAAAAATTAGAGATTGTCTACTCGTTCTCGAGAACAATTTTGTTCTAATGAAAGTATACTTCTGTTCTAGAAAATAAAATGAGCCTGTCAATAGTAGTCAATTGTTTTCGACAACGGTTAGACAAGCCCCACTTTTTTCTTATGGTGTTGACGTGACGTCGATGTCGCCAACTGGAATAAAGGTGATTATCACTTCTTGCCAAATAAACCAAATGTATGAAAACAAGAGCGAATATTCTTGTGAGAGTTCCGGTTAGACCAAAAATGTTGAAGCCATCTATTATGAAGCCGCGACCTTTTAATATGGGTTGTATCTAAAACACAGCTGATTACTTCACCGCAGTGGCTTGATTTGTCAAAAATTACTAGTACCTACTGTGTGTTTCTTAGAACTATTTTTTCGACTAGACACTTAGTACTAAAAAATTATAAAAATCTTTAAAAAAAATAATACGTATTTCAATGAATTTTTTTCTTTATGTTTTTGACACTTCGAATCGACTGGTTGGCCAGTGTTTGTTGTAGAATTTAGCATCACTTTACATTGAACATTCATTCGTTTTTGAGCAGCGAAATATACTGAGCATATTTTCTTTCTTTGTCCCATACATTTTTATGAGACCCAATGGTGAATTTTGAGAAAAGGAAAAGTCATGCAAAATAATTTCGGTGGCGCTTCCATTATGAATTGGGTTGCCTTTAACACATATTACTGCAACTACGGCAAACATTTTAGTTACTGCTGCAGCAGTTTGTAGATAATTATAAAACTGAAATTTTGCACACAAAATCAGCTGTTGTGAAAAATCAGAGGTTATATCAGAAGCATTGCAGATTTACAAACATACGTACGTACAGACGTTTCAAAAGCAGAATTTATAAATCGTCGGCAAATTGGGAACTTAGCCAGACATGCGAAGTTAGATAAGTGCCGCAAAATGTCGTTTAAAACCAGCTTAAGGCATCACCAAATCAACCAACTTCGCTGCTGTGAAAAAAATAGGCAGGACGTGAAAGGGTTGCTTTTAATTGCTTTGCGGAATATATGATTAGTCACTAGAAAATATGATAAATGCGATTCTGTTCCTTATGATTCTCTTCAGATTTTGATATAATCTGGTAAAAAAAACTGCATATTTAGAGACAAATTCGTTACTCTTTTGGATCGTAAGTCATTTCAATTTCAAATTCTTTTTAATCAATACATTTTTTTCTCTGAAATTTTCCTACTGCACATGTACTTTTTTTAATTTGTATTAATTTTTATCGGATTTATATTTAACTGTTATTAACGCGAAAAAAAAACTAGTTGAACAATGGAAGAAAAAAAAACAAGGTTAAAAATAAAAACATTTTCCATATTTTTTGTATTTTTAAAATATTTAAACATAAATAAAATTATCATTTTTAAGTACATACGACGACTTAGGTTTTTAATTTAATAAATTTTCTTAATTTTAATTGTTGTTTAGCATTAAAGAAAAACAAACAAAAAAAAACATTTTCAATCAACTAAATAAATTATGCATATTAGTTTTAATAAGTATTTTTTAATTTTATATTATAATATTTGTTCTTTAAATGAAACTTAATATTACAAAAATATAACTACTAAAAAGAAACAAAATTGAACAAATAATTAATCTTAAAAGAAGTAATAATAAACATAATTAAATAAAAAAAAGCAAAACTTACATTACAAAGTATGTACGTTATCAAACATTTAAAAATATAATTATGAAATGAAATTAAAAATGAAATACACTTACTCATATAAATATATTTATGGTGGCATTCTAAAAAGGATATGATGAAGAAACAAAAAAAACAAAAAACAATGAAACCATAAGTTTAATATTAATACTAAATAAATTATAAATTTAAGTTTAATTATTAATAATAATTAAAGTAAACAACAAAATCGGAAATCATACAAAAAATAAACGTGTTTTCAATTGCAAAAATAGCTGCTCTCAATTATAATTAATAAACAAAAAAAAACAATTGATTTTGGGGGTAGTAAAAGAAATTTAACTTGAACTTAAATTAAAGCAATTGCTTGGCGTTTTTCTTTTTTTCAGGTTAAGAAACACACAAAGACTTCAAGACATTTTATTCAGGTATTTCGTTTTAATTTTAATTTGGAATTTTTTAAACAATAATTAAAATTATTCTTTTTCATAAAATTGTTTTTTTTTAGGCGACGCTGAGGGTCCACCGAAGAAGAAAAAAACCCGCGACACAAATGGTAGCAATGTGAGTAGTAAAATATCGTTAAAGTTATTAAAAATTTAAATAGAATTTTTACCTTGATTTCTGTTGTTTAAACTAACAAAGTTTTTGTTCGTTCTTATATTTATGTTGAACTTGTATTTTCAAAACTGATTTCTAAAGTATAGTTTTTCTCGCAACATTTTTGTGTTATATTCTTATAAAATAGTAACTCATTCTATAAATTCATTTGAATCGGAAACGAATTGAAATTCATTTCTGCCTAATTCGTTTGAATTGATTCAAATTTCATTCAATTCTTTTTTGTTGTGAAAAGAATTAATTCAAAACTTAGCTATTTCGTAACGAATTAAAATCAAAAATGATTGATGTATTTACAGCTCTGATAGACAGACGACCTTCTGTCAGATATAAAGGCTTCTTTTCCTCTATAATATTTGAAACATCAGCTTTATACTACATAATTATTTAAACTATTGCAAGAGTAAATTAAATGTAGTTGCAAAAATGTGTAGCCATTTTCTTCCTCCCTTCTTGCTCGAAATTCGCAATTGTAAAAGATTCTTCATTTTTATGAAATATGACAAACTTTTGTATGAAAAGAAATGTGAAAGTATAACAAGAAGAAGAGAAGAAGAAGAGAAATAAATAAAAAAATTGCAGAATTGGATTTTTATAATGCAATGCAATTTCAAAGGGGATTTTCAAAAAATTGCAAGCCTTTCCGGGGACTTGCATAAGATACCTTTTGACGAAAAAATATGATGCAAACTGGTGCTTTTCGAATACTAAACTTTCATTATTGCGCAGTTATTGAATTTACAAATGTCCCATTTTTCTTAAAAGAAGATACTCTTTTTGTCAAAAAGTATTTTTTTTTTTCTTAAAATATATTCTTCTTAAAAGGAACTTAAAAAAATGCTGTTTTTTGCATAAAATTTTTTTATTTTTCTTAAAATCAAATTTTTTCTTCAAAAGATAATTTTTAGCAGCGATATTTTTTTTGTACTTTTTCTTAAATATACTCTTTCTTAAAAGGTAATATTATTTCTCAAGTGTACTTTTTTAAAAGTATGTTTCCTTAAAAGATGAATGTTGTTTTTCTTGAAGGTACTTTTTTCTTTAATGATACTTGTTTTCTTTAAAAGTATTTTTATCTTAAGATAAATTTTTTCAAAAAGTACTTTTTTAAAGAGTACATTTTTTCTTGAAATATTAATACTTTTCTTATAAGTTTTCTTGCGATTTTGCTTAAAAAGGTTCTTCATTTATATTAAAGGTAAATTATATATTTATTATTCGAGATTATTAAAAACTTTCATTGTCACCCAAAGGGCGTCCTATTGTATAAAGGTAAAGAAAATAAAAGAGATTCATAATTTGTTTGTTGGGATTTTTTAATAAGTTTCAAAGCTTTTGTACTTTTTAAAATCCTCATGGATTTTTTTAAAAGGTTTTGTATAAAATAAGAGGTTTGAAACTTTTCAAAAATATGGTTTAAGGTCTACTGATGATTTGGCATTAGCACCAATAAAATACATGCTAAAAAACCTCAACAAACAAAACCTTTTGAATTCTTTGAAAGGTAAATTTTTTTATTGATAGGTACTTTTATTTTAAAAGGTACTTTCTTTTTAAAAGGTACTTTCTTTGTGAAGGATACTTCCATTGTAAAAGGTACTTTTGTTTAAAAGGTACTTTCTTTTTTAATGGTACTTTCTTGTTTTATTGAAAGGTACTTTTTTCAAAAGGCACTTGCTTTTTAAAAGTTATTTTCTTTTTAAACGGTACTTTCTTTTCAAAAGGTACTTGCTTTCTAAAAGGTACTTTCTTTTCAAAAGGTACTTGCTTTTTAAAAGTTGAGATCTTTTCAAAAGGTACTTGCTTTCTAAAAGGTACTTTCTTTTCAAAAGGTACTTGCTTTTTAAAAGTTGAGATCTTTTTAAAAGGTAATTTCTTTTTAAAAGGTACTTTCTTTTCAAAAGGTACTTGCTTTTTAAAAGTTGATTTCTTTTTAAAAGTTATTTTCTTTTTAAAAGGTACTTTCTTTTCAAAAGGTACTTGCTTTTTAAAAGTTGATTTCTTTTTAAAAGGTAATTTCTTTTTAAAAGGTACTTTCTTTTCAAAAGGTACTTGCTTTTTAAAAGTTGATTTCTTTTTAAAAGGTAATTTCTTTTTAAAAGGTACTTGCTTTTTAAAACGTGTTTTCTTTTTAAAGGGTACTAAAAGTTACCTTTTTAAAAAAATGTACTTTCTTTTTTTCTATTGAAATATACTTTTTATTTAAGAGGTTATTTGTTTAATTTTTCGTAAAAGGTACTTATTTTCTTAAAAGGTTATTTGTTTAACTTTTCGTAAAAGGTACTGATTTTCTTAAAAGGTTATTAATTCTTTTTAAACTGCCTTTTTAGTGTTCCGCAGACAAAGTGTAAAAAGGGAACCTTTATTGTTCTGCGAGAAACTTGAAATATTCATAATATATACATATACATACGTATTACTATGATCACTGTAACAAAATGAAATTTAAAGGGTGCTAGTCAAAATATGTTTTTTTACACAGAACTGTATCTTTTAAACCGAAATAGGTAGAGACTTGATATTTTGACAGGATAGGTATTTCTATGGCTACTAAAAACGACAAATACTAAAAATAAAATTAAGTTAAAAATTAATTGGTGTATAGACAAGAAATGTCACTTTTGACATGGAGTATCGCTGCGAAAATCGCTTAAAAAAATTGCCATAACGGAAAAAGTCGAAAAAACAAAAACATCCCCAAAGCGAAAAAATTGCCAAAATTAAAAAAAATCAAAACCGGAAAAAAAGGAAAAAGTGGCAAAATTAAAAAACGTCTCCTCTAAAACAGTAATAATAGATAAAAGTGATAATACTAAACTAAAAATATTTCAAAAAAGAAAGAAAAATCGCTAAAAATATAATAATCGCTGAAATTTAAAATTCACAAACTAAAAAAAAAACAACTGAATGTATTTTCGACTTCGGCGAGTTGTACTGGATTAAAGACGCACAAAACATTATTATTTAATCTAGTACTCAATGGGGTTCATTACGGTTGTCGTATTATCACCTTCGACTTCTACAAGTTGTACTAGATTAAAGAAGCACATAAAATTATTCTTTAATCTAGTGCACGCTCGTCGAAGCGAAAATACGACAACCGTAATAAGGCCCAATATTGCAAGATAAATTTGAAATAATAGATACGTACATTTTTTGTTCTCTACTATTTTATGTACTAAATTTGTATGCATTTCAAAAAAAATCGAAAAAGGGTGTCCGCTATAAAGAAAAAGTTTTTAAGATATCCGCGAAGAGAACACTATAGCAAACTAGAAAATTCAGAAAATAATGGGGGTTATTACGGTTGTCGTATTTGCGCGTTTGAGTTCCGCAAGTTGTATTACATCAAAGAAGCACATAAAATTATTTGTTAATCTAGTACACGCTGTCGAAAATACGACAACCGTAATAAAGCCCAATGTGCTTATATATCAATATTCAAATAAATAAATTTTACTTTTGATTTTTGTCAAATCTGTGTATTTGTTAAGTATTTTGAGATTGTTTTTATTCGTATATACTACTTACATACATACGCACATACATACACATCTACATACATTATAAATTTTATAGGTAAATAATTTAATAACAACGCCCACAAGTGTAACGGGTGGTGGTGGTGGTTTGACTACAACAACCGCAGCAGCTGCATCAACAGTAAATACTGTACCATCACTAAATTCAGCTGGTGCTGCAGCAGGAGTAACAGCAGCAGCATCAGCAGCAGCGGTAACTGCAACGACTATACCACCGACATTAACCTCACAACAGCAGCAACTACTAACCGGTGTAAATAGTCAGCCATCAATTGATTTATTAGGAATTCTAGGTGGCAATAATACAAATACCAATACCAGTAACATAACAAATGAACCTCTAACAGCAACAACAACAACAACATCAGCCAGATCACAATCAAGAAGCCAAACAAGATCATTGCAACAAGTAACTGAAATGTGTAAGTTATACAAAAGAAAAGTAAATTGTTGTTTTCATATTTAAAGCCCATCCCTTAAAAATGTGACTAATTACATATACTTTTTCTTTTATTTTTTATTTTTTGCTTTTCTGTTTAATTTTCATGACACTTTCTTTTGTAAAAATCCTCCAAACTCCATTGCTCTCCCATCAATGAATTGTCCATTGTTTTTGTGACGTATTTGTAGTAAGAGTTGTAACACCTACGTCTGCAGTTAATATTAGCAATACTTTAGATGCAGCAGCAGCTTTAAATAACAATAACATCAACAATCCAAATAAAACACCTTCAGCAACGCCTACTTCAGTAACAACACCAACCGTTTCAATTGCCTCAACAGTATGTGGCACTGCGCTAACACCGTTTAGCAGTGCAACAAGTTCTGTGAGTGGAAGTGGTGTTGGTGTTGTTGGTGGAGCTAGTACTGGTGACAGCACTAATGGACCAAGTGACTTGACAATGCCACCAAATTCTGCTGTCGGTGTTAATGCTACCGCTGCTGCTACAGCTCTTACAACTGCCTTGAGTAGTGGTGGAGCGGGCGGTGTTGTTGGTGGTGGGGGCAGTAGTAGCGGTGTTGCTGTCTCAACCGTGGCAAGTACCGCTGGTGGAGCCAGTGCTATAACGAGCACGAGCAGTAGCCAGAATACAAGTGTTAGTAGTGGTGGCGGTGGCATACGCATCGCTAGTAATTTACACAAATTGTCTGTCGATGTGGCTGATACGCCTGCCAGTATTGGTGGGGCAGCAGCCACATCCCAGGTTACGACCACAGCCTCTCTGGCTGCAGGACTTAAACAAATTCCACAATTTGATGACCCTGTTGAACAGTCGCTTGCTTCATTGGAACAGCCGTCTCTGTTGGCTCTGCCGCCAGCCAGTAAAAGCGCTGCTGATAATTTCCTAATAGCTGCTGCTGGCATTAACGCTGCCCATTTAATGCAACAGCAATCCACGCAACAGCAACAACAGCAGGTCTTTGAGAGCAGCCAACAAACGCAATCTAATCATCCGCATGGCGGCGTCAACAACCAACATCATGTAGAATTTATGAATGAATTATTGTCGAAGGGGGCAGCGGCGGCTGATAATGTTCCCGGCATGAATGGCAATCATTTCCCTTTAATGCAATTTGGTTTAATGGAGGGCCTTAACTCAATGATGCACCAGCAATTGCAACAGGCTGTACAACATCAGCATGCACACAATAATGGCTACAATATGACGGATGTAGCAGCTACCAATGCGTTAGATAGCTTGGGCTTAGGTCTAGGTCTACCCCATAGCGGTGGGGCAGGAGGATCTTCGATATTTGATCAGTTGCCCGGTCGTAATGATAATCATTTGCTGGCCATGATGATGAGTAGCGGAGCAGCTGGTTTACCAGGCAATTTGTCACTGGGTCCCACTGCAGGCGGTCCAACTGCTGGTCTAGGCGGTAAAAAAGATTCTAGTTCGAATAGCGGACATGGTCATTTGGAACAAACGCAGTTAACCAGTAATAAACTGCTCATTACCCCTAAACCTATAGAATCGATGATGCCTAGCCCGCCAGACAAAAGACCGCAGCAGCCACAACAGCAACAGATGGCAGGAGTGGGCATACCACCGCCTCAACAGTCTCCCTCCGATTTGAAAATACCCTCAGCTAGCGTGGTTTCCGGTGGCGGTAATCAAGCTAATTTTGCACAAGCATTCAAAACACATGAACAAAATGTTAAAAATGCCAGTTCGTGGTCCATACTTGCATCGGCGGGCTCACCACAAAATACACCCACTTCAAACAAAACCAAACCTGCCATGGACTCATTCCAGCAATTCCGTAATAAAGCCAAAGAAAAGGCCGATCGCCAAAAACAGCTGGAGGCCGCAGAAAAGGAAAAGGAACAAAAACGTCAAAAAGAAGCGGCCGAAAAAGAACAACAACGGAAACAACATCATTCGAAGAGCTCACATATGGTTGTTGGCGGTAGTTCGAATTCGAGCAGTAGCGGAGGCAATGGCAACGGCAGCACTGGTGGTAACAGTTTGGCCTCAGCGCTCAGTGCTTCACATCATCAGTCAGTGACTGTTGCGTCGGCTGGTGTTCAGCCGCCACATGCACATGGTGGTAGTAGCAGTGCTGCGCACTTGGCAGCATCTTTAATGGATGTTATGGAAAGTGGGAGGTGAGGTTAATTTTAAGAATTGGATAGCAGTTTATTTGTATTTACTTGATTTTTTTTTTTAGGAAAAGTGTACATGACATACAACCCTCCTTGTCCCGAGTAGTTGATGATATAAAAGCTTCACCACAAGACAGTGGTTCACCAGCCAACGCTGCCCAACAATCACCCCAAGATCGTGCTGCTGCTAAACGCGCTGAATTAAGACGAATGGAACAAGAACGTAGAAGACGAGAGGCGGTAAGTTGGCCTTCAAATCCTTAACTTATTAGGTCGATTATATGTATATAGCAACTGAATTAGCGTTGTCTACTGGCAACGTAACTGAAAAGTGAATGTATATTATGTATGGCAACCTTCGCCAGTTGTCAAAAAGTTGTCGAAATTATTTTTTCAAATCAGCAAAATAAAAATATTGTTGGGTTTCCCAAATATAGTAACGAATGTCGAAGAAAAAAGCGAAGTGAGTTTAATAAAAATATAAACACTATAAATTTTATTAGTTCAGTGCAACATGAGAAACATGTGCATAATGTGACATCTGTTAGAAGGAAGTGAATCCAAACTCTTTGCCATTCGTCTGGTGTATGTGTTGGTGACCCATAGCTACTTAAGTTTCTACAACTCGCTTCCAAACTTCTTCTCTTACACTAATACTTAAAATATCTGTCCTGCGATAATTTTAGCCATTAGAAAGTCTACAAAAAAGCGGTATTGCTGTCTCAACCTTTGCATGTACCGCTGGTGGAGCCAGTGCTATAAAAACCAAAAATTTTTAACGTTGAAAATATGACAAATTTGACAATACAATTTACTTATTTTTGAATTTCACTCTCTATTTGTTTTTAACAACTTAACAGCAACCAGAAATAAAATAAACGGTGAAGGATCAATTAATTTTTTCGTTATCATTAGTACAATTAATAGTTTAATAGTGTCGTATTCGCGCTGCGCCCCATTAAAATTTTTGTTTGGAAAATTCATTTGTTTTTAACTTTATTGTGTTTCGTTTTTATTTCACAGAGGGCCGGACAAATTGATATGAATATGCAAAGTGATCTAATGGCAGCCTTCGAAGAATCACTTTAATATATGGCTAAATAACTTTCATGTGGAAAAATTGTTAAAATATCTCTTGTCATTTTAAACATAAAACTATACATACAAAAATATTATTATTATAAAAATTAAAATTAGTTATAGAGAAAAAAAACACAACAACTAATGTTAAAAAGAACATCTTATTGTAATAAGTTTATAAATAATAGACGAAAAGAGAAACAACTTAAAGTAAAAAATTTAAGGAAAATTTACACAAAAAGTAAACAACTATTTGTAATAAAAAATAATTTAAATTTAACTAAAACCATTATTATTTAATAAAAGAATGCTTAAACGAAAAGAAAGCATGGTGTAGTGTAACAGTGAAAAACAATCAACACTAAATTAAAAAAATAAATAAATAAAATTTAAGCAAATCAGGCGGGCAAGAGAAAAATTTTTAGAAAAAATTATTTAAAAAACAAGAGGTCAACGAAAAAAGAAATAGATCCCAAAATAATTATTTCACAGGAGTTAAATGCTACAAAAGAAGCCAATTTATGGAGTTAATAATTCCAACTTTCCCAGAATTTTTAATTCTGTTCTTATATTTTTTATTTAAAACTTTTTTTTTATTATTAATAATCGTTATTTAATTGTAAAGTCATTTTACAGATAAACAATATATATATAAAAAACCTTCATATTATAATTTAAATAAAATGGCATAATTTCCTTTTTTATTATTATTATTATTACTCTTAATTCTTTTTGCTAAGTTTAATAAATAAACATTTTTATATAATTGTCTTGTAATACTTTTTTTTTAATAATTTATTGTTTTTCAATACAACATATAATAAACATGATACAACAAATATGTATTAGTAGTAAACTACTTTTATTGTAATATTATTAAATTAAAAACATAATAAAAAAACCAATAAAAAAAACTTGTAATTATTATTAATATTAATATAAAATCATAACCCTAATGATAACTTTAAAATATCTATCTACTTCTTACTATATATTATATACTTATATAACTTTAATATAAATATATATTTAGAGTAAAAAAAAATCACATAAATATATTCTGAGATGTGTGTCAAAATAATAAGGTGTCGATTTTTTCAAGAGTTCTGGAAAATGTCGCTGGCTAGAATATAAACTTTCGTTTATAGTTCTATTTTGAAATTGACATTTTAAAACTAAGTGCACATTGTCACATATTTTAATTACCAAAGTTCGAAATTGAAGTGAATATAGTTGATATTGAGTACTTTTTCATATGAAACGTACAGTTTTATATTGTGATATTCAGGCTATATAATATTGACTTTTGCCTAATTTCGAAATTAAGTTCAAATGTTCAAACAAAATGAAACAAAAATTTTAAAATTTTTGCATTGAAAAAGATTTTAAAAACATGTTCTGCTTGAATTCGAAAAATCGAAATTAAGTGCGAAATTAAACAATATTAAGGCGTTTTAGCTTATTTTTCTATGCGATTTTAATATTTTCTTCTATATGGAAAAGCTAATCAAAATATAATTAAATAAAATAAACATATATCAAAAACAAAAGGTAACATTTATTCAATATTTTTGCAGCAGAAGCAAACTTAGCGAAGCAACACAGCAAAAGTGATCTGACTTTTCGGTGGCCGGAAATGCTGTTGGGATACAATTTATTTGATTTCTCGGTTTTTTTTAATTCTCAGCTTTTGGCAGTATTTCAGCCTTATTGTGATTTTATGTTTTCATGTGGCGAAAGTTTTGTGAAGACTACTAAAATGTTAAATAATTATTTGTCAGACTTATCTGCTGGTGCTCTTAATCCTCGAACTTATCATTTCATTTCAAAATATGTATTTAGAATTTTTCATTAAATAACTAAAACTGGCTGCAGTTATTTTTTTTTGTTTGTATATCATCTTAAACAGAACGAAAGGAATAAGCAAGCAACCTTATCATTTTGACGCGCACCTTTTAAAAGTAACTTAAACACAATTTACTCGTGAAGTAAATAAGTTCGGATTTCTTTATTTTTCTAGAATTTTGTTTTTCTCATTATTATCAATTATTATTATTACTTTTTCATCGGTAAACAAATTTCATTTAAATATAAATCAATATGTTAAAGTTTCTTATGTGAAGAAAAACCACAACCAACCAACCACAAAAAAATCAATGTAGTATAAACAAATTAAATGTTTTCTTATTTTTTAACTATAAAATAAATACCACAATAAATAAAAAATAATAAAAACACCAATAAAATAAATAAAATAATTAAAAAAACTTGAAAATTTAATACAAAAAAAAAATAGAGAAAAAGTGAAAGCAAGTAAAAACACAAGAATAAGCTAACCACATAATCTTCAAGTTTTCTCTCTTTATAAAAAAAAACTCAAATTAAGCGTAAAAAACCTTCCCATAGTTGAATGAAAAAAATAATGTAATAAAAAGAAAAATAAAAAAAATTCAGATAAACTTAAAACTTATTCTATCTATAACCATCCATAATTATAGTAAAAAAATGAAACAAGAACCACAAAAAAAATATATATAAAATTTGAATTAAATTATAAACATAAACAAAAGTTTTTTTAATTCGAATATTCAAAGGTGTCTTAAAACCGGCTTGGTCAATAAAAAATCGTATCAGGTTAACAAGTCTTAATATAAATCATGTACTATTTAGTAATCGCTTCTGTGATTCGAAATCGCACGATTTCAAAAACGTTAAATAGCAATTCAACTCAGTAAATTGAATTCAGATTTTTGTAGAACTCTGGAAGTCACACGATTTAAGATCACGTGTTTTTACAGCACACTCAATATTTAGTGGCTTATAAAATTTAATTTTTCTTTTAACTGCGCGATGCGTTTTGATTATAAATAGTTGACAATGCTGCAAACAATGATGCATTGTGTTGGAAGAATTTTACCTCATTGAAAGGAAAGAACTCTGCTTGGAGTTTATTCCATACACAAACACACGACTCAATTCTCCATATAATCCGTTGTGCGCTTCGCTGGCAGATTGTACACAAGTGGGAAGAGCTCTTAAGTTTTTTTTGCATTGAAATAGAGTACACTGGTAAATTCAATAATTGCAATAATGAAAGTTTAGCATTGAAAAACCTCAACTTCCAATTGTTTTTAGTTAAGAATGCTTGCGAATGAAAACATGATAGGTATATCCTGTAAGTTCAAATCGTTGAAAATAATAGTTAAAGAAATTCGTAATTTACCGGAACTTAATTTTTCAAAGTGGAAAGTAAATTTCATGTCATTCTTAATGCATTATTTAATTTTTAATATTATTCTAAATGAACTAGCTTTTAAAATTTGTACAGCAAAGAATTTGTATTAAAAACAAGTAGCAAAAACAATGTTGCTAAAAGTGCGGCAATTCTGGTGCATTTATGTATGTATGGATGTGTATCTTTAAAATACAAACATCTGCATTGAATTTTTCCTTGCGGATTGATTTTTTCGCGAGAAAAATCCTTTGTCAGACTGATTGGCTTCTTGCGAATTTATCTTGAAAAAACGGTTAAATCACTTTTATGACAAATTTTACACTAAAATTTTATAAGTATGTATGTGTATGCATTTGATCCCCAGCGGAATTTTCATTCACAATAGGAGAAATGGAAAAGGGAAAAATCTCCAGCGGGATTTTTATTCATAATTCATAAAGAAAACATGTTGTGACGTAGACATAGAATATGTGTTCTAAACAAAAGTACATTTATGTATGGAAAGTAAGCCGAAATTTAAAACTTTGGTAGCCCGAGGAAGCTCTTCTTCAAACTCATGGTAGAGTAATACAGGCTGTGTCGAAGCTACAACAACAACGCTTTTAGGTTCGAAGCTGTCAAAAAGCACGAAAGAAAAATGGCAAAAATTGCATATTCAAATGTGTGCTTGTTTGCATTTTCTGTTCTATAATGAATTTTGTTTCTTTTCCTTTTCTTATTTGCATTTGAAACAAATGTTAAATTATGCTTTTTTTAGTACATAATACAATTTTGAAAGCTGAGAAACCAAAAAAGTCCGTACCTTTATTATTCTACCATGCCCAAACTCAAAAGTTTGACTCGAATTCATTTCTTAAATGCACATTTAAATTTTTATTCAAATCGATGCACACGTTGTTTTCTGGATTCATGGTAAGACGTTGATTTTCAAGCAAGAAAAAAACGAAAATGCTTGAAATGACCTTTGCGTGTATGAACGTAAACGACGCTAATGCAAATTAAAACAATTTGAGAGTTCTGAGTTTATCGACTTCAAGATGACTCCGCCGCCGCCGAAAACACTTGCAAAATCAAACGTTCAACAAAATGGCAAGTTCAAATTCAAATTCGTGAAACTCAAAAATTCAATAATTTTGCTAACTATTGCTTATAATATCACTTCATATATGTATCTCTTCTAGTTTCCTAAAATTTTATCATAAAACTCATCAATATTGTGCATATTCAGTTTAGAATGTATACAAAATCTATTATAAAAATAAATTTTTCTTTTCCGACTCAAAAGGCTTCGCCGTCAAATTTTACAGTCAACCGCGGCCAACAACTTTCTGACGGCTAGCACTTTTGGGCAAGTATAACGAAAACAAAACAACCAACAATACAAAGTGAGCTGTATTTTGACAAAATTAAAAAATATCCGGTGAAATAAATGCATTTTAGATAAAAGAAAATTAATAAAAAGATGCATTTCAATGGAAATTGTGTACATGGACAAGAAATACAAGTGCGGGCTTTTAATAAACGAATATAATAGTGTCGTGCAAATTGTGTGTTTTTAGTTAAGAATGCTGGCAAATGAAAACGTGATATATCCTGTTCAAATTGTTGAAAATAATAATTAAGGAAATTCGTTATTTAACGGAACTTTATTTTTCAAAGAATACTTAAAAGTGGTAAGTAAATTTCAAGTTATTCTTAATGCATTATTTAATTTTTAATACTGTTCTAAATGAACTAGCTTTTAAAAATTGTACATCAAAGTATTTCTATTAAAAACAAGTAGCAACAACAATGTTGCTAAAAAGTACGTCAATTCTGTGCACGTGCATGTATCAAAATTTAGACAAATTTCGGTGTTCTGCAAAAACTTCACCGAAAATCAAGGGAACATGGTCTTTTGTAAGGAAAACCTGAACTATAGACCAACTCACAGAAAAAGTTATTTTATGTGTTCACAGAATTCGTTACAGAAATGAAATGCTTTTAAATAACAACCCTATTCTACGTTTCGATTACGCTCCCGCATTCAATTACGTTCGAATCGAAAAATAGTACGTATTCCAACAGATAAAATAAACATTTTACATAATTGTTAAATTGTAAAAACTTAAATTTAGTGAAAAAATAGTGATAAATATATAAAAAATATAGTGATAAATTAAATAAACACATCAGTTAAATACGGAAAGTTAGAAAACAGCCAGAATATGCGTATGCGGTATATGTGGCCAAAATGATCCACTGTGGAGCATCCTGCAGCGCCGGAGTTGATATTTTAATTTTCTATACATCATTTGGAACTTCATCCCAGAATGCCTGCACTTCTTCCTTTGGCCACTTCTGATATCCACGTGCGATATCATCCTTCGTTGCCACTAAATTTGCCAGCTTCTCATATGGCTCAGGTGTTGTGTTTTTCGACATGCAAAAAATTAAATAAAGCTTTCAAATTTGACAAAAAAAAATTAGGAATTTATTACAAAATTATTTTATAGTATTTTATAATTACATTTTATTTGAAAAACGGAGAAAATTTTGCTTCGAATCGGAATGCAGAGTAGGGCGCACAATAACCGTATTTACCTTGTTATTCAATTTGGTTCATGACACAACTAATTTTACCTAAGAATTCAACCATTCACGCTGACTTATCGACTATCAATTTATATTGTTAGAGATGTGCAACTTTTTTTTATACTAATGATGTGCGGAAACAAGTGTAGTCGACAATAGTTAGTGACATTAAAAAACTTTAACTGTAAATTATAAATTCCCCGCCCGTTGTTAAAAATAAAAAAAATTCGTTTGTGAATTTATATTTTAACAATAATACATAAATCAATAACTCAACATTGTTGTTGTTTTCAATACAAACTGCCAACTGAAAATTTTCATTTTATTTTCAAAACCGGGATCGCCGTAACAAAAAAAAATGAAATTTATTTTTATTTATATTTTAAATTTTAATCGCACTATTTCCCATAATTAATATTTTACATACATGTATATGTAGTAAAATATTAACTGCCGTATTCATAAAAATATAATTTGGATTTGAAATCTATTTTAAAGAAAATTTGTATGAAAAATTTGTCTTAAAATAAATACATTTCAAATACAAATAATTTTTTATGAATACGGGCCTAACAGTTTTATTAAAAACAAATTGAAATTGATTATTAATTTTTGTTTGTGCCAAGTACGAAGACTTGAAATAATTAGAATTGGTCTTAATGAGCTCCTAAAAACAAAAGTTGTTTGTTTTCATTCGGTTATTTTTCTACACCTCGGAACAGTTTTCTTTTCGAATCGAATTATAGACAGCGGAAGCAGCCTTTAATTAAGTTGGTGTTTGCGACCAACGATTTTTGTTCGGAAGCTTTATTACTACAAAATCAGTGTCTTGAAAGTGTTGAAGGTTTGTGAAGAAGTTGTTTGGAATTATAATGAAAATATCACTAGTGCAAGGATGTTTAAGCAATGCAAAATAATTTTTATTATTTCATTTGCCTCTATAAAGTCCTGTGAGTGAGTTTGACAACTTTTTAAGATTTTAATGGGAAACCATAAAATAAAAAAGAAACACCTTTAATATTATAGTAAAGTATAGTAATTTTATTTAATTCTTAAAATAAATAAAACTTAAAGTTAATTTTGTACAAAAGCTCTTTTAGCAAATATGTCTTAGTCAGTCCACCGATCTACAGCTAAAGAAAGAATTTTTCTATTTATTTACACACAAAATAAACTAAAATATATAGTCTAGTCTATATAATTAAGTCACAGATAAGCTTTAACAGCGTTCAACGCACTGGAAGGTAGAGAAGTATGTAGCAGCAATATTTAAGACATTTTCGAAGTCAAGGCAGCCAATTGGGCTTTCAGGGCATCAATTTGACATAAAAGTTCAATATTTTGTCGCTCCAAATAGGCAGCACGTATGGCAATCTCATCTTCCTTGATGCGGCGACGATCACGGGACTTTTTGGCGGCAGCATTATTTTTGCGGCGACGTTCATAATAGGCAGCATCTTTGACGATGCCACCGGACATGGATGTGTTATTGTTAGAGCTTTCATGAGACTTGGAGTTAGCAGCCGATTGATGGTCATGGCCGGAATTGGAATCGCAATCACTAGACTCATCATGATGACGATCATCATTTTCACTATTATTGCTGGAGGAGCCCTCATGAATACTGCCACTGGCGGAATTGGTACGGCGCATTTTGGGATTGGTAACTGTGCGAGAACCTCCATTGGAGCTGCGTATTTGCTCTAGGACGCGTTTGCGGTATTCAGTGTAACGCTCAACACGGGGATTATCCAGCAAAACATCAGTGGCGGCAAAATTGGCAGCAATGACTAAAGGATCTCTAGGGAAAGCCTTGAAAGGGCGGGTATTTTTCGGATCTAGCGAAGCCGTATTACTGGTGCTACTGGTAGGCGTGGTGGCAGAAGTAGATGGTGCAGCTTGTTGTGGAGAATGTGGTTCAGGATTCAGGTCATGCTTCAGTGAAGTGGCAGCTGCAGCAGCGGCTGCCGTGGCAAAAGAGTGCAACAGTTTATTGCTAGCTGTTGCAGTAGCTGGTTGTGATCCTGCTGCAGTGGTTGGTGGCGGTGTCGTGGATATCGGCTCTTGTTTAACAGCAGCTGGATAGTAGAGACCAGGATATAAGGCAGCCAAATTTGCGGGCATATGCAAATTGTTAACATTATGAGTTTGCTGTTGAACTTGGGTGGCATACAAAAGATTAGCGGACAAAAGTTGCGGCTGCTGAGCCTGTTGAGTTATCAAACTGTGGGGAGAGTCTGTTGGAGAGCCAGAACCTAAGCTTGAGTTCGTCTGATAAGGTGAAGGTGTTTTGCGTGATGTTTCCACCGAATCACGGCGAGAGAGATCAAGAACTTCGGCGGTAGGCGACTGTTGAACGGGATTGGCTGTTGGAATATGCGAGTTTAAGAGCTGCTGCTGCAACTGCTGTTGATAGGCATAGGCGGAGTAAATATCCAAAGCGGGTATTGGTGGAGATGGTGGTTGCAAATGATGCAAAGGCTGTTGTTGATGATTGACGGCAGTAGCTTGTAATAAGCCAGAGCGTTCTAAAAGTAAAAAGAGACACATACGAGTATTAGAGGGCCCATAACAACTTAATAATTTAATATTTTACAAGGCAGTAGTACTAACCATTTTTAAAGTCCAGTAAGAATTGACCGGACATTAACTTTTCGTGAATCATCATGTTGATAATTTCCTGTAACTATTTCAATTAATCCAAATATTTATGGGCGCTGTTTATCCTTTTTTCGTTGTTGTTGTTAAATTAATTACAGTTTTCTATTTCAATTCAATGTGCTAAATATATGAGAGTAATCAATTACTTCTCTAATCTATGATGTTGTATTGAACAATGTTCGCTCTGTACTGATTTTCAAATGCAATCTAGTTTAGCTTATATACGCAGGAGCTATTGCATTTTCGACTAGTGCACACCTACGCCTGCGTTGCAATTTCATTGACATTGACTGCAATCATAACCCTTAAACAAGAAAAAAATAAACAAAAATATTAACATACTGCCTTCTCTTTCTTTGCAGTATTTGGAATAGAAGGTGAGAAGAAGTTGGTATTCAATTTAAGCACCCTTTGCAACTCTTTCTCTTTTTTTTTCTTAATTATTATTTACTCTCTCTCATACTGTCATTTATTTACTCTTTGCACGTAGTAGTTAAGTAAGAGCAATTTTACTTGACGAGCAGGTAGCTGGTGACACGCAGCCAGACAAACACACACATACAATACTGTGTGTGACAATTTCAATGTAACAAAAGGGTAATTACTCGTGTTTCATTATTTTTACAAAATGGGGGTTGGTTTGTGTAAGAAAGTGAAATTAAAGTAGAGTTAAATATACATATGTACATGTGTGCTATATACAGTATATTTAATATAATATTATCTTAAAATACCTAACTACACACACATATGTATGTATATCTGTATTTATGTGAAATAAATCTTAGATTAAACTCAAGTTTTGTGCTACCATCCTTCCTTCCTGCATGAGTTTGACAACTCTACATAATATTGGCCGAATATGGTTGAAAAATCCTTTAACTTTTTCATTTGGTTTATTTTTTCCTAAGAATTCCTTATTTTTTTATGGTTTTATGACTTTTTTTGCTTAATTTTTTATACTATTTGTCTGTAGTTTTTTTTCGTAAAGGGTTTCGCGTTTTCTTGGTATTATGAGAAAGGGTTTTTGGGAAATGTTTGCCAAAGAGTTAAAAGGAAGTTAATTTTCCTGATTGTTCTTAAAAAAAGGGTTAACTATTGTTGTGTAAATGGTTTCGCTATTTTTTTTTTCTTAAGAATTTTCGTCCAAGTCAAGTTAAATTTCATCATTGTTTATCAAGAGTGTAATGAGTTCCATGGAAAAAAATATGCTAAATTTTTATTTTATTTTGTTTTTGTTTGGGAAACAAAGAGAAGACACTGACTGCCATACGAGTATGTATTTTAAAAGAATTTTCTGCAGTTTAAAGATAATTTAAATTAAAATAAAAAAAAAATAAAAAAAAACAAACTCCCGATCTAATGAAACTTTTTAAAAGTTGATATGTACATAAATTATTTTTTTTAACAATTAATATTTATACGTAATTGTTGCACTATTTAAGGTTTATGTATATTGAAATAAAAATTTATCGATTGAGTTCAAATCTGAGTTTACCCATTTTTTCTTAATTTAACAAATTATTTTTGGACAAATTCATTATTTTATTAAGAGAGTACTTTTTAATTGAAACAATTTATTCATAAGACTAGAAGAACGGATCAGTACTGATTTCGAGGATACTACACCATCTCATCAGAGCGTTCTTTGTTCGATTTTACCACTTTTGACAAATAAATGGTGTCAAAGAACGGATACAGATGTTACTCTCTATTGTGATACGAAAGCCATTTTAGTGTAACCATAGTTCGATTTCGTCTTTCGCTTCGCAATAGAGTGTAGCCCCTTGGTCTGATTAGTTTGAACAGAGTTGTGGGACACAAGTCTACTAAATACTGAAGACCCTTAAAACTTTTTTTCGCTTCTGTACACGCAAAATTTACTTTGACAAATTTTGTGTTTTCTTATTGAATGGAAAGCAACTTTGCGAGTACATCAAAGTCTTTACTCACCTCCAACTTTCTTTCTCTTCTCACCATGAAACTCACGATTTTGTAAAGTAAACTTTGCCAATGGACAAAGGGGTCTATCAGCCAGATTATAACGAAAGACTTGCATGACGTTGGCCTAATTGATAAAATTTAACTGCGTCTCAGCAAGTTCTACCGTATACACCCAATTCTGGGGGTTACTGTGTAATTCGATTTGAAAATGAATTTCATTCGAATACGAATATTATTCGATACGAATATTAAATTGTACTGCGTAACACTTTCGAATAGCTTGTAGCGAAGTATTAATACGTATACGGGGGAAAAATAACAATTACTTGGTAGCACTTTATCTTAAATGTCAAAATAACGAAGACAAAACACAACAACTTGGAATCACTTTTTACTTGGAAAAGTTTTAATTTAATTTTATAAGGGAAATTAACTTCAATTCAAAATAAAAATAAGATGCAAAACAAAACAGAAATTAACACATTCATAATTAAATTTAAAAAAGTTATTCATTCCTTGAGGTCGTTTTTTTTATATAAAAAACGTTATAAATTTTATTGCTAATATTTTACCACCTCTTCAATAATGAAAAAATCTTAATATTTAAAAAAACAATTAAAAAAAATTTTGATTTGTAAATATAAAATTTTTCAAAGGAAAATCAAATTATATTTATAGACATACATTAACATTTTATAGATATACATTTACAAATAAAAAATATTATTCAATTGTTATGTAAATATTATTTTTAATTTATGTTTTGTCCTGAAGGGTTAGTGAAATATTTACAATAAATTGTATAAGTTTTTTATATGATAAAGGTCCCCTATTTTATTCTCATTATTTTAAAAAAATTGAAAAAAATGATTTTCATATTTTATATTTTGCAGATTCTAACTCTTCAAGTTGAGCCATTTTCCTCTTAGTTTTTTCAAATTCTATATTTTATTTTAATTCAAATTTTCCATTTGCAAGATTTAGTTTGCTGCAAATTACACAACGCTTTTATTTCTGTTTTAAAAGCATTTTTTTAGGATTTTATATTAAAAAAAACACGGTAATTTTTTATTTCTCTGCACTTTCACTGCCAAATTGTCTTTCGAATGAAATACGAACAGTTGCAACGTTTTTGGCATTCGTTTTCGTATTACACAGTTGCATTTTCGAAAGAAAGATTTGCGAATACGAAAAGGGCAAAAAAATGTACGTACGTTCGGAAATAAATTTGGGATAATCTTATTGCACAGTTCCTTTTGCTAGAATTCGGACAATTTTTTTTTCGATTTGAATATCTTGTGAGATCTCCCTCCACATCCCAAAATGGCTGCTGACCTGGCCCGTAATCTCAGAACTAGGAACTCACATATTAACTTCATTATAGATAGTCAGGCGGCAATCAAGGCGAAATCCGCTGAATATACTTACTCTTCGACTGTTCAAAGGTGCAAGGACTCATTTGATAGATTATGTACCGACAGAAAAGTATACATATATCTAATGGGTTCGTGGACACCAGGGTATAGATAGAAGGTAACCAGGAGGCGGAGGAATTAGCGAAACGGGGGGTTCAATTACCGTACAACAGGGTGATAGACATTCCAACTCCAATTCGCAATATTAAGAGAGATATAGACTCTTCTATACAGAGGAAATCTGAGGCGGTTTGGGGAAACACCCAAACGTGCAAATTATCCAAAGTTATGTTGAGATCCTATGATCCGAAATCGACTAAACTTCTTATATCGCTATCGAGAAATGACTATAGGCTTCTGGTAGGCTTTATAACGGGTCACTGTTGGATGGCAGCATACGCCAAAAGGGCGGGGCAATATGGAATAATTGTATTCTGTGTAGCAGGTGTGTGTGACATGTGTTCTACTCATGTTAAAAAACAATATGAAATATATACTTGGCGCTAAAGTTTCAACTACCTTTAGCAAAAGTGCAAGGAGATAAGCTGACCTTGAGCAATTTCCATTATTAAGTACAACAAAAAAAAACGAATACTACAATTCGTGATTTAAGTAGAATTTAATACTTTTTGCGAAAACTTTTCTCAGAGCTCTTTAAACGATTTCTAATTTTTGCCTTCAAAAATTTACCTCATTGCTGTTGACAATATTCTATATAAATTTAAAAAATCTTAATATCTAAGAACTTTATAAAAACAAACAAACACAAAAAGAAACCTTTCTTAAATCTTGCAAACTTGTTCTTCTAGTGTTGTGATTAGCAACATTGTTTATTCATTAAAGTGTCCTGCAAAGCCATGATAAGGACAAAAACACACTAAAATATATATGTACGTACATATGAATTTCAGCAAAAGTTAAGTTTTACACGAAAAACGACTAAAACGATTTTAAGTACAGGGATTAAATCACACGCGCTTGTACTGTAACTAAACGGCATTTTAAGCCCTTCTTACTGTGAGTAATAACAGTTTGTTGTTGTTGTTGCTGTTGTTGTTATTGCCGACCTGGCTTAATTTGGGTGTTAAGAGAAGAGGATACAAGCAATGTCACAGCAGGATTTTCGTTATGCACGTCACAGTATGTACATACATATGTATGCATGTATTTTTAGACATAACTGCATACATATTTAACTTTAAATCCGTTCTTCACTTAAATCCTTTACTTAATATGACAAAAATCCTTTACTTTCAATAGAATTTTACCAAATTCATACGCAAAAATGGAATGTTTTCATTTTATTTTGAAGAATACAATTTGCGAAATTATTGTGTATGGATGTGTGTGTGTGTGTCTGTATTGAAGTGTATGCATGTACGACAACACCAACGACAATTTATTATAACGATGACACTGATCATGATGCATTATTCAAAACTTCTTAGAATTAACTTTACATTAAGTCTTAATGTAATATACCTCATCGTCGTACCTTGACAAGTTGTAATTTAATTTTTCGGCTTCTCATTTATTTCAATGTTGTTCTCAATATTGTTTTAATGCTTTTGTTTTTGTCGAAATATGTACTTTATAATTAATCCTTATTTGTTCGTACGTATAGGCATTTTTAATGATCGAGAAAGAAAGAAATGATTAAATAATGAGAGCAGCGGGTCTAGTAACGAGGTATTAATTTCTTAAAAATGAAAATTAGAAGATTTGAGGCTGTTCTCACATATTACGTATGCAATGTCATTATTGCCGCTATAAAGCTCCTATTTTAGTGACAAAATAATCCACAACTAGGAATTTCCTCTACTTCTGGCAAAACAGCACAAGCACAGTGTGATTTTGTAGACGAATTTTTAAAATAAATTCCTTTGAAAATTACAGATTTCGTATCACTTAAATTATATTTTATAAATTACTAGGTGACCCGGCAAACGTTGTTTTGCCATATAAATAGTTTTTTCCCGCAATTTTTCATTTCCCGGGAAAGCGGGAACATTTTTTAAATTTCCCGGAATCCCGGAATCCTGCTCCATGAAATAATAAAAATTAAATTTGCTAGGCATTAACAAAAATTGTATTAGAAAATTTGAAACATTTAAGCTTATGATACACTATCATACACAGTCGTACGATTCATTCACTGGAAAATCTGACAGAATTCTTTTCCACTTTTAAAAATTGCATTGAATTTGCCACACTGTCACACAAAAAAGATGCAAACACATACATGTGTATATTTCACTCAAGTAATTTTAGATTTTATTGATTTTTTGCGCCTAAATAGTTGCAGATTTATATAATAAATAGCTTTAATTTAATTTTGCTTTAGTTGCAACTTAATTTCTTAAAAAGATGCATCTCTGATCGCATGAAATCTATCATTTTATGGAAATTTTCATAATTATATGCATGTCGGACTGACTTGCCAAAAAATCTGCCTCACAGGTGCATTTTATGGCCATACTTTTTGAGCACTCACGACTTTTTTGGCAGATCGCATGACCAAGTAGGATTGTGTATCATGGCCTTTACTAAAACATACTTTATGTTTTAATAATACATTAAAATGTAATTTAAATTGGGTATTACCACAGGAACTTTATTTTTTTAAGTTTTAGTTTTAAAATTCCTTAAAGATTATTTCCAACACGGAAAACGTGTATTTTTGTTATATGAAAATAAAGTAAACTTACAAACTTATGTTTACCCATAAACAAAAACATAACAATTCAGTTAATAAAAACAAACATAAAATAATATAGAAAAAATAATATAAAGGTACTCGAGGTTTGAATTCCAAAAAAAAAAATATTAAAATTTTAAAATAAGAAAATACTTTAATAATATAATTCATACTTTTTTGGTTTAGGAAATAATTCCTTAAAACGCTTAAGGACTCGTCAGAAAGCCTATTTCTAATTTTATTAACAAATTGCCCTGCTACCGAAAACGCCCGCTGATTTTTTACCGTTAAGTTGTCAATTATTTTTTTTTATTATTTCCCGGGATCCCGCATGAAAAATCCCGGGAAAGCGGGAAATTTTTAGATTGAATTCCCGCCTCGGGATTTCCCGGGAAAAAACCCTATATATAAATAATTTCTAATGAACATTTGAGTTATTGCGTAGAAGAGGTTATGGTCCATTGAAAACTATTTTACTGCTTTGCTTAGGCTACAGATGTATATTATATATTGCAAATTTCTGTCCGTTGAGAAATGGATTTCCTTAAATTAAATACCGAAAGATTAATTCAAGTACGGATTATTCAAGTGTTCAGTATTTAATTTTAGCCATATGTAGTCCTGAATCTGTACTTGGAGTAATCCGAAAACGAGATTGATTTCAGAAAAGAAAACTGATACCGAATTAACCTCAAAATGCGATTGGTTCAAGAATTTCAAAGTCGATTTAGTTCTGAATCAGTACATGAAGTAATTCCAAAACGAGTTTGAATGAAGAAAAACTGATACAGAATCAATCTCAAAATGAGCTCGATTCAAAAATTCCAAAGTTGGTTTAATCTTGAATCCGTACCTGAAATAATCCCAAAACGAGATTGAATGAAGAAAAACTGAGATTGAATCAACCTCGAAATGCGCTTGATTTAACCAATTTCAAATATTTCGACAAAAGTGGGCGTAAAAGTAGTCATAGAAGAATGATGAATGGTCAATTAAACTTGTACTTGGGCATTTCTCGGGGGTAAGAAATCAAATTTAAAGGAAATCTATATACAAGATTAAAATTTTTATATAGAACGAATTAGGGAAAATAGGAATTTGAGATATGTGAAAGAAATGGGCGTAGAAGTGGGTGTGGTACATTGAAAGGTATTCTACGGCCTTGCCTAGGCTAAGTGCATTTTATGTTGCACATTTAAGCAAGATACGTTGAGAAATATTGTTTTGTATAGCGAACATTTGCGGTAAAATATTGAAATTTTATTTTTCCACACCCCTCCGCCCACAGATCAAAAACCGATATGATATACACTTTACGACCTATTCTCATACCTACCAAATACACATAGAAATTACAAAAAAATCCTAAAAGCCGTTTCGGAGGAGTTCAAACACAAACACCGTGACACAAGAAATTTATATGTATGTATATCGTCGGTCACAGGTTGACAACTCTTAAATCGCAAAAAATCCGAATCGCGTTTTTGATGCCAAAAGACTGTGTTTGTCCTTCTGCATGTTAATACGTTTCATTTATATTTTTAAAAAATTTCCTTCCCTACTTCTTCTACTAATTTTGTTTTTTGTTTTATTTACTTCTAACACGGCTTAGTAACGGAGTAATAACGTTTTTTTTGCCTCCTGAAGAGTACAAAAAAACATATACGATATAAGAATCTAAATTATTAATAGACAAACATGTTTTTAGATCCCTTTTACGGCCGTAATACTGAACCGATTTTGGCAAGATTTATATGTTTTTAAACGGGGTTTTAAATAGATGTGCATAATCTTTAAATCGGTTCGATATTTAGGAAGCTATAAGCGTTTAAAGTTCCTACTAACACATGCACACTTATTACACATGCATGCGTCAGCTTCAGCTTGAAAAATAAACAAAGTGTACATGTGTGTTTGCCCAATTTGCTTTGGTATAGAAATGAGACGAGAGTTTTAAGCTGTTTCTTTATGTTTTTGTATTTTATCGTATGTGTTTAATTTCTAGAATGCAGTCGATTGAGTCGACCGCTGGATACACCAGTACTAGTTATTTTAGTGAGTTTATCACGTGGGCCTCTTGCTTGTTGGCTTTATTGTTGTGTACTTTAAAGATTATATTAACTAATTAATTATGTAAGGATAATTGCAAATTAAACGCCATATTCATATTTTTATAAAATTAATAAAGTTAATCCGTGCATTAATACCGGGTTTCCCCATATAAAAATCAAACAATACCTCCTCCTATAACATTAGTAATCGCTTATGAATAAAGCTGTAAATATTTTAGTGATAGGTACGCATACATAGTAAAATTTTACATTGGGGGTGATGTCCCTGCGACACGTCGCTTGCGACTCGAGTTTGTTTGGGGAAAGTATAGAAAAGCTTGCGGGGTAGTAAAAGTCGCACTTAATGGGATTTGAAGCGACAATTTTGCCTCTTTTCTTTTGCTTATTTCTTTCGACGAATAGCTCGTAAAGTTCCTCTCAACTTTGCAAATCGTTGTAGAACTTGGAGTGGGCCGCAGGAAATTAAAAGGTGGCATAACATAATCTGAACTTATGAAACCAAAATACAACAGTTTGTAAATGGTGGATTAAGAATTTACAAGTTATAAAAAAAATAAAAACATAAAACATAAAACAGGCTGTTTTTCTTGGCTGGCTTAGAGATGGGATCGTGAATAACTTTTCACTCATGCTGATGTATGCTCACGAGAAAAGAATTTTACTCATGTGATCTTATATTTCTTACTCACATTTATGCACGCTCACGTAAGTGGTGAAAAGTTAGTCATAATTACGAAAAAAGGTTGCTTTTCTTGGGTGGGTTAGAGCTGGGATCGTGAGTAACTTTTCACTCATTCACATTCATGCACGCTCACATGAGTGGAAAAACAGTTAGTCATAATCACGAAAACTCGTCTCATAAAATACTATAAAATAATTAAAAAAAAAATAAAAAAGTATTATACTCGTAAAGCAGAAAAGTCACGAAACAAGCATGCTCTCGTGAGCGGTACCCATCTCTAGTCTAATATTAATGCGCATAGAAAAATCGTTTATTCTAAGGTCGTGCATGAGTACTTTTTTTTATATCGTGAGCATGATTGAAAAGTTGCTCATGATCCCATCTCTAGTTGAGATCCATCCTTTCACCTTTCAATACAAATAAATATTTTCATAACTGTTTCGTTTGCTTAAACAAGTAAGCATTCGTGTGTTTGTTACCGTTACTTTCGTGGACGATACCGTCCGTAACTAATATATATCCTTGTTTCGTTATTGTTTCGGTCTTCTGTTAAGTATTCATTTTGTCCAGTTTGTTGGTTTTATTTACATATTTATTTATTTTTTTCCTCTGTTGACCAAAAGAGTTTTTGTTTGTCATGTTGGCGCGACAAACGGAAGTATTTTTTTTTTTCTTCTTCCAAAATTTATTTTTCTGGGACAAAGAGATAATGTAAACAAAATACAGTTACTTAAGTTGACATGAGAATAAGTAAACGATATCGTGAGAGTGTTGGCACAGACATAGAATTTCTCTGGTGTATTTGGAGCGTACTACCGAAATAGATTAAAAACGCGGTGTCGAACAAATTCGCTATACGCCTTCATACATACTAATGAATCCAGCGGTCGACGGTGAATCGACCGCATTCTAGTAATTAAATATTAAGCATCTACATAAATATTTACGATAAAATACAAAATCAAAAAACATTCTAAATAAACCACTTACTTCGATCTCTCTTAATACAAAGAACATATAGAAAAAGCTCTGTCTCATTTCTATGCAAAAGCAAGATGGACAAACACACATACATACATACACTTTGTTTATTTTACAACATGAATGTGTCATAAGTATGCATGTGTTAGGAGCAATTTCAAACGCCTATAGATCCCAAAATACTAAACCGATTCAAATAAAATTAAGATTGTGCACATCTATGTAAAATCCCCATGAAATTCATATAAAGCTTTCCAAAATCGGTTCAGTAATACGGACGCAAAAGGGATCTGAAAAAATGTGCTTGCCTATTAAAAATATATATATGTATGTAGATGTACATAATAATATAACGATATGTAATATTTCCTCGCGGCATCACAAACTAAATTTTCCACACACAAATCTTAAAATTTAACTTTTTCTATTCATAAAAATTTTTTCTCCCATTTCTAAGTGTTTTTTCTCTCACGGTGTTGAGCCATAGAAAAAAAACTAAAACCTAGACATATCTTAATCTCTTAATTAAAGCCATTAAAAAACCACAGGGATTAGTTTAATCCAAGCAACTAATCCGTTTGTGGTGTTCGGTTTTTTTTACTACAACTTTAGAACGATTCGTTAAAATAAAAAAAGGACTTAGTCACTATAACTAAAATCTTAGTTAGTAACTTAAATTTCTACCTGTCATCTAGATGTGAGTGCAAATGCACAAATGCATGTACATGCATACAAACATACATGCGTGCATATGTGTGTAATGTACGTAGTAGTAGTTGGTGACAGACAACACACACTTATTTGTAAAACAAAAAACGGTGCAATAAAAAAAGAGTTTAACTAAACGAGCTAATACATTTATTAGCTGCTGGTGTTAAAAGGTTTGATAACTTTTCAAAGGAATTTCCCTATAAATATTTGTGTATTTGAGTTACACATAAGTAAAAAAAATGAGTCGAGTTCTAGATGCTTTTCAATATGCAATTTTTGTGCAATCCTTTCCCTGCGTGTTGAAAATCCTTTTCTTACTTTATGTTTCCTAAAAAAAAGAACAATTAAATTACTTTATGGCCAACCTTGTATGAGATATGAGATTAAATATATTCTAGGTAGCTGTTAATGTGTTAAGGATTATGAAATAGTAAAAAAATGGTACACTGAGGAAAATCTTTACAGATGTTGATGAGAGATGTTAAAAAAGAAAACTCTAATAGAAAAAAAAAGAACTTAGCAAATGTACATACTTGTGCGTACACACTTTTGAGAGCACAAAGCTTCCGAAAGTACAGAAGGATTGTTTTAAAGCAACGGAGGCAGTTTGATAGTTCAGTGAGTTTTTATATTTTCAAAGCAGTAGCCTTAAATCCAACACTGGTCTCGGTTATCTATTATCTATTACTGGACTACTGTCGAATTTTGAGGATGTTAACGTCGATTAGTTGGCTTTTGACAGCTATGGGGGACTCTGCACCATCAATTTCAATGTTTAAAGAGTGGTTTACTGAGTTTCGTTGTGATCGCACAAGCGCAAACGTAAAGGTCGTCACACCAAAAATAGTCGATACAATCCATGATTTCATATTGGACGATTCGAGAGCGAAATTGCATGAGCTGGCTGAGGCTGTAGGCATCTCAACCGAGCAAAGTACATCACATTTTGCATGAATATTTTTGGATATGAAAAGCAATCGGCAGGATGAGTGCCGCAATTGCAACCATATGTGACCATATCAAAAGAATGTTTTTGGCGAGCTTCAATCGCAAATCGAAAGTGTTTTTTCGCCGAAACATGGAAACTTCCAGCATAATCTCCAGATTTATTACCTTGTGTTCAAATTTGAAAAAAAAATGGCTGAGGGGTAAGAAATTTGGATCATACGAAAAGTTGCCATTGAAACAAAATCATATTTTGAGGATGCTAAGAAAACTATAATTTGGAGAGAATAAAAAAAAAATAGAAAGACTCTGAACTAAATGTATCGAGCTCAGATGATGAAATAGAACAAAGTATGCATGCATTTTTCGAATGAGTGCCTAAAATTGAGAGCATAAGAAAAAAAAACGTAAAAATAAAAAAGATTTTATTTCACGACCAAAATTTTATGTCAAAGTGTATGGAAAACATCGTTCAAGCCAAGTTCTGCTTCATCATTAGTCTCTTTATAGGCTTTTTACACTGCACAGCATCTTCGTGAAACGCTTGAAAGATGTAGAAAACGTGAAACATGAATTTACATTGGCAACATCTTTCATTTATTTATTAAGCTGTCAAAAATATAAAAGAAAAAGACACATAATTTTTGTTAAAAATTAAAAATATTAAAAAATGGATTTAGAGAAAGCATTGATTATTGGAGTAGTTGTTGCTTTGCAAGAACAAACCCAAATTTTAATGCCGTACAAGAAGAAGAATTTTTGGCAGACATAAGTTTGTTTGTTTTCTGCAATGTCAGTTTGCTACTGATGGCAAAAAGAAAATCGATTTTTTGCCATTTTATTAGTGGTGACACTTAAAATAACGAAAAATATACGTTGGAACAAAATGAGAAAAGCTTATCCTCGGTAGATGTAGAATTTTTGACCTGTATAATTCTTATGGGAAGATGTTAACATCTTTGCGAATTGATGAAAGATGTAGGTCAGTGTAAAATGCCTATTAATGTTGAGAAATAATAAAACGTTTTTTGCGGAAAAAAAATTATTGTATCCAGAAAGTCGCGGAATTATCAAAGTGCTTTACCAGTGATGCCAGCCGAAATTTGACAAAATCTCTATATATCTCAAAAAAATTCCCACTTTTTCCCTAAACATAAAAAAGAACCCTACATTTTTCCCAACTCTAAAAAATCATTTATTTTTTTATAAAAAATGTACATTTAATTCTTATTTTTAAAATTTTGTACAATTATATCGCCATAACTGGCTGTACTAAATTACATTTCTGCAAAAATTATTGAATTTTTAAGTTAAGTTTTTTTTTTTTGTTAAATAAATGACTACCAACTATTTTGATGTGTTACCTTCTTTTGAAAAGGATAGTGTAGAAAGGACATGTGGTGAAAGAGAGATAGGTTAATTAATTCTTTTATAACTCTGCTATTGCGTATCTTGTTAATTTTTTATAGCAAACGCTGCAGTTGTTATCAATTATTTAATTAATTTTTGTTAAGTTATATAACCATTTTATCAATTATATTACTTAATAAAATAATGAATTTATCCAAAAACAATTTCTTAAGAATTATGAAGAAATGGTTAAACTCAGATTTGAACGCAAGCCAAAATATTCGTTTCAATATAAATAAATATTTCTTTAAAAATATGTATAAGGAAAGGAAAAATTCTTAAAACACCGTAAGACAAAAATAATTTAGTTTAAAAATTTGTTAAACACAGTCTGCTTATTGGAATGGATACCTTTTTTAATGGCATATTTTTGAAGCTTTCTACAAAAAATTAAATTTGTGCTACTAATGTTGTTTTGCTGAGCCTATTTAATAAAAATTTCGAAGTGATTAATGACATCCTCGTGTTTTATTTTGGTCTCTAGAATTTCAGTTTCATCAAGCTCTTCCTCCTTTTCGTTTTGTTCATCGTTTTGTTTTACATTTGTTCGTAAAACTGAGTACAAAATAAAAATTTTTATTCGTAATATAAGGTGAAGGGTCCGCCATCTAACGTTTTTTTTCAACTAGTGCTTATTTCGTGAATAGTAACATGTCTGATTTGGCAGATAATTAGTTTTATCCTTCCGCTGAACGAATATGGCTGTGTATACGTTTGAACAATGCCGGGAAATATTGCCTGCGATCGACTCACAGAAGATGCCGATTTTGCCAAAAAAATCATCTTTTCAGATGAAGCTCATTTTGATCTTGGCGGGTATGTAAACAAGCAAAATTGTCGCATTTGGGGCACAGAAAACCCGCACGCATACATTGAAAAGTCGACGCACCCAAAACGAGTCACTGTTTGGTGCGGATTTTGGTCCAGAGGCATAATTGGGCCATTTTTCTTCGAAAATGAGCAAAGAGTGGCCGTTACAGTCACTGGCGATCGTTATCGGGCCATGTTGAACGAATTTTTGTTCACAAAAATTGAAGAGGAGAGTATTGGCAACATTTGGTTTCAACAGAACGGCGCTACGTGCCACACTGCCGAAGCTACACTCGATGTTTTGCGCCCTGTTTTTGAAGATCGCATTATCAGCCGCAGAGCTAATATCGTTCGGCCACCTCGGAGCTGCGATTTGACACCGTTGGACTATTATTTGTGGGGTGCCGTCAAAGATAATTGTTACGCCGACAAGCCAGAGACAATTGACGCTTTAAAGGACAATATTCGTGAAGACATTGGTGAAATATAGCTGCACACAATCGATAATGTGATTAAAAATTGGACCGATCGTGTAGGCTACTGCATGGCCAGCCAAGGCAGCCATTTGAATGAAATTTTTTTCATTATTAACCGGAAGGATTGTACTTTCAAATAAAAAAAAGAAATTTGAGAAAATATTCAGTGGTTTCTTTTATAGCATTTAAAAAAAAAAGTTATCTGGCGGACCCTTTACTTACTTAGTAGAAATAAAAAATTGGCTGTTCGTTCGCTAAATCGGAAAACTACTATATATATACATATATATATATGTATATATATATATATAATTACTTTTGTGTGGTGTTTTTCGCAATTACGCCGTAATAAAAAAGGGAAAAACAGTTTTGAAATTTCCAAAAATTTTTCTTAAAATAAAAAAATCTGTACTTTTTTCTCTTCGCTTGTAATTTTCTAACAAACTCCCAGTAAAAAGGGAAAATTCTCTACACTTTGCATCACTGTACTTTACAAATCTTTGTGATCGAAATTAGACGAGGGGTCTGAGCCGCATAAGCAGAGAGCTTCCGTTGCATCAAAAGTGGATCAAAAGTTTTTAGTTTAGTTCGATGAAATTCCGACTACGACTTTCAACTAATCTAATTCTTATTCTTCTGAAGAGCAGTCAAATAAAGCTACAACTGCATGTTTTTCTTTTCAGAAAATTTCTAATTTTTTCCCCATAATTAATAGCTGTGTCACTAAAAGATTTCTTTCATACTTCTTAGAAAAAACTTTTTTTTTCCAAATCGTTGATGCTTTGGAAAAAGAGTATCATAATTTATATCATAAAACCCCTTTCACATCAATTAGCCATTAAATTTAAATTATTAGCAACATTTTTATGTTGAGTATCTCAATGTTTACTGTAGTTTGTCTTCTTAAAAAAAATGTAAACCCTTTAATATCCAATTTACAAAAATAATACAATTTTATGGTTCACGGATGCCATAAAACTTCCTTAAAAAATTGTTCAGGCATTTTTTACCTGCTACAAATTATTAATTCTATGAATTTTTGTAAAAACATCTTCACAGTTAAAAAAAAATTAAAAAAAAACAGGCTAAAAAATGATGCAATAAAAATAAGTATGTGTTCTGTTAAATTGCATTATAAAGTTTTGTAGGGTGCGTTAAAAACGCAGCAGGCTTGCAAAAACCGAAGACAAACCCTTTTTTATGATGTCTACACTGAAAAGAATCGTAAGAGTTTAGAGGATATGAACAAAGAGAAATTTAATTTTTTTTAATTTTGATAAAATTAAAATTCATGTTTCAAATAATTTTGTGTTACCAAATTTAAAAAAAATAAATATGGAAAACGGTTGACCTAGCATATCATCTCTGGAACTGCCTAAGCCCAGACCAAAAAACAGAAGAAAACGTGTTTTTTTTTTCGAAATATTACTGAAATCTATTTAATGTGATTATTTTCGAACAATTTTGTTGTTAGTGGTTCTTTTTATCCAAAGTGATTATTATTTTTTTGGCTAATGTTCGTAACATTTTTTAGTTAGAAAAAATTGGACATGAGACAATATTCCAAAGCAACACGGAAAAATTTTAACACAAATTAATTTCAAGTTACACGGCAGAACAGAAACAACGTTGTTTTTCGGGAGCCGCTACACTCCCCAATCATCAGTGTTTATGTGCGTTTCCATAAAATTTTCCCTTGTTGCTTTGGAATATTGTCTTATGTCCAATTCTTTCTGACTAAAAAATGTTACGAACTTTAGCCAAAATAATAATCACTTTAACGGAGCATTAGCGGAGGCATGGAGCAAAGTGATTCCGGAAGAGATGACCAATTTGGTTTCATCACTGCCACGACGCCTGCATTTATAAATAAAGATGATTTTCGAAAAAAACTGTATATTTAATTTTTCTAATAAATACATATTTTCGTCAGAATAACAGTCTGCCATACTGCATGTAGACTTTAGTCCTTCACTGTACATACATAATGAACAACTTTTTATAGAACCCGTATAAAACCGAGATTTTTTCCATATTAACCAAGAACGTGTCACGAAATATGAAACGCGTGTTATACCAAGGCCGCGTCTTCAAGGAAGTACGTGTTAAGCGAGGTCTAGCTGTAGTTTATTGTTTCGTTGAACAAATTCGGCATTATTTCACACATTTGTATCGTTTGCTCCATTCATCGTGAGTACCCTAGCTAATTTCAATTATTGAAGAACCAAAAAAAAATTCCTACGAACATCATTTTCCATTCATAAATCTCAAAATTTCATTAACTTTTAAATAAAAACATTTGTAATCTTAAATCAATATAAATATTTAAATTTCCAACTTTATTTTTATATGAAAAAAACGGTCTTTGAACTTTTTCAAAATGCAAGTACAAAATATAAGACGCCAAACTGTCTGTCAATGTAATTTACTTTAACGGCCGAACAGATAAATATTTTTTTTCATTTATTGTAAACAAATATCATCAAAACGATGCGATATGTAATGTTTGTGCTACAAAAATCTCACATTGAAATTTAAACAATTTAAAATATTTACGAGTATTTGCTGATAAAAATGATTTGTAATTGACGCTTGGTAAATACCAAAAAAAAAACAACAAAACAAGATTTGGAATCTACATATAAATATTTTATAAAGCAAAATTTTTTATTAAAACAGAAACTGTTTGAGGATGTGATCAGGGTTGTCATATATTTTTTTCAAAAATCTATGAATCGAACAAAAAAATCTTTTTCTAATTCAGCTCAAATTTATTTTAATTAAATTAAATATTTATTGCATATAAGGTTTTTATCTTCAAGTTCACCAATTTCAAATCAAATTCAGGTATTTTAAAACAAATTCAGAATTGTCCAAATTAAAACACATTTTAAAGATCAAAATCAAGCTTTTTTCAAATTAATTTTATCTAAAACGGGCTGATTTTGGGTTTTAAAATGCCGAACTTGATTTGAAAAATGCTGGATTTGATTTGTAAAATGTGGAATTTGTTTTGAAAACTTCTTTTTTAAAAAACTGAATTTTATTTTGAAAAGGGCAAATTTGAAGTTAAAAGCCTATAATTAGAGTAATAACGTATTTACGTTAAATTAATAAATTTTTTATGGTTACATTATACATTTCTTTATTAAACTTGCTATTCATTTCTTTTGTTTGTATAAATTTTTTAAAATTACGATCAGATTTTTTCAAAAAGTCTTTGGTCCTTAAAAGACCACAAATGTTGGTATATCTAGTTCATTTCTTAGTTTGTTCTTATTGATATTGATTTGAGAAAAAAATTCTTTCGGCGTTAGCTGTCGCTACTGGTGTTGACAAAACTGTGTAAACTAATTTTATCAAACAGGGAAAAGCTTCAGAGCCATCGCAACGATTTGCATTCAAAATGATTTCCCAAAATTTTTCAATATTCTTTTCATCCAATAAATTATATTCTTTAAAGTTGAAGTGGAGCAATTCTCGCCATTCGTCATCAATTTGTTGAATATTATTCGAATCGATATGATTTGTAAAGAATTTCATTAATTGGAAAATACTTTTATTATTGCTTTTCATAATGTGCCCGGAACACATTTTAAAAAATCGCTGTCAAAATCAAACTTTTTTAATAAACTCTTACATAAATCGACATAAAACTTTAGGCAGTTATTTCGAAATGGCATTTCATCTTCATCTGATAATTTATGAGAAAAACTAAGTGCTCTAGTTATTTGGGCTTCCAAAGCAAAACATACGTATTCAATATATTTTTTAATACAGACGACGAATTTCATTATTAATGAAAGAACAAATGATGGGGTGGTTTGATTCGAGCAGAATGCTCAGTGAGTGTCAATTTGGGTTTCGTAGTGGTCGTAGTACATGTCTTTTCTTACCTGAACTTACTGGCACTATCAGAGAGAATCTCAATGGGGGCAAGCCAGTCGTGTTAGTTTCTATTGATCTGTCTAAGGCGGGTAAAACATTCTTCGTTGATCCTGAAACTTTATTACAAAGTTTGGATTTTCTGGTTCTGCGTGTCGGCTTATCAGGGGGGTTATTATGTATTTCGATTCGAAACGGAAATCATTCGCATTTGTATAGAAAACAATTTGTTTCTTTGGGTGATTTAATATCGGATTTTAAGAATGTCAGATCGGGTGTTCCTCATGGCTCTGTGATCGGTCCTCTTCTATTTACCATGTGTATCAATGATTTATTTAATGAACTTTATCACTGCAAACCTTATTCCTATGCTGATGACATACAGTTGCTTTGGTCGGATGAATATCAATTTACTGACGCATTGCAAGACACGATTAACTACGATTTAGATCATTTGGATAATTGGATGCTAAGAAATCACCTCAAAGGTAACCCAGATAAAACCAAAGCTTAACTTTGCGTAGATTATATCACCTGAATCTATTCTTGCCTCTGCATGCCAAGAAGTCAGTTGCTCATGCTTTTCTTATTTCTCAAGTGAATTACTGCATTGCAGTTTATTCGGGATGCAATGTGACTAAAAGAAGAAAAATAAAGTATAATGTACAACGAGTTGTCAGATTTGCCTATGAACTTAGACTGGGGGCGCATGTCTCCAACCACTTGAAGAAGTTTTTGAACCTCTCGTTTGATAATTATTTAAAGTTTCGCCTGCTGATATATCTTTAAAACAATATTAAGTTTCAAAGGCCGCAGAATATTGTACGGATGGTATCGTTTAATAGGTCAATCAGAAATCCGCAAATATTTATTCCTCGCATATACAACACAATCATTTATTGTACGCGCTGCTAGGGCTTGTAATTCCTTGCCCAGAACTTTACGCTCTTTAAGCGGTTTTTAAGCGAAACCTTTGTGAATTTTTTAATTCGAATAACACGTAATCACTAACTTATTGGGTTCCTGCTTGTGTTGGTGTAGGAGTCGTTTGAATGCTGTAATGTTTTGAATTTTTATTGTTTAACATAAATTACTTTGGTCTCATAGTTGCTTTAAGTCCCATAGTTAGATAACTAAGTAATCTATTTTTTTATTGGCCAGTAGGCCACCACATGTATTGCTTTGGAATTAATAATAAATAAATAAATAAATAAATAAATAAATAAACAAATAAATAAATAAATAAATAAATAAATAAATAAATAAATAAATAAATAAATAAATAAATAAATAAATAAATAAATAAATAAATAAATAAACAAATAAATAAATAAATAAATAAATAAATAAATAAATAAATAAATAAATAAATAAATAAATAAATAAATAAATAAATAAATAAATAAATAAATAAATAAATAAATAAATAAATAAATAAATAAATAAATAAATAAATAAATAAATAAATAAATAAATAAATAAATAAATAAATAAATAAATAAATAAATAAATAAATAAATAAATAAATAAATAAATAAATAAATAAATAAATAAATAAATAAATAAATAAATAAATAAATAAATAAATAAATAAATAAATAAATAAATAAATAAATAAATAAATAAATAAATAAATAAATAAATAAATAAATAAATAAATAAATAAATAAATAAATAAATAAATAAATAAAATATCGTTGCAATTTAATGGATGGAAGTAAACAGTGTTGCAGCGGTTAACTTCTTTTCACACTTCTAATGAAGTAAAGAAGAAAATATGTATTTTAGTTAACAGTAATCTCAAGTAATAGACTAAAAGTCCAAAATATCAATATTTATTAAAAAAGCTTTTTTAGCTAAAAAAAAATCTTTTAATCTTTTTGCCACTTCAAATATAAGATAAATCTTCAGATATGGTAACACTGTTTGTAATAAAAAGAAATAGCAAATGCAAAATTCGGAAATTATTGAAATAAATGGCGAAATCAATTCGCAAAAAAACTAATAAAATGCAAGTAAAAATCTCTTAAAAGAAATACAGATGCAAAGCAAAATTAAATCTAGGCCTAGCCCTCTAACGTGTTCAAGCATATTTAAACAAATATCTAAACTATTTTCAGCATCCTTTTAATCCTTTTCATAAGAAGCTACAACAATAAGGCAATCAATATCCTTTTCTCTTACCCTACATTACACGCATTCACGTATGTATGTTGTCTTCATTTCCTGTAAGATCTGTATCTCTGGCAAAACAATGGCGTTAATAAGCCTTTGCCCTGCCATTGTCTGATCTGACCAAAAAAAAAAAATAAATAAATAAAATCATATTTTTATGGGCGTTTACAAAACATGTCAAAATTTGCAAAAATTATGCTTGACCTTGCTGGGACAAGCCATTTAAGTTATTCTAAGATTTCAAAGAATACGAGTGTTACGAGTAAACAAAAAAAGGAGTAACAGTTTCTTCACAAATAAATGTTAAATATCCTGCTAATGGGAAAAACCCGATTGAAATCCGTTATGCATAAATTACGTCTGCAAGAACAAAAGAAAAACATGATAAATTTAAAATGAGATTACATTTTTGCATTTAAGATTTGCAATATTTACATCAATATTTTAAGTTTCTGGCTGGATTAAAGCCTTTTTTAACTTGCCATTTTTAGTCAAAATTCCCATTGGGGAAGTTTTCTTTCCGCACTTCCGCCTTTTGTGGGAGGGTGACGAAATAGAAATATTAATATTTGATTAATCAATTAATAGCAGTTAAACTTTGATCAATATTTTTTTACCAAAAATAGTATTTTAAATTTTACCGTTTTTTTAAGTAAAAATAACACGTAAAACCGATATATTTTCGGTAAAAAATAGCAGTTAGAATTTAAACGATATTTTGTCAGTAAAAAAATTAAGTTAAGATTTATCGGTCAAAAGCGTCATTTACAGTAACTCGATATCTATTTCGGTGAAAAATAGCAGCTAAAATTTTACTGATATTTTTCAGTAAAAAATTAAAGTTAAAATTTAATGGATATAAGTATATCGGTCAAAAGAAACATTTACAATAGCACGATATTTTTCTTTTGTTAAAAAAACAGCAAAAATTTTAATGATATTTTTTCAGTAAAAAATAATAGCTAAAATTTTACTGATATTTTTCAGTAAAAAATTAAAGTTAAAATTTAATGGATATAAGTATATCGGTCAAAAGAAACATTTACAATAGCACGATATTTTTCTTTTGTTAAAAAACAGCAAAAATTTTAATGATATTTTTTCAGTAAAAAATAATAGCTAAAATTTTACTGATATTTTTCAGTAAAAGAGTAAAGTTAAAATTTAATGGATATAAGTATAGCACGATATTTTTCTTTTGTTAAAAAAGCAGCAAAAATTTTAATGATATTTTTTCAGTAAAAAATAATAGCTAAAATTTTACTGATATTTTTCAGTAAAAGAGTAAAGTTAAAATTTAATGGATATAAGTATATCGGTCAAAAGAAACATTTACAATAGCACGATATTTTTCTTTTGTTAAAAAAACAGCAAAAATTTTAATGATATTTTTTCAGTAAAAAATAATAGCTAAAATTTTACTGATATTTTTCAGTAAAAAATTAAAGTTAAAATTTAATGGATATAAGTATATCGGTCAAAAGAAACATTTACAATAGCACGATATTTTTCTTTTGTTAAAAAAACAGCAAAAATTTTAATGATATTTTTTCAGTAAAAAATAATAGCTAAAATTTTACTGATATTTTTCAGTAAAAAATTAAAGTTAAAATTTAATGGATATAAGTATATCGGTCAAAAGAAACATTTACAATAGCACGATATTTTTCTTTTGTTAAAAAAAACACAAAAATTTTAATGATATTTTTTTCAGTAAAAAATAATAGCTAAAATATTACTGATATTTTTCAGTAAAAAATTAAAGTTAAAATTTAATGGATATAAGTATATCGGTCAAAAGAAACATTTACAATAGCACAATATTTTTCTTTTGTTAAAAAAAACAGCAAAAATTTTAATGATATTTTTTCAGTAAAAAATAATAGCTAAAATATTACTGATATTTTTCAGTAAAAAATTAAAGTTAAAATTTAATGGATATAAGTATATCGGTCAAAAGAAATATTTACAATAGGACGTTATTTGTTTAACAGCAACAATTTTAATGATATTTTTTCACTACATTAAAATTTAATCGATGTAGATATTTCGGTCAAAAGCGGCAGTGTTGGAATAACACGATATCTTTTTCTTTAAACAATAACAGTTCAAATTTCACTGATATTTTTTCAGTTAAAAATAACTGCTGAAACTTTATTTTTATTATATTTTCGTTTAAAAATAACAATTAAAATTTTAATGATATATTTTCAGTTAAAATTCGATTGACAATTCTTCGGTAAGAAATAGCAGCTAAATTATTTTCAAAACGTTTTGAGCTCAACCCTCAACAATCAAATTGGGAGAAAATCTCCAATACTAAATTTACTTAACAATTTAACATTATTTGTCACTAAAGAGAAGTTGAAAACTTGGCGATATTTTTTTTTGTTCAAAAATTTTACCGATATCCTTTCAGTAAAAAAAAATATTAATATTTTACCGATATTTTTTCGATCAAAAATAAAATCTAAAATTATAACGATATTTTTTCGGTTTAAATCAAAAACTAAATAATTTGACTATTTTCAAAGATTTTCAAAAACTTTTGTTTGTTGAGGGTTTTTTAGCTAGTCCACATTCATACATGAATTTCATTGGTGCTAATCCCAAATCATCAGTAGACCTTAAACCATATTTTTGAAATGTTTCAAACCTCTTATTTTATACAAAACCTTTTAAAAAAATGCATGAGAATTTTAAAAAGTACAAAAGTATAAATAAGCATAGTAGGCTTTGAAACTTATTCCAAAAATCTCAACCATGATCTAATAATACAGGTCTATTTAGTACTACAACAATAAAACAATAAAAAAAACAACAGGTGGCAAATTACGGCATTCGATATCGAACGAAATCACATACACAATTTTTTGAATTTGTCTGGAAATTTCGTTCGATATCGTATGCCGTAATTTGCCCCCAGGCATTTTGTTTTTGTTTAAAATTGTAGGGAAGTCAAAAACAGTTGAAGAAGAATATATTTTATGTTATTGATGTAAAATTAAATTTTTCTTCGGTACTTTTTTGACCCACACAGTACTAAAATGAAATCTTTGTAATTTTTACTTTATTAACTAAAAACATATAATGAATTGTAATTGTTCTTGCGTTTATATTATGTTATCGAAACAAATACAATGGTTTTATCTGATAACAAACATTATTCTTAACTCCTTTTCACACCAAGATAAAGGTTTGAGATTAAAGTTTGCAATCAAATTGACGTTCAGTTGAGGGTAAATGTTTGGTGCCGACCTTAGTGATAAACTACATTGATCTTCCTCAAGACTGTGAATATTTATGTATTTTCCTGAATTGTAGTGTTTCTCAAACTAAAAATACATTTCAAGTAAAACTTTGTTGTTTGTTCGCTAATAAGTTTACAATATTTCAAATCGTTGTTCATGCGTAAAGTGACTAATTTTGAACCTCGTTTTAGTGATACTGACCGATAGTAAATATTTCGGACAGAAAAGACCTACAAAAGAGGCAGAAAGAGGCTTGTACTTGAACCATCCGTTATATTAGGTCTTCCTTAGAGTATCTTAATTAATTAATCCAAAGATCTATTATTTAAAAGTATGAAAAATAAACTATTATAGAATAATTAAAAATTCAATTATACTCGTATAATAAGAACTAACACATTTCTCAAGTTGAGAAAAACCCAAAGTTTTATGCAAAATCCAATTTTTCAGAAGTTACTTTCAAATGATAATAACACCCAAAGAAATATAGTTGGAAGTTATCACATTTTCATATCTGTTATGGCGAGTTATTTACTTTTTGTGAGGCTTTTTAAATTGGGAAAATATTGGAATAGACAGTTAATTAATTTTTTCCTGTGACTTATTTAATTTCATTGGGAGATATTTAATTTCTTTTGGAATCATTGTATTAGGAATCATTCAATTTACAATTTATTTCATTTTGCATTCTAGTTGTTATTTAATTTTTTCCCGTTGGATTTTTTTTTTCATTTTGCATGGAAATTATTTCATTTGCGAGCTGGTATTGCAAATCGTTCTTAATTTGAGATCGAAATTGCTTATTACTTGAATATGTAGCGAGACCTGTAAAAGCATTTTTAAAGACAAAATTAAAACGTTGTACTCTTTTAAAATACTTTCACTATTTTATATATGTTGAGATATGTATAATGGAAAGCTATTGTTGGACACGTAGAAGTCAATTTAGTTTTAAAGTACTAATTGAACCGGAGGAGTAAAACGGGTCAAAAAAGAACAATATAAAATGTTTTTTGTACCGAAGAAAAATTTAATGTTCCATCACTGATTTCAACACAAAACTTTTGACAATTTCACAATTTTCGGCCATTAAACACAACGCTACAAAAAATCATCTGGACTATTAAACAGAGAACTGTATTATTGGATCATGATCCCAACAAACAAATTATATTATTCGATATTATTTGACTATTGTTTGATAGGAAAAATTAAAGTAAAACTTTATTCACAAAAAACACATTTGTATTTCGAATGTGTTTTTTTATGCAAAATTTGTCCTTAAAATACATTCGAAATACAAGTAATTTTTTTATGTATACCGTCCAAATTGTTTTGTTGATTGGAAAATTAGTGGTAAAATTTTAATATGTTTTATATTTTAGCCGAAAATATGAGGGCTCAAAAAGAAGCAGACACTTTTTGAGAAAGTCAAGTATCGATTAGGCGAATTCTTGATGTCTGTCTTTTTGCAATGAAATTTGGGAAATAACTTTTATTTTTATATATTTTTAGCGACTTGAACTGAATTATTTTAATTTAAAGTTTAGTTTTTTTTCAATTGATATTACTTCCAGCCTTTTGTTGGCAAGCTTATACGTAGTAATTTTTCTTTTAAGTCGCACCTGTGTTCATGTTCAAAAAAAAAAAAAAAAATTCAGAAGATTCGTATCATATCGTTTGTTCTTTTTTTTTTTGCTTCAAAAATATTCATTGACCACAAAAATCCTAAATTTGTTACCTTTTCTGGTTTTGCCATTTTAATGAAAACTCAAAAAAATGGCCTTAATTACAATATTGTCAAATAGCAAACCGCACTAATTGAACAATCCTTGTCTGTTGCTGCGCGGCTTCTTAAATATTTGTTTGCCAAAATAACGAATAACGAAAATAGTAGTTTATCAGGATTGGACAATCTTTGCGGTACGATAAATTTGTGTTTAAATTTCCGGTTTATTAAATATTAAATAAAAATATAAAAAGCAACAAATTTGATATTTTTGCTTTTATTCTTTTCGTTACTGATACTTAATTGCAGCATCTTCAAACAACAACAACAAAACCAAAAGATTAAAAAAGTATTATAACTATAGGATAACAATTAGCAAAGGAGTTTTTTTTTCAAAGGATCTTTAAGTATATAAAGCTGTTAACACAAAAATACACTCACTATTTATGCAGACTTAACAAATGTACTTGCATATAAAATATATTTTTTGTTAATATGCATTTCCTTCAACAAAAAAATCCTTTTTCGAGTCCTTGATGAATGAACATTTACTCAAAACCGTCTTTGTTTCGGGTTAATCCTTGTAAAGACCACTTTTTATTTGTTTATTTATTTACTTGTTTTGTATATATTTTTTTTTTCTTTGATTTTCTTGCTTAAAAATACTACATACTTCCTTCCGAAGGATGTAAGATTATTTCTAATTTACATATTCAAAATGGATTTTTATGAATGAAGTAGCACTTTGTTTTGCCTTTACCTTTTACGTTTTATTAATTCTTTCGGAAGTAGCTACTTTTTTTGTTGTTTTTCTGAAAATCATCATTAACAAATGAACATTTTGCATACTTAACAGCAAGTGGCATTTGGCATTTGGCATAATATCTAGTGCGTATGCCAAAAAGGTTAGCAGCATGTCCTGTCTGCTTATTCTTTGGTTAAAGAAATGTCTATTTTTTTAGAGATTTTCTTGGTTATGTGCATACAGTGGGTGACAATACAAAAGTACGTTGTTTTTTCCCTAAACTCTACAATCTTATTTCAGTTTGGAAATAAAAAGACTTTTTGCAAGATAAATATAAATTTTCCTGTTTGAAGTTCATCGCTCAGTTAACTAAATTGCAGCGCCCATGTACTGTATTTTCTAAGCCAAAGCGGTTTTTTTTGTTCACTAAACTGGCATTTGGCCAGTTTTTAAAAATTCGCAGTCGCAACGTATGCATTTTTCAAGCCAAACGTTTTTGTTTTCATTCGATTTCGAAGCGTTCGATAGTGATACCGACACCGGTCAATTATCGAGAGCAAGATATTCAACAACCAAAAGTGAGTTTCTCGAAAGTAGTGGAAGGCATCAATCAGGGTTGTCACTAGAGTTTTTCCCCGCAATTTTCCATTTCCCGGAAAAGGGGGAAATTTTTTTAAATTTCCCGGGATCCCGGAATCCCGCTCCATGAAATAATAAAAATTAAATTTGCTAGGCATTAACAAAAATTGTATTAGAAAATTTGAAACATTTAAGCTTATGATACACTATCATACACAGTCGTACGATTCATTCACTGAATTCACAGAATTCTGTCCCACTTTTAAAAATTGCATTGAATTTGCCACACTGTCACACAAAAAAGATGCAAACACATACATGTGTATATTTCACTCAAGTAATTTTAGATTTTATTGATTTTTTAAATAGTTGCAGATTTATATAATAAATAGCTTTAATTTAATTTAGTTTTAGTTGCAACTTAATTTCTTAAAAAGATGCATCTCTGATCGCATGAAATCTATCATTTTATGGAAATTTTCATAATTATATGCAAGTCGGACTGACTTGCCAAAAAATCTGCCTCACAGGTGCATTTTATGGCCATACTTTTTGAGCACTCACGACTTTTTTGGCAGATCGCATGACCAAGTAGGATTGTGTATCATGGCCTTTACTAAAACATACCTTATATTTTAATAATACATTAAAATGTAATTTAAATTGGGTATTACCACAGGAACTTTATTTTTTTAAGTTTTAGTTTTAAAATTCCTTAAAGATTATTTCCAACACGGAAAACGTGTATTTTTGTTATATGAGAACAAAGTAAACTTACAAACTTATGTTTACCCATAAACAAAAACTTAACAATTCAGTTAATAAAAACAAACATAAAATAATATAGAAAAAATAATATAAAGGTACTCGAGGTTTGAATTCAAAAAAAAAATATTAAAATTTTAAAATAAGAAAATACTTTAATAATATATTTCATATTTTTTTGGTTTAGGAAATAATTCTTTAAAACGCTTAAGGACTCGTCAGAAAGCCTATTTCTAATTTTATTAACAAATTGCCCTGCTACCGAAAACGCCCGCTCATTTTCTACCGTTAAGTTGTCAATTATTTTTTTTTTTATTATTTCCCGGGATCCCGCATGAAAAATCCCGGGAAAGCGGGAAATATTTAGATTGAAATTCCCGGGAAATCCCAGGAAAAAACTCTAGTTGTCACAGAATCCAATGTTGTCGGAATTGGACGGCAAAAAATCGGTTTTATATTTAATGTCGAATTATTATCTGTTTTGAACATTAAACCGATAACATTGAAATTCATGACACAAAAGTGTTTTTTGTTTGTCGGGTTTTCAAATCCAATTCCGACAACGAATTATTAATTTAATATTTATCTGAACAAGTTCTTTTTCTTTATTATAGAGATGATATAGTGAGTGACTTTTCACTCACGCTCATGCACGATCACGATAATAAAAATTTTACTCATGCACGACATTATATTTTTGGCTCACACTCATGTACGCTGACGGGAGTGGACAAAAAGTGTTAGTCACAATCACGAAAACTCACGCTCACGAAATACTTAAGAAAAAAATTCTATAAAATAATTAGGAAATTAAATTACGAAACAATCATGCCAAAAATCTACTCATTCATGCGCACTCACTCACCCTAAATTTTTTTATATTCACGTTTACAAAATTGAAACAAAAAAACTAATAATTCATGATAACGAATAATTCACGTTAAACACGTGAACGTTGACCATCTCTACTACTAGTGAACTTTAAAAGGCAACTAAAATGTCTACTTCCAGAGTTGTCGCATGAAATAAGCGACTTATTATAGTTCCAAAGAAACTCTTACCCTTCTCTTGACAGTTTGAAATATTTATCTCACCAAACCACAAAATATGATCCACTTAAAGCAAATGTTTAATATTTCATAAATAATTTTCAAAAGAATAAGATATTCTTTTAAAACATGAAATTTACTTCCTAAAAATAAAAAAACTCACATCCTTTCTTTGACTTATGATAACTAACTCCCACAAAACAGTTATTATCCTTTACTTGCTTACTACTCTTGAAAAGACAATAAAAAAGACACCAGGAAATAAAGAAATCTACAATGCAGACAGACATTTCATTATAAATATAATCTCGAGAAGATTTAAACGATTAACATTCAAATGAAAAGTATTTTAGCTGCTAAATGCCATCGACTGACTACATGCAAACTCAACTAACAGCAAAAGGTGTAAATAAAGGATTCTTTATGCAGTTCATATTACGGACATTAATCCGGCTAAACCGTTATTGTGACCAAACAACAAAAAAAAAGAGGGAACAAATGAGCAAATAGTTACACTTTATATTTAATAAAATTGCAAAAAAGCAAAATAATATAGAATAGAAAAGTGTGAAAAAAGATTAAAGAAATTTCCTTAAAAATATGAAAAAGGAGCCACGATTTTATCACTCGCTCAGTACACAAACTGTGAGGAAACGAAAAAAAAATATGAACAATTGTGTACATTTTTTGGGAAACACCTTTCCCACCATCATGATCATCATCACCATCGTCATCATCATCAATTTCACATAACGGCAAATACGCATCATTCATTCGTTCATTTAATCAAAAAGAAGTGGTGAAATATTGTGGAGATTAATAAGAATAGTATTGAACGGTATTAGGAAAAAAATAAGGTGGGAAAAAGAGTTAAATTACAAATAAGTAAAGATCAAAAATCTTAAACACTTAGAGAAATTTTTGCCTGAAACACATGATACAGATAATACAAGATAACGCATTCAAGTTTTAACACATTCGTTGTCTGCGCATCTAGGTCATAGTAGTAAACGTCGAGATTTTCGCTCTCTCAGAATGTTTGAATGCTTGGCAGTATTATTCCAGCACTCGTAAGTGGGTCGGACTTCAAGAGCTCAGCATCCTGTTGCTCTTCTGTTGTCGCAAGTTCACCGTTCGCACCTCTTTGGGCCCTTTGCGGTGTCAGAAAGTGATACTGATTAAAAATTAAGTTGATATCTTTTTATATATCCAATTACAAATTTATCTTATTTCGTCTAAAATAATATATTCGTGAAATCAATCTTTTTTTACGCGAGTTTTTTTTTTGTCGCATTAAAACGGAGTTGGGTGTATGATTATTTTCTCCAGTGTATCAAAATATTTAAGAACTGTACAAATAACGGTGATATCTGTAAGTGACAGCAATGTGACATTTAACAATTGACAATTGTATTCAAACAATTTTGTAGTGGTTTTCACACAATATCACAAAGAAGAAAAAACATAAAATAAATGATGGAAATTCAAAAGGATTGATTTAAATAATAGACAAAAAATAGGGTAGTTTTAACTTTTTTTCATCTTTCTTTATTTATTAATATTTATTACTTTCAGTTTCCATTAAAGTTTCTCAATTTATTCAACATTTTTTCATTAAGTGTGGATTTATTTAATCAGTTAAAATGATGACAGTTAATGATGTTTTTCATTACAACGAGACAATAAATAAATATTTAAAACGCTTTTGCAATCAACCACGAAATGAATATACATATGACAGCTAATTGAGAGAGAAAAAATACATACATATGTACATACATATAATAAATAAATATAATGATAACGGAATGCTTGTGGGAGTATTAAAAATTCTCACAATATTATTTTGTTTTTTGTATCAACTATAAATGAAAATGTTGACAGGTCCATTATAATGGATGATCCATGGAAAATGGCCTTTGCTGCCTGTCAACTTTCAATAGATCAATTGTTTTTGTTTATAATGAAATACAGATCCTTGTGTGCGTTTGTTTGCATCTCTTTAAATTTTGAAATGATCTTGGGTTATTTTGTAGGCGTGTTTCTTTAGTTTGTTTTTCCATTTTGCTCTTCGTTCTCTCTGTAAGTCAAAAAATATAAAAAAGTAAAATTTTTTAAATGGATTTTTGTTTTCTTTTAAGCGTAAGGAAGTAGCAAACTTTTATGTAAAGATCCTTAAAATTGTCTTTGTGTGTCGCCAGCCTTTCTTTCAGTATGACAATTTAGAAATTTGTATGAAATTTGAATTATTACATCCTGTATTTGTGTGGTAGCCAAAATATGTATATTCTATAATTATCTAGAAATTAGAGAATTACATACATACATATGGATGTGTTGTGTGTGTGTGATTTTTTTTAAATAGCCCCTTGAGTATTGGCCATCAGATTCGTTATGGCTGATTGTATTATGAATCTCAGTTTGCATGAATTTAGTTTTAACATCCTTTTAAATGCATTTATTCGTTTCTAGTTTTATTTTAAAAATTATTTAATATTTTTTTAACTTATTGTTTTTTCAGCGTTACTAATAGAATTGCTTCGTTTTGAATATTGCTGTAATGAAATTTGCGGTAAGTGCTGTTATAATATTTACTTTGTCTATAATTATATTAAATTAGTTAAATTAAATAGATACATTCAATTGAAGTTTTAGCAAAACAAACGATTTAAGCGAATATTTGTTTATTTTCTCAATACCTTTTTATAACATTAAATAAAAAAAACACACCCATACAGCAAACTCCCAAAAACATAAACCACACGCAATCGTGAACTAATTCATTTTTACACAAACTACTCTAAAAAGTAAATAAAGTCGGAAATTATCTGCCTGTTTTTATAAAATGAAAACAAAATCGTGAGTGAGTATTTATGTATACTGAAAACAAAAATAATTTTTCGTATATTATCGTTGTTTTCAATATTAATTATCATTCACAATTTTGTTTTCATTTTATAAAAATAGGCAGTAAGGCCCCTATTATGATTCACAATTAAATTGATAGTTATGTACATATGTTATAGTTGTCCAATTTTTAATATAAATTACAACTCAACACAACTTTCAATCAGCTGTTCACTTAATAGTATTCGTTAAGTTATTACCCGTATTATGATTTACAATGGAGACAACTAAAGTTCGTTGTTAATGATCAGAACTTTTTAAAAATTTTGGCATCGATTTGTTAGAGAATATTTTGCCCATAAGAGCATATTTTAGCATATTTTACTTTTAAGAGCATATTTCACTTTTAAGATTATTTTTAAGAGCATTTTTTCGCATATTTTACTTTTTTAAGAGCATATTTCACTTTTAAGAGCATGTTTGCGTAAATTTTTTTAAACTATTTTTAGAAGCAACATCCAGAGCTTTCTTTTTGAGAATTTAAGTCAAAACGCCGTAATTTAGTGCAATTCCAACATGAATTAAGTCAATATATTTCACAGACTTATACATGTAAAAATTTGCTCACAAAGTAAAATTTAGTTCATATCTTCTCTAACATAAATTAGTATGTACTTATGTACTATATGTTGTTATTACACACGTAATATTCCTAAATTAACAAGTTACATACATATATTAATGAATTCTATAACATATTTATTTTTCAATTTATTTTTTCATTATTTTTTGAGTAAAATTTTATACTTTTTAACAAAACGAAAACTTTTTTAGAGCATATTTTTTACATTTTAAGAGCATTTTTTCTGTTAGATCATATTTTTGGTTGCCCTGTTATTGATAATAAAAAAAATAGTTTAGTAGAGTGGTGTAACATTGACAACCCATATAATTTAAATGGGTTTGATCAAAGGTTTTTGTCTAAAACGAGCGACTGAACGAGTTGGACCCAAGTCTACTTAAAATGATAATGAAATCATTTTGTATATGAAAGAATTAGAAATGTGAGTTTCGAGAGTAAAAGCTCAGCACAAAAAACTCTTCTGACATTTTATTAGAAAGGAAGATATCGTCCCTATTATTTTTTCCGATACTGTATGTACTTACATATTTTTGGCTAAATATAGTAAGCAAACCCTTTCATTTACACGTTTTTTATGCTTAAACTCCATTTCTATTTTTAGAAGAACTTCTGTTATTTACATGACCAACAAAACAACTACATACCTACTCGTACAACAAAAAAATTCCTCATTTCTGTTACTCTCAAAATAATTACGCCATTTTTGCGTGAATATTATACACAATCCATGATACATAATAACAAGTTTTTATTTCACTAACACAATAAATGTTTTACTTTTTCTCTTCATCCCCTCTTAATTGAATATCCTCCCCTAAATCTTTGATACATTGAAAAAACAAAAACAAATATCGATTAGGGCAACAACACAACATTCTTAAGAAAATAAATACACAGACAAGACTTAGCAAGAGAAAGAGCCGAGTAAATATGTATCAATATAATCGTGTACAACAATGAATGAGTGAGTGTCTTGTAACTTGGTTAAGGGTTTTATAAATATTTATGTAAAATAAGGATCTTGGATATATGTACATACACAAGCATACACACCTTGTGTATATTAAATACATACACATACACAAAAAAATTAAAAGCAAATGCGGATAATATTGAGCACATTGTCGTTACAGTATGTACATACATATGCATATGTATGTATGTATAAATAATAATACATAATAGAGTAAACCAATCAGCAAATAATATTTTCAAGGGCTTAAGGAAGAGATCGTATTATGTATATAAAACAAAGCATGAGGGGAAATGTACAATATCATCTGTAAAAATAATCAACTTTTTTGTCAATGTTATATGTATGTATATACATGTTTTTGAATAAGTTACTCCAATTAACACAAAGTTCAATTATGCTTATTTAATTTGAAAGTTTACTAACCTTTAGTTAGTTTAAACTAAATTTTTAATTGGAAGTTAAAAATGTTCATTAACAATAAAAAGTTTAGTTAATTTACAGTTATCAACTATTGTGAATCAAACCAGCAATTTATTTTTGAGAATTGTAAAAAAAAAGAAAACAATACCATCATCCAAGGACATCTGAGCATGATTTCTGCACAAAGATGTAGGTATGTACATTTTTGATGGTAGAGCTTAAATCAAAAATTTTTTTTAAGAATTTATGAAAAATATTTTTAAAATAAAGAAAAGATAATTATTTTTAAATGTCATATTTTTTTTGCAAGTTAACAATTTAAACTCCAAAAATATTTCAGTTAATTTTATTTAAAAGTTAAATCTTAAAAGAGCATCGTGCTAATGAATTTTTATTAACCAAAGTTAAAGTTTCGAGTTTAGTGTTAAACTCAAGTTAATTTTTTATTGTTAACGGCCCTTAAGGCAGGCTCAAGTAAATCACTAAAAGGTTTCAATTTTTGATCAAGCACCAATAAAAAGCTTTTATTTAAGTCCTTAAAATAAAAAAATATATATGTATACCTATATGCATACGAGTTCATACATACATACATATGTATTAGTGCTGGCAAATTCTGCTATTTTTCATTACTCAATAATATTCAATAGTTTTCATTTGGTTACTGAATAATACTCGATACTTTTAACGGATTTTTTGAATTTGTAACGCATAGTTTTTATCTGCAAATCGAAGTAGTTTCTTCAAGAATTAAATATAGATCTTCAACTATTATTGGTTTTGTATGTTTTTTATTATTAAATAAAAAATAAATGTAAAGCTAACTTTTAATTTAACGTTAACAACTTAAAAAATAATTTAATTGTTCTCAAAAAAAAATTATTTAGTTTTGATTTGATTAAAGAATCTTACACATAGTTGTCTTTTTATACAGTGATATATTTTTATACACTATTTTAGCCAGTCCACTTGCTTAAAAATGCAACTCTGAAAATATCGTGTAACTACTTTTGAGTATTGAGTAACAAAACAAGGAAATACTCGATACTCGGTACCCACTACTCAATACTTTGCCAGCACTAATATGTATGTACATATTTTTAATGTTTTTTTTTTTCAATCCCAGTTTATTTTAATCAAAACTGACACGGATAAGAGAAAAAAAAACCAAATTACTAAATTCTTCCGAAATCAGTTTATTATATTCGAAAATGCATTAAAAAATTCCCTTATTTCACTAGAAATACGTGCATAGTTTGATTAACGAAATCAAAAACTCGCAAAATATCGTCGTTACTCCGAAAAAGGAGCAATTAAGAAAGTGCCTTCAACTCATCAGAAATCGATAGTTTTGTCACAGGAATCGAAAATGCACGAAAAATCGAAGTTATTCCGAAAAATGCTTCAAACCAGTACAACAGAAAAAAAGCCCACAACTTCACTAAAGAAATCATACAACTTCGAAAAATCGAGACTACTCTAGAGTTATCAAAGCGGCTTTCGAATCATTTGAAAACCCGGATTTTTTAAATTTTTTTTGTTTGTTTATAAAATGAATGTTTCGAGTTATTTGACAAACCGGGGGTTTTGGCTCGAATTATTCAACCTAAATGAATATTATTGTTTTTATTTTTTTATTTTTTAGATTTTATGCGTTTTTACTTGTAATAATCTGGCAATAAGCAAAACTCTGTGTTGTAATTTCATGTTTAGTGCCATCGGCGAGTTCAAGCCAATATGCTCTCTCTCTCTCTTTCTCTGATTATCAAACAACATACATACAAAACTATTGTATATTTTTTTGTGTAGGATACGAGTATTTGATTAGATTAGAGGATATTAACGATAAAATAGTGAAACGCTATCCACATTTCGACGATGAACCAGTGAGTCAATAGAATGACAACGCGACTGTCACCGATGATCGGCTTCATAGTTCTCTGCTGTACACGGTCGTGTAATTGCAGTATAGAGTTTGAAGCAGCAATCTATACATCAGAGTTTGCACTCCATTTCCGGAGATATAAATGGTAAAAAACCTTTAGGACACTCAAATGCTTCTTTTAAGACTTGAAAAATATGATCAGTCCATCGAACGTCACACTGGACTTTCATTCCATGGACATCCGTGTAAAGTTCTGCTTTCACAACCGCTACCATTTGGATCGAAAAAGGCACCTGTGTGACTTGCAACAGGTTGCAAAAACACTTTGCTAAAGTGTTGGAGCTCTCTAATCTCTTAGTGTATGATTGCTCTGCAAGGCAGCCGCCATAAGGCTACTCAGTATCTTTGCTGGCTGTTCCCACCAGCCGACCACCCTTGTGATAGCAACTGCACATGGCAGCTTCCGTAGTTGCGGGAAGTCAGTGTTAGCCACTAGTACTGGCCGAGCATCAGGCATTTCACCAGCGACACTCCCAGCGATTTTAGTTTTAAACAACAGACATCACGTGGGCTCTCGACGAAGACCTCACAAATACCCGGCTGTAGAATTCAACCTCTATGCGGGGGATAGAGTCCAACAGCAAACATCATCTATAGGGTGTTCGCCGGGAAGCTATACTACTTTGTTTGTTTATAATTTTTTATTAAATGAAAGAGAATGGAACGCTCAAGCGTTTCTGGTTTGTTTGCATAAGCCCTGCTTTTCAGATAGCCCCACAAAAAGAAGTCCGGAGCAGTCAAATCAGGCGACCGTGGCGGCCAATTAACATCACCATTTCTTGAAATAACTTGTTGTGGGAAGAGGTATCGCAGTAATTCCATTGTAATCATGGCTGTATCCGATGTGGCACCGTCTTGTTGATACCACACGTTAATCAAGCCCAAAGCATGCAGTTGAGGCGTTAAAAAGTTTTCAATCATATCACAATATCGCTCCCCATTCACACACTTACCGTTACGCCGTTTTCATTTTCAAAGAAGTCAGGTCCAATGATTCCTCCAGACCAAATTGCACACCAGACTGTAACTTTTAATGGATGCAAATGTGACTGATGAATAATTTGAGGGTTTTCCATTTTACAGAACCGACTACTCGGTTTATCCATTCAAATGAAAATGTGCCTCGTCACTCATTATGATTTTTTCATGAAAATCGGGGATGTCATGTGCGAGCTTTAACATCCTATTGGCATATGTACGGCGGCGTAAATGGTATTGTGGAAGAAGCTCTTGTGTCAACTGAATCTTAAATGGAAACAAATGCAAATCCTTGTGCAAAATTGTGGCCAAAGTTGTTCTTTGAAGACCAAGCCCCTGAGCACGACGTCGAATTGAGGTTGATGGATTGTTTGGAACACTTTCTTGAGCCGCAGTAATGTTTTAGGCCGATCTTGCAGTACGTAGTGGTCCATGCTTTGGCCTATCACCTACAGACCCTCTTTCTTCGAAATCATTCACTACACGTAACTTTCTCATCGTCACAGTAGTCGATGATTGATTTTGATAAAATGTTTTAACGATTAAAACACTTTGATTTATCGAATGTTATAAATTTGCCATGTGTGTACTTCACGACTACCAAAACAAAGTTGTATATTTTCCCGGCGGATACCTGTATTTGGGGATATTAAATAGAAGAGCAGGCTCATAGACATTTTCTTTCGGAAATTCTTAACTTTTCCATATAGAATGGTGAAATATTCAACCATATTTGACAACCATATGTTAAGATCGGTCTTATTAAATTATTAATGCAGCTACTTTCACGCGCAATTCTCAGAATTGAGTACCAAACCAATGCGCTGAAAAATGTTGTACTATCGAAAGCTTTTTCAAAATCCACTAGAATATTTGATACCAATAATTGTATGGCATGAATCGTTGAATGCTTGTGTATGAACCTGAATTGTTTGTTATTAATTAAACTCTCTCTTTTAAAAATTTTGATTATATTATTGTCAATGAATATTTCAAAATCCAAAAAAGTTTTGGTATTAAACTTATTTTAGGTAAGGATTACTTGTGTCTTTATATTTTTCAGGCAATACCATAAGTACCCTTTTGCTATTTTCTTAAATTAGTCGTTTTGGGCTTATAAAGATTCTATGAAATTCCAAAATCTACTCTTCTGTAAGTCCTTCCGCTGATAGGTATGCTTCTACTGATCTTCGTCATGTTATGCGTGGGCGTGCTCTGTCTTTACCGCCCTTTAGATTTAATTGGAAACAGCTCTTGGCTATATTGGTGTTATCTTTCCGCAGCGTATGTCCGATCCATCTCCATTGACATCGTCCCATTTGGACATCTAATAGTTCTAGTTCGAATGTCTGGAAGTAGTTCCTGCTGATTGCTGTTATGTACATGTAGGACAAAAAATCTTTAGAATAGAAACACCTTGAGCCTGTTTGAGATTGTGTGGGTGATTTTCCAATGTGTCGATCACTGTCATACAGCAACACAGATTTGACACTTGTATGTAAAATCCTTAACTTGTGTTTTCTTGATAATTGCGAGAAGTTTAGCATTTACAAGATAAATATCCTTATTTCAGTTGTCAACATCGACGTCACGTCAACACAATACCAAAAACTTTGGGGCTTGTCTAGTCGCTCTCGTGAACAATTTTGTGCTACTGACGGTCTACTTTTGTGCTCCAAGGACTAGAAAATAGCATGAGCTTGTCAATAGTAGTCAGTTGTTTTCGACAATGGCGTCGATGTTGACAACTGGAATGAGAGTGAATATTTTATTCGATCTTCGAATGCTAGAATTCATGCGATCTTCAAATCATTTACTTGGCTGATGACATGATTTGAGCTTTTGTGATTTACTTTCTTTTGCTACCGATAGGTTGTCCTGTTTTTATTTTTGAAAGAAATCACAATTTTTTTAAAGCGATCTGTGGCAGCACAACGTCTGCCTGCCTGCAAACTAGTGTCTAAAAATCTATATTTTTTCATTTTAGTTTTTCTATTATCACTGATTAAATCTTGCCGCATAATAAGAATTCCTAAATAATGCCGAAAATTTCAAATACCATCTGTTCATGTATCAAGTATGACCACAGCTGATGGATGGCAGGATAATTTTTTTTTTCGTCCAATACATTTATTAAATTTGCCAACAAAAAAAATAGAGATTCATTTATGAAAAACAATAAGCAATTGTAAGAGATAAAACATTGATACACACATGGAAGGGGGAAAGCCATTTGAAAGGGTTGTTTGGTGGTTTAATTATAGTGCGTAGTGTATGCACAAATGCGTTAGTATTAGAAATTTGGCATTATTAATGAATATTTGGTCATCTTTGTGGCCAGTTTTATTTTGTTTATGTACACACATATGTATTTATGTGTACATACATTTATATATATATTAGTTTTCCAAAGGAAAGGATTCCTGCAATCCTTTTCTGTCCTTGATTATTTGGTGTTATTTAATACGAGCACCAACGGGGTGGTTTTTACTTTTGCTATCAATTTTGTTTCACTATTTTTTTTCTTCTTTCTTTTCACATTTATTTATTGACCTTATATTATCAGTTGTGGTCTCATTTTATGTCTGCTGGGCTGCCTAAGTATGTTCACACTTTCATTTGGGTTGGTAATTTGTGGGTTTTTTGCTTATTTCTCCCCTGGATTAATATCCACTGTTGACATATTTATTGTCAGTTTTTGGTTATAACTTCAATTAAATATGAAATCGATTTTTGTTTATAGACATGTCTAACAATTTCTTTGATTTCTTTTAGTTTTACTTCAGGGAATGAGGGAGGAGGAAATTTAATTACAAGGATGTTGGCAAAAGTTTTTGTCAATTTCTTTTTTCTATACAGAGAATTTTGGCATTCAAGAGGAAAAGAAAAATACCTAAAAATAGAAAACCTATTTAATGGAAAAGCAGCCAGCAAGAGAGTTGTTGAGTTAATATGTATCAAAGACAAATCACATTTTTCCTGATATGCACATATTTCTTTGTAAGCCATAAGAATATTTCCAAAAAATAATGTCAATAGAAATATTCTTTATTTTCTTTTTTTCTTTTTCACTTCACTGACCCACATAATATGATCGATCCTCTTCTATATTAGCTATTGTTGAAAAAGTGAATAATCTTAAAATTACATTTAATATTAAGAATTTTGTATAAAGGATACTTGTATTGTTTTTAGTCCTTACAAGCGGAAGTAGCTTTGTGTGTACTTTTTAACAAATCAAAACACAAAGTTATTATTGTTATTATTATTATTTTTGAACAATTCAAGGAGAATTTAATATTTGCCAAAGGAAATTTAATACCCGGCCATTTTGACATAAATATTTTGAAAACAGCAGCTTAAGCAGCCTAAAAATTCTTAATTTGCCACAAATATTTTGAAATCAGTTAAATGATGACACTGATACTTAAAAGAGTAAAAGAGTATCTGTAATTATGACAAACATATTCTAAGAAGATCGTGCGATTAAAGTCAACCTCATCAACATAACGCCAATTCGCAGAAAAAGTTTGAGACTAACAAACCTGAAAAATACCGCCCATTTGCTATTTATTCTGCACTTCGCAAAGAGATGTTATAAATTTCCATGTTGGAGTCAAAGATTTCTCTTATTGACCACCAGCATGACTTCCATAGGCTGACTTAATGGCTTTTCTTTCGAAAACATGGGTGTTATGTGATACATCATCTTTGCAAAAGTAAAGTGGTGGCTCTGGATATTTTCAAGGCATTTAATAGAGTTCAGCGTGGTCCATTTTTGTCAAAACTTATTTATTTTGGTGTCGCTCATAGAAGGGCCAATGTAAAAGCTGTACTAAGCAAACAACTTAAAATGTTTAAGTGCTTATTCAGGAGATAAAAATATGATTCCAAACACAGATATGAAAAAATTTTGGTGGCTCACTAAATAACTCCCATTTTTTTCGTTTTTACTTCTAATTCTTCTGCGATATATTAGTAAGTTTTTAATTTATTAATTTTTTCTCTACACACTAATCTATATTATTAATAGGGGAACACGTTTTTGGATCCCTTTTACGGCCGTAATATTGAAACGATTTTGGAATGATATGTATGTATGTTTTTAAATGGATTTTTAAATAGATGTGCACAATCTTAATTTTATTTAAATTGGTTCGATATTTAGGGATCTATAAGCGTTTAAAGTTGCTACTAACACATACACACTTATTATAGCACATGCATGTGTCAGCTTCAACTTGAAAAGTAAACAAAATGTGCATGTGAGTTTGTCCAATTTGCTTTTGCATAGAAATGAGACAGAGTTTTAAGTTATTTTATTATTTAGAATATTTTTTGTTTTTGTATTTTATCGTATTTATTTATGTAAATGTTTAATATTTATTTCTAGAATGCGGTAAATTGAGTCGACCGCTGAATACAGTAGTAGTAAATAAAATTCCAATTGATAAAACTAAAGAAAGCATTTACTTCGCTTTATTTATTGGGGATTCACCGTAAAATAGCAAATGCATAAGCAAATAATAAATATCGTTCAGGTTAAATATGAATTCGTGTTACTTACTAATGGCTGGAATGAAATTATCAGGATCTGCTAATAATAATAAAGATTAATTAATACTAATAAAATAAGGGCAATTATTACAACTTGCCGTCAGTTAAAAGTAGGATATTGTCTGACCAATAAATAGCTTGGCATTATTACAACTTCCATTTTTTATTGTTATTATTATTAATAATAATATTCGATGGATAAAAAAGTAATAAATTAAGGTTTTATAATGCAAAGCCATTTTCGGACCGACAAAATTTTGCCTTTAACTAATGACAAGTTGTAATAAATGGCCCTAAGTATTATTGTTATTATATTAAATCCTACAATGTCACAAACTACTAACAGACATGTAAAAAATGACATTTGCAAATAGTCCAAATCAGCTAAAGTGCCGGTGGTTGAAGAAAGAGACAACTATAAAGACTTAATGCTGCGAAGAAGGGAAAATAAACAAAACAAAAAAATAAAATTGTAATAAAATTTTGGAAAAATTGTGCTTTGTGTGTGCTTTGTGTTTTGTGAATAGAAAGTTTTTAGCTCCAATATGATTATTAGTTTGTGGGAAAAGCAAAAATAAAAATAAACTTATATAGTTTTCCCCTTCTGTCACCTCTGTATGCTTTGTGACAATGTTCTCATAAGTAAAATAAGGATGGAAAGGAATGGTCTTGCAAAAGTGCAAGTGATCGCAGATATTTTATCAAATCCAAAAATAAATTACATGAAGCTGCTGTTAGTTAGATGTTATAAAAAAAGCTCCGATATTTTCATTTGCACTTTTTGCAACACATTTTGCTCTAAACACTGAACTCCGTTGGTGTTTGTTACGCATGGTCTTGCAAAAGTGCAAGCAGTCGTGGATTTTTTATGAAATCCAACAACTGAATTTCATAAAAAAGCTCCGATATTTTGCATTGGCACTTTTGCAACATGTTTATAAAGAAATTTCAAAAAAAAATGTTTTTTCCAATTTTTAAACCAAAATGGAAAAAGAAATTGTTGACTAATTATTTGTTAATTTTTGTTATTTAAATTCTTTATTGATTTTTTGGTCCTGAAGAAGTTACCCAAAGGGTAACGAAATATCGAGATAAAATAAATTTGGTTGATATTTATATAAAAAAAGTGACCTCAAGCTTAATTTAAAGAATAATATTAATATACAACAGAAATTTCGTTACGGAAAACTTTTCTTAATGCTAATTTTAAATTTATCAGCTAACAGCCTTATTGGACCGGCAGTTTTGGAACCTCCCAAAAAGGGGGGGGGCTTAGCTTATTTTTCTCTGAGTGTACCAACATAGCTTTTTAAGCTATTGCATAGCTTTTATCGCGGCCTTTGAGCGCGGCGACCGAATCAAGAAATTCTGTAACGAAAATAAATCCTAACACTAAAATTGTTTCTTAAGGCTTCTGTTTTTTTAAATATTTGAATGGCTTAGCGTATTTTAACCCCTAAAGTATGCTATTGATTTCATTAACATACAGTTTTGCCAGAACAGATTTTTACGTGTAGGAAAACACAAAATGGCGTACTTACGAGCAATCGTGGTTGGCAAAAAATGATATGCACAAACCAACAGACAATTCGTAGGTTTTTAAGCGGTATTTTTCAGATATTTAGAGAATATCAAGTCTCAAACTTATGTTTCTTATTTCAGTTACCATAAACCTATAGTTTCAATGATAAAAATTTCTGAATAACCAACATGTATTGTAAGATTATTATTATTATTAAAAATATTTTAAACGATATTAACTTCTCATTTATTCAAGAAAAGAAAAAAATTTGTTTCAACACGCTCAAAAAGTGAAACTAGAATTAATATCACAGAAAAACCTTGAATTAATATCAAAGAAGAAAAAAATACTGCATAAATAAAAAATAAATAAAAAATTATAATTATAATTGCATAAGTTGATAAAAAATGCTATTCAATAGCTTTGCAGCGGCAGTCCGCGAGTGCCCCACGTCTTATTTTTATTATTTAGGAAGAGTTTGTTGAAAAATGAAAAGGGCATTCGATTTGTTTTCCACCAGGTTTACTTACTCGATAGCAAAATGAATAATATGCGAATTCGGTTTAGAGAACATCAATATATGTGGATTAGTTTTTTTTTTGGATTCGGGTTACAGAACTGTCCAATTGTTTTATGTAATATATGCGCCTCTTTATATTATTTTAAAACTATTTTTCTAGAACCTTTTAGCCCTCTTCCAGCCCCTATTGCATTTAAATACACAACATACTTTAAATATCCTTCTCCACAAAGACCACACGTGCCTTTTGCCTTTCATTGTTTTATCATTTTACTTAAACGCGACTTTTAATAATATTTTTATAAAGTTTTAAGCCAAAACTGAAGACAAACTATACAACATTTTCCAATATGTTGGGTATTAACTAAGATTTTTGAGCAACATTTTGAACATATGACAAGGATCTAATTGAAAATGAACTGCGGACCATGCAAAAAAGAAAAAAAAATACTGTTTTCATAGTTGTAAGTAAGCCTGCGCACGACGCGTGTAAACGCCCCTCGAGATCAATAATCCGTCAAAGAGAAACGCATGTGAGTTCAGTTTAAAAAAATATTTTTATTGTGAGCGTGTTGAAGAGTTACAAACGAAACAATGCGAACAGATCGTGCATTTGTTTATTTAAAATTTCACTACATTCGTTGCCATAAAAGAATCCTTTTTTTGTTAATTCGTCTGGTTGTTACTGGAATTTTTCAGCTGCAATATGTTGGCCAAACCTTAAAGGGAGAGATTTAAATAGCATCCATATTTATCAAGTGCTGTTGTGAGGCACACTTACATGCATGCACAAAGGCACACACACACACACACGCATACATTCTCTAATGAAATGACCAATTTAATTGAGAAAATTTAATACCGGAATATGTAAGAATAACTAATGATTTGTACCGAATGGTTGGTCATGTGCCAAATGCTTTTCTTTTTTTCTTCACTTATTAGTTTCTTTGAGTAGTTTTCGTTTTGTTCTTTTCTGCTGACTAATGAATTTTTGTTCCGGTTTTTCTAGACACACATATTTTATTTAAAATTGCCTAAAACTCAGAAGAAAAGAAAAATGTTAAACTAAAAGAAACCACACGATTTTATTTGAATAAAAAAAATTGTGAAATGACCAAAATCCTACTGTTTTGAAGTTCATGATTAATGAATGAATGCTTTTAAAGAAACTCAAACATGTTATGAATAAATTACAAAAGATCAATTTAATGGTTTGTTTAATAGAAAATGTGTCAGCTCGTGATATTTAAATCAATTGGGACTTTCAGTTATTTATTTCTTTGTATCAAACCCTACTGTCCGTCCTTAATGCAGAACGTCTATTACTTCAAGTTCGGGAGGTAGGGAGTACAGTTAATCCTCCGTTAGTAGTCGCAACTGATCTGGTGCTGATAAAAGCAAAAATTTTTTTATTTTAAATTTTTCCCGTTAAGCATGGCTGTTCATTATTTCCTGCGAACTGGTGTCAAAAGTTCGTGTACATATTTTTCTTTTATCGTTAATTATTAAGAACGTTACTCCCATTGGAGCATCACGCACACACATACAACTAAATTATTTAATAAAAATTGTATATTCTTAAACTATAAAACAACAAACAATAGATAGAAGAACACTTTTCCACGATCAAAGTTTATTTTGACAAATAAACTTTTAAACTTTTCTTTTAAACTTTGTTTCGCTTCTCCACACGCAAAATTTACTTTGAAAGATTTTGTGTTCGTTTGTTGGATGAACATGCAAACCAAACTCGCGCATGCAACCAAATACAAGTATGTGTAAACGACGAACGAAGTAGAAAGCAACTTTGCGAGTACAGCAAAGTGTGAACTCACCCCTTTTCTTCTTTCCCTTATCACCACCCTCAAACTCATGACTTTGCAAAGTAAACTTTGGCCGTGGAAAAGGGGCTCATCTTACAACTATACATAGTCCCATATTCGGGCTCTCAAGTATGTTACGTATTTATATACAATATTTACATTATCTTTCGAAAATTAATTATTTACATTTGTACAAAATATATACAAGTTTTTATATGTATTAATTATAATTAGTGTATCCAGCGGTTGACTCAATCGAGCGCATTCTAGAAATTAATATTAAACATTCACACAAATACAAAACACATTCTAAATAAACAACTTAGTGTCCTTAAAAAATAATGTATGTCAATAAACACTTTTAATTATATTCTAAAGAAAACAAAGTCAAGGCTGAGAAAAAATTGGAGAAATCTTATTAAAAAAAATCCCATACAGCTGCGCGAGAAGAAACTATTATTACACAACCTGTTTTGTAGCACACACTCGCATCTCGTTTCTTTGGCACTCTGACATATTTTGAGCGATCACATAAGAGAACACAAGCAGTGGGTTATAGCGCCATCTTATATTATAGCTTCTAGTGGCCACACTGTCATCAGCCTTACGCTTTTTGTATTCATATCGAACTTTTTAATATATCAAATAGTGTTGAAAACAAATCCAAAATTAGTTGTAGTTTTGTTCAAATTTCATAATTTAAAATAAAACCTCAGTAAAATATTAAGCAAATTACAATTGAACAATTCTAGATACGAAATAAGGAAACTATTTTTGTATTAATTTATTGTTACTAGTGTATCCAGCGATCGACACAATCGACCGCATTCTAGAAATGAATATTAAACATTTACATAAATATATACGATAAAATACAAAAACAAAAAACTTTCGAAATAAACAACTTAAAACTCTCGTCTCATTTCTATGCCAAAGCAAATTGAACAAACACACAAACAAACTTTGTTTATTTATCTATCAAGTTGAAGCTGAGACATGCATGTGTAATAAGTGTGCATGTGTTAGTAGCAACTTTAAACGCTTATAGATCCCTAAATGTCGAACCGATTCAAATAAAATTAACATTGTGCACATCTATGTAAAAACCCATTTAAAAACATATAAATCTTTCCAAAATCGTTTCAGTATTACGGCCGTAAAATCGATCTAAAAAACGTGTTTGCCTATTAATAATATAGAAGATGGATGGATACCATTTTATCATTTAAGAAAATTCGTGTAATTTGTTATTGGAGTTCATGAAAAAGCTACCACCACTTGCATTTTTGCTCTGAACACCGCTACTGCATTCCATTACAGACAATCAATTATTTTGCACAAGCGATGCAAAATTGTTGGGGTATCACCAAATGCGGGATTGTGAGAGTAAAAAGTTGCTAGTTGTGCAACTTTTTTAAGCATTGCCAAATTGAAAAAAAATCAATAAGCAAAAAGGATTTAGAAAACCAACTTAAACAAAAAAAAAACAAAAGCGCAAACGAATTGATCTTTTATATGAAAATTGAAATCTTTGCAATTGTTTTCACATAATCATTATCACAATATGCCAATCAAATCAATCAAAAAAAAAATATCATAATCAAGTAAGTCACTATGACAAAGAATAGATTTTAATTTCAAATTTACACCTGCTGTTTTTCTTACAAAGTGCCTTTTACGTTTTCGTATTTTATTTATTTATTTCTTTTGGCACACGTGAACAAGGTTGAAAACGTGTTACCGCCCATGAAGCGCCTATTTTTTTTTAAGTGTTATTTTAATAATAATAAAAAAAAGAAAAAATACAACCCTTATTAGTACAAAAAAAACAACAAAAGAGTAAGATAAGCAATATTATGGTTAACATGGCCATTACAAACGTGTGCATGTCCTTAAGGTGTCATAGTTTTGAATAATCAGTTTTTTCGAAATCTTCACCCAAAACATTATACTATGATCAATAATGATTTAAAATAACAATAAGCTGATTGTGTTAAAAAATAAAGGATTCATAATAATTTTGCAATCTAGACAAAAGGATTTTAAAACTACACAAAGGAATCGAACTCGTTTAGTAACCAAAACGATGACTGATGGCCACAATTTGTTGCATTCTGAAAACTTAAATATAAATGTGAATTTTTAAATCAGCAAGTTACAAAATTATATATAGCTCGGTTTGTTTTTCAAATTCAAGTGATTCATGTATAATAAACTTTACTGCGTTCTACTAAATTGCGTTCGTTTACGCAAAATACAGTAAAAGAGAACACAAATTCAGAGCGTAAAGTGACAGTTAATTTTTTGCTGCAGAAATTTTTGTTAGTAAAACAAAAAAACACATGATTCAAAAGTTAAACAAACAAAAAGTAAACAATTTGTGAAAAAATTATTAAAGAAAAAAAGAAATTAAATAATAATAATACAAAATGAATAATTATTCTTAAACTACAGTGAACTAGCGATAACGTGAACTAACTTTTACCAAGGCAGTTCACATTTTCGAGTTTGTTCACGTTATCGAGTAACTAAATTTAAAACAAAAAATTACCCTACTTAATATAATAAATTATATAATAAGTAAAAATGCTAAACACTATTTCAAATGAATTATTTTATTGATTCTTAATAACAAAAAATAAAATGCGATATATTCAGTTCACTTTGCATTCGATAAATAAATAAAAAAATACAAATAAAAAGGATACAAATAATTGATATTTAATTAACAAAAACAGCATAAAATAAACTAAAACTAATAGGAATATTTTTTTGGTTGGATAATTGAGAATCAGTTCAACAAAGTTTAAAGGAAAAAATCAGTAATTTTGTTGGTAAGTTTTTTTTTAGTTTGCCATCTTTAAAAGAGTTTTTTCTTTAAGGTCTCTCCGCACTCTAATGTCACTTTGGTCTACCATCTCGTTTACAGTCCACATTAAAGCCTTAATTGTAAATTCTGGCTGGAATATAATCGAATCATCATCATCGTCGATATCATCCTGCTTTTCAATACTTCTGCAGGATTGTTGTTCCAATCTTTGACGGTGGAAAGAGCAACATCCATCTGTAATTAAATTTTAATTGAATTCTCTAAAAACTCTAAAATCTACAATAAAACAGACCTCAGAAAATTCAGCGCATGCAGAAATATAACCGCTTTATTATTTTCTAGCTGTCTTATTTCTAGAGGAGATATCTTCACTTTTACGAATTAAAAGTTTTAAAATAACCTGTAATTCAAGGATTTCCCAATTGAAAATAGTTTTCACGTTTTAGAGCTTTCAGATTGCGTTCACGTTTTAGAATACTCTATGGAAAAATTAATTTGTTCACGTTTCTGAGACGTTCACACTTTCGAGTGTTCACGTTTTCGCGAGTTCACTGTATTCGCTTGTTAAACAAATATATGCCTTTTAAAAGGAAATAACTGCCTGTTGGCCGATATCGAAAGAAAATTTTCTTTCGTATAATTACATTTAAAATAAAAACAAAATTTTAGAAAGTGTTTTTGTTTCAAATGTAATAATTCGAAATAAATTCTTCTCTCGATATCGACAAACAGGCAGTAAATGTTCATAACAACTTTTGAAATTTCTTTTGTTTGTATTATTTTGATTCCTTGGAGTTGTGAAAGTGCTGAGTATATGGTTACTTAGTACCACTCCACTTGTTTTTAAGGTAATCAATAGGAAAATAATAATATACTTTTGGTTAAATTTAATCAGACATAAATTAGCAAAATCAAATAAAATAAAAATAAACATATCGTCACCTAAAATGCAAAACAACGTATCATCAAAAAATTATAATTTGAGTTTATTATTGATTACGATTTACTATATCATATTACATATGTGTGCACAATTTCAAGCTTCTGTTAACAAAAACAAAAAAGTTATGACCCAAATTCAAAATAACGTATCATCAAATGAATGTATCATCATAAGTGTTGTCAACTATTTACATAAAAAATTCGCTGTCCTTTTTCTCAAAATTAGCTAGAAAGCGCTAAAGAAAATGGAAATATGATTTCAATATGTCAAACAGTTTCCATATTATACAGTTTTTTGTTTCTCCTGTAAACTTATGAGAAGTGATGTTACCATATTTTGCATTTTATATGACGATATTGAAAAGATTAAAGAAAATATTTTTTTTACAATAAATATTGCATGGAGTATCAACAGGAAAAAGAGTTGAGTAGTCAAAAGTGTAAATATATTTCATCACTACATTTATTTGCAATCAGTTGTTTCCTTAAACTTATTAATTTTAAATTTCTTTCCGCTCGCGTACATTTTTAAAGAACAGCTTTTTCTTTCTTGAGAGTAAATTTTTCAGTTTACTAAGCAATTACTCGTTTACTGTATTTTACTGTAAAAGTACTCGAACGCACCTAATGTATGTTTCTTATAGGCTTTTTAAACTGAACAACATCTTTGTGAAATGCTGTTGAAAATGTGAAACATGAATTAAGAGTACTTTAATTAGATATGAATTTGTACAAAAAAGATTTCGTTTTTGCTTGTGTGTGTTTATGACGGGTTATAGGGTGCTAAAGGGTTACCGTTTTTTAAAAATTAATGTTTTTAATTGTTATTATTTATAACTGGAAAAAAATGAAAATAATAAGCTAATTGATTCATGTATGTATGTATGTAGGAAATTGTCTGTTTTTTAAGTAACAATTGTTCAATTAAAAAAAGACGATATTTGTTTATGGGCCTGTGAACAGACAAATTTGTTGTATCGTAATTTTTTCGTATCTTAAATGTCAATTCAATGTAGTCTGTGGAATTAGTGAGTTTTACAACGATTTTTAATTATTATTCTTTTTTGCAATAAAATTTATTAATATAAATAAAAAAAAATAAACATAAATGATGTCGCCGGAGGAAATATCACTAGCTATTGCAAAACTTACCAAGTGAAAAATTCACGACAGCTGGCTACACGGGTACATGGCTACAAATTTCTCTGGCTTCTTCAAAAATTTTCAACTTTTTGCGGAATTTCGCGCTTTTTGCAATGTGGGTGACTTTTTCTATTTCTTATTGTTTCATCGACCTTTAAATGATATTAAACATTTTAATTTTCTCAATGATTGGAAGTTATTGCGAATTTTCGTTATTTTTGTAGTTTTTTTTGCGAGTTTTTCACATTCTTTGCATATTTATCTCGTTTTAGAAGATTTTACGACTTCTTCTATATTTTTCAAGTTTTTGGCGTAATTTCGCGTTACAAATAGAATTTTTCCATACCTCTTCTCAATACAAACATTTATTAAACATATAAAATTCAAACGTACAATTACACACTTTTGTATGAAAATTACCAATAACAAAAATGCAATACTATATAATTAGACGATTACACAATATATACGACGTTAATACACATTCACATATATTAAAAGCACCCCATATATAAAATCTAAAAAGGTTTAAAATTGAATAAACCGAATAAAAACTGGTCCGATGAGGCCATAACAAAAACTATTAAATTATCTCTTTGGTGGTGGTCCGAGTTCTCCTTTTTACCAACCAGCACAGCCGTGAATTTCAGGTTTTGCAACAAGCACTGCAAACTAAAATCAAATAGTCCATTCGCAGTTTATGGAAAATTTTTGCAATTGCACAAATTTGCAATCTCAAATGCATAAGATTGCGAGTACGGCTAATATTTAATCATAACTTTTGCAGAAAAACTATTTTTATGAAAAACACCGAGTCAAAAAAATATTTTTGTTGATTTAAGCATGGTACTTACTCTGTTCATCATTTCGTGCGAACTGCTGTCAAAAGGCATATAAAAAAAATTCATATGAAATAAATACGAAATAATGTTGCTGAAGTTACACTCTGTTTATTTTGTGAAAACATACGAAATGTTTCTGGCAGCATTTTATTCAAGTACAAAATGTTTCTGGCAACATATTTTCCAACAGCGATATAATATAAGCATCACTTATTTCGTACGGAATTGTAAACAAAAGTTGGTCAGCTTTTACTTGGCATTAAGTTGTTGCACACAAATAATTAAAATAATTAAATATGCTGTAAATATAATATAAAATTAAGGTAAAGGCTTTTTGCAGAACGTTTGTTTTCCATTTGTTTTCACACATGGTTTTTGTTTATATAAGAAAAACAATGTTGCTTACTTCAACGAAATAAAACCGATAAATTTCTTCTAAATTGTAGCGTTGTCACCACTGGCTAATTGTCAAAATTTTCAAACGAAATAATCAATGTTACTCAACATTTTTCGCAAATTTGAACAGAGTATTAAGCTTAGTACTCTGTTTGAATTTGCGAAAAATGTTGAGCAACATTGATTATTTCGTTTGAAAATTTTGACAACTGATCAGTGGTGACAATACCACGATTTATAACAAATTTATAGGTTTTATTGCCTTGAAATAAATAACATTGTTTTTCTTATAAAAACAAAAGAAATGTGTTTATTAAAAAAAATTAAAACAAATGGACAACAAAGTAATTTTAGGAGTTTGTACTGCAATGTATCAATTAATACATCTCGCAGCTGCTGCGGAGGAGCTCATTGAATACACACGTTCTGCAAAAAGCACTCACCTTCATTTTATATTATATTTACATTATTTTCCATTATTTTAATTATTTCTGTGCAGCAAACTTAAAATTAAAACCACAACGCCAAGAAATATCTTCAGCTGTTGCTTGCAATTTCGCACGAAATAAGTGGTGCTTACATTATTTCGCAGTTGGAAAATATGTTGCCAGAAACATGTTGTGTTTGAAAAAATCATGCTGCCAGAAACATTTCGTATGTTTCCACAAGATGAACAGAGTACAACTTCGGCCATCTTATTTTGCAATTATTTCGCATGAATTTTTTTTATATGGACTTTTGACAGCAGTTCGCACGAAATGATGAACAGAGTACCTAGCTTTAAGCTATAGATTGGTTAGATAAATAAGATTGGCAGTCAGAATTTACTCAAGCACTTTCAAAACTATCGATCCAATTCGATATCAAGGAACAGTGTTTATGCGAAGCTCCCATGTGGTACGATGTGGTTCATTGGCGGCTTAGTGGGATAGTTCGCTGAAAACAAGCAAAAACTGCAGTTTCGTACGAAGCAGGTTTGTAAACGAGGATTGTATTCTACTTCAAAATACGCCAGGATTTTTGTTTGTAATATCCCACTTGTGAACGTTCTTACTTGACATTGAAAATGAGCTAAAATCAAGTCTACTCGCCTTATTGCGTCATCTAATTGTTCATCCATCGTTAAGCTGATTCTATAAAATCGTTAAATAACAAAATATGAATTCGCCTGAATCTCTCTCTTTCCATTTCAATATGTGAGTGATTCAATCATTTTGTGTTTAAAAATAAAGCAAAAGATCTCTGCCCCGGAGGCAATTCCTACGAAACAACGCATTTGGAAAGCGTGCAAATTTGTTGCTGCTTTCAGAAATCTTTTTTTTCCTGGCACAGATGTGACAGCATCATTAAATTCCCAATTGCTTGTACGTGCCATAAGTAGCATTCTCTCACGGCATCTAGAGAAACGAGTATAGATTGAGAGGATAAAAGACATTTTGTGAAAGTAGTGCAATTTTTCAAACAACATTTATTTGAAAAATCTACAGCTTTGAAAATTGCTAATCATTATCCAATTAAGGATCATTTAGCGCCATTGGAATTCCATGAAGACAAATGTCGATTTTTGTAAAACTCAGTGAATACTAAAACTGAAAACGAAACGAATTTTCTCAAAATATAGTCACAATTATTCATGACACAAAATTCTTAATGGTTTACAAACATCTTAAGTTACAATAAATGGAAAAAAATTATCCCTGGCGACAATTAACATGCAAATGCCTGCCAACTATCACATGGAGAGCAGAGTCTATATAATTTCCAATTTAATACAAACATCATTAATCAAATGACAAAAAATTACATACTAGTTCACATTCTTAAATGGTTACAAATCATTTTCAAATTCAAATAACCGGAACCGAAAGTCATTAGCAATTCGAACGGTACAGGGAGCTGTGTAACGTTGACTCAGTAAGAGATCATCATTTTGTGTTAATCCTTTTAAGACACATGCATAAAATAATGCCTTGAAAGAGACGAGTATGAAATTAAAATAAGGATTTAAGCTAAAATTTAGTTGAAATACAATATTACATTTTTTCGTTTTACACACATACAATTTCTTTGAATTTCTTATGTTTGCCAGGACTCTTTTTGTCTTTTTTTCTTTTTAATAATTGTTTGGTCAATGTAAAAACATATTCGAAATTCAATGTTAGATATAAAATAAATATTTATTTAATGACAATTTCAGTTTTTTTTCTCTATTTAATATTGTATTTGATAACCAAAATGATTTTCTATGTAGAGTCCTGTTTAGTTTTTCTAGCAGTAACAAAGGACACGTGTTTATATTTTACTTGCAGATAGTATTTCGTTGAACACTTACGTTTCTTTCAGACGAAGATTGTTTGTACAACAGTCAAGGGGTTATTTGAGTTAAATAAATATTTTATTAGATGATTGTTTTTAAATTTGTTTTGTGTTTTCAATTTCAATTTCTGGTAGATTTCAACATTTTTTTTTTTTGGGTTTTGAAGGAACAGCACAGAAACATGCATAAATTTTTGAAATACCAAAAGAATTAACATTCATGCAGCCATATCAAAGTGAAATAATATCGCTGAGCCATGTGCCATTCCTGGCGTTTTCTCTAAGACTTCAGTGAGATCTGGCGGTCAACTGGTAATTAATTGTCCACTTCCATTCTTATCACTGAGTCCTCAGTAATCATTAGTCACTGTTTTAGATCGATTTCCGCTATCGCACCTACATCTCAATGGCTTGGTCCTTAATTCTCAGTCTAATTCCAGCCAAAGCTGAACATTCTCACACAAAGTGCACACGCTACACACTTCCTGCTCCAACATTTTAATCTTGATCAAACGATATCTGCAGTTTTCATGTTTTATCATTAAAGATCATCTCAGCTACTCAAGTATTCACATGATGCTCATCAAATCTGGAGTTTTCGGCGCCAGAGTTATTCCTAACTGAATGTAAGCGATTGACTTCAGCGCCCTCATGCTGGGCGTTCGCTGTTTTTCATGTAATGTGACATCAACACCATGACAAGTGTCTTCGTTTTGGAACCCATGACAAATGTCATCATTGGGTCATGTTGTCATTAATCGCAATGATGACAATTGTGTCATCAATGGAATGACACACCGGCCTCAGAGAAATTACCAATCGGCATCAATTTGATGGGGCTGGGATGGACAATGGTTGTGGTTTTGATGTGTCTACTAAAGGTGACCTTTAGCGTCCTCTAGGAAGGCTAAATTTTTTTTAATTTTTTTTTTGATTCAAAGTAAGTTCATAACAATGTGATGCCTCAGCGCCTTATAGGCATTTTAGAGGCGAGTTGGCATACAAAAAGGATGTATATTTTAATTAGGTTAAAGAAATAAGCATATCGTCATATAAATTCATAAAAGTCCTAAGTTACATTGAAAAAATTTTCGAGGACAAGCAAAAAACTATCTAATACGAAAACTTAAGCAACATTTTTCAAAATTTTTTTAGTTTAAGCTTATTTCTTATTGACGAATTAGTACAATTTTAATAAATAAAATTTTCCAGGGACATGTATTTTGATATGGTGGATCGAAATCTACCAAGAAGTCGTTTTTGAATTTTTTGTAACTTAGGGCTTTATTGAAATCATATGACGATATATGAATAACTTAGATGGCTATAAACAACCGTTTAGGTCAGTAGTCTGTTTCAGAATAGTTTTCCATTCGCTTCGATATAATGAGCTTCCCCTCCAGTTTCTAGCAGCAGGCTTTGCGAGATCATCTTCAGGGTGATCCTTCCACCGGATCTTGGGTCTTCTCCTACGTCTTCATCGAATTCGAATGATTTCTTCGCCGGAGTATTCTAGGAAGGTTTTTTTATATTTATTATTTTTATATATTTTTTCGACCTTCTGCTTTTTAAATAAATCTAATTTATTTTGAGCACTAGGTCAATTTTTTTAAAAAACGTACAAAATTTTTATTTAAAAAAAAAAACGATATTTCGCCACTTCTTTGTGTGGCTTCTTCAGGGATATATAGAATTGTGTAAACAAAAAAAAAAAATAATAAAAAATCAGTGTCGATATTTTTTACCATTTTAGAGGAACTCGATTTTCTCTATAATCAATAATTTTTCAATGAAAGAGTTACAAAATTGAAAAACATTCAATCTTTTTTGCTTGCCACTGTATGCATGAAACATATATGTATATGTGTAATTGTATCGTCTATACATATACTATCTCTAAATATTACTACAGTTCAAACAATATTGCGTTTTCCAATTTTAATCCATACGACGTGACGGTCGTATTAACATTTTCATTGATCCATGATTAAAGTAATTTTTAAATGGAATTTAAAATTCTAGGCAGGGATTTTGAGGCACAAAATTCACATGCCCACATGTTTTGCCTGCTCAAAAACGAACTTTTGGTGGGCGTGTGTGCTTTGCGCGATCAATTGATCCTGCGTTGCATCTAGCTCACTATAGTCATCAAGTGCTTAAGCTATTGTTGCTGTAGTTTAAGCAAGTAAGTGAGTAAGTAACTAAGTACGTAACGAAAGGTAAATTTTTGTAAACAATTGCACTAATTAAAGACTCTTTATTGAAATAGGATCGGTCGCTCACGCATACATGCATGCACACTTAGTTGCATCGGTTCACACCGATACCCTGCTATTTAACTGCAGTTTTTTTGTGTGTGTGTGCATATAATTTAGTCTCATCTGTAGTTTAAACTAAATCCGGTAGCTTAAACGAGTTAAAGGAACTTGAACGGAACTTAATCCCTTAAATTTGGAAAAAATACAAATTTAATCAGGTTAATCAGTCAGGTAATAATAGAAATAGTAGAAATTTTGAAAAATTACGTATGCAGCCGGATGATCATATACAGATAAAGAGGATTAAAAATGATAAAGGATTAAGACATTACCAAAAAGAAAAAAAAAAACAATTTTTATTTGTTTCAGCCTGCGAAGGCATGCAAGGATTAAAGCGCGACATTTTAATTTAATCTCGAACAAGACTTAAGCGGTCTTAAGCTAAAGTAGACGCTCGCTCCTTCGATTTCTAACGGTTGGATCAACGAAAACACAAACTCTACAAATTTAATCTCGCCTACACACATGCATGTATACACACATACATATTTACATGTGAATTCGTACGCAGTGTTACAATATTTCTCTGCTGTCTGCCTTCTGGTCATCTTGTTTTCTTGATCCAGTTTTTTCCATAAATCCGTTCACTGCTGCAGTGCTTAAGTATTTTGTGTGTCAAGTAAGATTAAGATTACCTTTCATTATAAAGTTTAATATACAACGATCCCATTCTCAGGTGATTAGTTTAAATAATTGCAGCATAATGGGTTTGTATATTTCCAAACATTTGGAAATTTATGGAGTAAAATGGATGGGAAATAGTAGATGTCCAGTTTCTTTGAGTTAAAAGAGTAAAAAAAATTGCAAAAATTAGAAAATATGATATTAGTAATCTGTATATATCATATATATCATTGGTCTCAAGTTGAAAGGCCCTAAACCTAAAGGCCATTAACACAAATTTCAGTTATGTTTATTTAATTTTAAAGTTTACTAACTTTCAGTTTGTCTAAACTTAAATTTTAACTGGAAATTAAAAATGTTCATTAACAATAAAAAAAACAGTTAACTTACAGTTATCAACTATTGTGTATCACACCAGGAATTTATTTTTGGGAAATGCAAAAAAAGAAAATAACACCATCATGCAAGGACAACTGAGCACGATTTTTGCACAAAGATGTGCATTTTTCAGATGGTAAAGCTTAAATCATAATATTTTTTTTAAGAATTTATGAAAAATATTTTTAAAATAAACGGCAACTTTCCTAATATTTTCGCATGTTGCTCGCTAGATTGTTAGTCTGAGCGGGTTCAATTCCCGCCAAATATATTATATGTTTATTTAAAAAAATGTATGTTTTCTATGAAAAAATTCGCAATTCCCTTAAAAACTTCATCTTGTTTGCATTTTATTCGAAATATTTTTGAACAAATTTATAACATTTGGATTATTTCTACCAGTTGTTTGTGGCAAAAATTAATTTTTAGTAGTTATTAGTCTTTGTCAGTGGTGCGGTAGATAATTATTTGTCTACGAACATATAATCGATTTCTTATTATTTATGCTAATCAAAACATATGTAGATGTCATTTAGGTCCAATTTATACGAGGAACTAAATTCATGAATAAAATGCATGATGTGTTTTTGGTTGGGGAGCGGGGTAGAGAAGGTAACCGGTAACCGGGCGGGCATAAAAAACGATAAGTTCTGAATTGAATTTTTGTTTGTAAGTCTCGAAGGAAGTTTTAGTGGTTTTTAGTGGTCGATTTGGTGGTTTAAAATTCAGATTGTTGGTAACACTGACTTCTACTATTACCCCCCGTCATGACTGGCAATAAATTCATTGACATATATTGCACCACATGTCAAAATCATGTTATGAAGACGCATCTTTTTCATACTTGGTAATAATTGCGGCAATAATTGTCAACAGTTTTTCGTTGACAATTATTGCGAACATAGAACGTCATAAACCGTTTGGCATTTCCAAATAAAAGAAAAAAAGACGCGTCATAAAACAAAAAAAAGAAATTTTTTGCAAAAAAAAATTAATAAATTATTAAAAGATATTAAAAATACATAAAAATGCAAAATTTCTTATTTCGGGATAAGTTTTTCAGATGAAAATTTAAAAAGTCTTTCAGTTTCTTCTTCATTATTATCGAACCTTTCTGTTTGAAATTTTGTAAATTGTGTGTTGACATAAATACGATTACCCATGGCAAAGCAATAATCAAAGCAATAAGTAATATTGTTCCGTTATTCTGTCGGCTTTATTGCTTTATTCTTTATTGCCAACATATTTATTGCCAGTCAAGACGAGGTGTTAAGAAAATATCATGTTTATTGAAATCAAGAAATTATTTTAATCCATTCGGCCAACAGAAAGTCATAGTTCTATTCAATTAAAGTTATAAAAAAGGAAATAGTATGTACATACATATGTATGTACATATAATACATTCTCTAACGCTCAACATCAAAGGGTTATTAGTTCCAAATTAGACTATTAAATTGTGGGAAATGTCAGGAACAACTCCGTTCTTCAAACACAAACATTTTACCGTTAGCTCTTTTATAAATTAAAGTCACCTGACTTGCACTGCAAACAACAGGAAACAAAAGAAGACATATTTTTTAACATTTCACACAAACGCACACACACACATGATGACCACTTTTGCAAAAAAAAAAAAACAAAAACAAAAAACAAAAAAAATCTCACGAAAATTGTAAAAGAAAACAGCAAAACTAAACGGTCGCCGCCAACAAACAAATGACCACAAACGTTTAAATCAACAATGGGCGACATTTAATGTCTAACGGCATATGATTGAGACATTCTGAGCTGACAAGAAGATCTTAAGATCAAAATGCCGCATTTGATGTTGCAAATTAATGGGAAATGTATTGAGCAGACAAACGAAAAAGAGTGAGAACATTTTTTTTGCATATTTTCTGCTGAGTCAATTTCAACAATAAAATAGTCCTTGGAGATTCTGCAGTTTACACATGTGTGTACCGATTTACATATTTTTTCTTTACCAAAGAGTCGTCCGAGCTACTCTTTTTTTACACATACACGTATGATCATTGAAATAGGTAGCCTTTTTATTCTAATATCATTCGTACTTTTTAAAAATGTCAAAAATGCACAAATTATATTGAATGTGTACTTTGATTCAATTGTCAAAACTGCTTTCTTTTTGCTAAAAGAAATCCGTTGCTTTACAGTGGCGCATATTCAGAAATTACCGCCGAGTGTTAGTGCCTGGTCCACGATGTCGAACGAATTCTTTCTTTCATGAAATTAAATTTCAAACAAAAACAAACCCTTAAACCCTTTGACTGTCCAATGCATCATATATGTATATGATGCACAGACGTTATGATTGATACGCTTACGCATCATATGTGCTACACAATTTGTCTTATTTCTTTTAACAACATTTTTTATGAACTGATGAAAAATAAAGTGATCTAATGGTCTGAGCGTGTAGGGAATGTTTTTTTTAAATAAGACAAGAAAAAAACTGCAAATTTTCAGGACATAAAAAAATCAGACAAAAACGACTGTAGCTCATACCAATATTGTAAAACAATAGATGATAAAATTAAGGTTCCACTCTCCAATAGTCTTCAATATTAGGATATTTTATAATGGTAATTATGACACCTATAAACTTTTAAGCTATTGCATACGAGTAGCTTTTATCGCGGGCTTTAAGCGCTGCGACCGAATCAAGAAATTCCGTAACAAAAAACCTAACACTAAGTTTGTTTCTTAAGTCTTCTGTTTTGTTAAGTATTTGAATCGCCTAGCGAATTCTAAACCCTAAAGTATGCTATTGATTTCATTAACATACAGTATTGCCAGAACAGATTTTTACATGTAGGAAAAGACAAAATGGCGTACTTACGAGTAATCGTGGTTGACAAAAAATGATATACACAAACCAACAGACAATTCGTAGGTTTTTAAGCGGTATTTTTCAGATATTTAGAGAATATCAAGTCTCAAACTTATGTTTCTTATTTCAGTTACCATAAGCCTATAGTTTCAATGATAAAAATTCCTGAATAACCAACATGTATTGTAAGATTATTATTGTTATTAAAAATAATTTAAACGATATTAACTTCTCATTTATTCAAGAAAAGAAAAAAATTTGTTTCAACACGCTCAAAAAGTGAAACTTGAATTAATATCACAGAAAAAACTTGAATTAATATCAAAGAAAAAAAATACTGCATAATTAAAAAATAAATAAATAATTATAATTGCTTAAGTTGATAAAAAATGCTATCTTTGCCACGGCAGTCCGCGAGTGCCACACGTCTTTTTTTATTTCGGTATGTGTGGTATTTGATGGGATTCTATGAACTGTTCTGCACATATGTTTGTTTTCAAAACCATCAGTTCAAAAATTTCATTCTCAAAAAATTGTTCATATATATTGATTGGCAAAGGTACTCCATCTTTAATTACAATACGCTTATTTAGACCATGTTTGCCAATAAAAGGAATCTTTTCTGCTTCTTTAAAGACATTGCTCCACTCTTGCTAAACAGACGATCTTGATGTAGAGGCGATCTGCGGCAATTCCTCAAATGAGTTGTTCTCATCATCAGTTTCACTATCGGATCAATCATTAACATCTTCGCAAATGTAGTTGTCATCACTACCTGAAGAAAAGTCCTTTTCATTTATATTTATACCAATTCTTTTTTCAAAATGCACGCCATTTTTACAAAATTATTACTGTGAACGTACGCTATAAAAATAAAATTTTGTATGGGGACAGTCAAAGGGTTAAAGGGTTGGGACCTTATTCATAAACGATTACTAAAATTATATTAGATTTATTATTGGATTGGTTGTGAGTTTTTTTTTTTTGATTTGTTAACGCTTGTTATTTTTACGTCTCCTGCAATAAGAATTATTATACTCGTTTGTTTTTGATAATTATGTAGATGGTACCTGCTTTATTGGCCACATGTGTACATAGAAGTTAGAAAATCATTACATTGTGTTTGTTGAAAAGCCATGAAATTTTCACAGAAAATTACTATGACGTTCCAATAGTTTTCCAATTTTATGCTGATAATGCTAAGAAATTTAAACAAATGTTTGAAATTTCTTTGGTAAATATATATGTAATATTGTTCATTATTAAATTATAATTATTTTTTAAAACTTAATATTATTCAGCAAAATACATACATAAATATGGTGTGTATGTGAGTGAGTGACTTTTATCTCACGCTCACGATAAAAAAAATTTACTCATACACCAGCTTACATTTTTGGCTCACGTGAGTGGTAAAAATTTAGTCACGATCATGAAAACTCACGCTCACAAAATACTTACGAAAAAAAAAAACTATAAAAAAGTAAGAAAAAGTTATATGAATATTATTGCAATAAAACAAAGAAATCACGAAACAACCACTATGATTACAAAAGTGGGTAGTGCCACGCCCATGAAAAGTTGTATTATAGGGTTTTTTTTAAGAATTTTTTGGTGTATGAATTATTTGCTTTTCGTTTCTTGTTCTATTTTTTAATTTCTATTTTAAATTTAAATTTCATTGCATTGTTGAATGAAAATTACATATTATTTGAAAAGAAAAACACTTATGTTCCTTTTCTTTTTGAGAGCATATCGATCACTGTGCGCGAAATTATCGTATGTTACACTTTTTTCGAAATTGACTTTATTGCGCAAATTGGTTTTAAATCCTCCATAAATATAATAATTATTGAGATAAAATAATGCACATTTTATCGTATGTCACAATTTTATTGCCGTATTCATAAAAAAATAATTTGGGTTTGAAATCCATTTAAAAAAAAATTATGAAAAATTTGTCTTATAATACATTTCAAATACAAAATATTTTTTATGAATACGGGCCTTATACTATATAATAGTAATAAAAATATTAATAAAACGCTCTCCTGTAAAATTTAGTTTTTGTAACAAACGATAATATCGCGCACGGGGTCGATATTGTGTTTAGCATATTTTAATTTTTTATTGCATGTGTAATGTGCATATTTTTTATAAAACATATTTACGGTTTCCCTGGTAGTGCCATTATGTGGAAGGGTAGTTACAACAGTTACAACACGACGGAGTTGGGTGGTTCAGTGGAGATTAGTATAACAGGGATGAGTAGGCTTTTTACATCATATAAAAAGGGGAAATACACTATTCTTCTCTTAATGCTTTTATTTTTGATCGATTTCAATTCTTTTGCGCTTTTTTAAATGTTTGTTGCCTCGGAAATACGCCCTTTTTTAACCGATGTAGAGAATTTGTACTGTATCTAAAGCTAAAGTTCGTTGTTTTTAGTTAAAAAGAATTGGATATTCGACAACATTCCTAACACTGGGTTTTCACGTAGCAATTTCATTGCTGAGAACAAGCAAAAACGTCAGCAGAGTTTTGATAGTTCTATTGCTGATTGCTTTTAGGTGGAGAACACGTAAAATTGCTTCGTCACAAATTCAAAATTTTCATAGTGAGAGGTTGTATAAATATGCTATAATTTTATGTATATACATAAAGATAAGAATTGTTGATAAAAGTATATAATTTTAAATATTCCTTCGGTTTTCCACAGGCAATTAATATGCCTACCAACCATTTGGTGTGTTTGTTACCTTCTTTGGGAAAGGGATATTGAGAGAGAACAGATGGTGAAAGTGAGAAAGCTTAATTATTTTACAACTCTGACATTGCGCGTTGTGTTAGTTTTTAGATCAAGTACGCGCATTAAATTTGCTTAAGCTGTGTAGCTATTTTATGAATTACTAATGTGTCCAGCGGTCGACTCAATCGGCTGCACTCTAGAAATTAAATACATGCGATAAAATACAAAAACGTAAAGAAACAACTTAAAACTCTGTCTCACATCTATGTAAAAGCAAATTGGGCAAACACACATGTACACTTTGTTTATTTTTCAAGTTGAAGCTGACACATTATTACACAATAAGTGTGGATGTGTTAGCAGCAACTTTAAACGCTTGTAGCTCCCTAAATATTGAACTAATTTAAATAAATTTTAAGATATATATCTTTCCAAAATCGGTTCAGAATTACGGCCGTAAAAGGGATATAAAAATACTATAGATTTTAATTCGCCTGCGATTCTGCTAAAGAAAGGAGGACGCTGTGATGTGCATTAGTGTAGGCCAGTATTAATTGCTGCCGGTGTTGTTCAGTAACCAGTGCTATCTTTCACCGTCCGAGTCATTTGTGAGACAGTTCCACAAACAGTCAACAAAGTTTTGGAAAATTTTACTGACAGGTTAAGCTTGTGCGTAGCCACCCACCCGCCGCAGTCACATGAATTGGAATATTTGTTATTTCTAATAAAACCATTATATGTCAAAACAAATTAAGTTTAGTTCATAATATTATATTTAGTAAAAAATACTGACACTTGAACCACCCGTTCGATATTAACTACCTTAATTTTCAACTTTCATGGCTTGTTTCCCTTTCCAATGATTCCCATTATAAAACCACCACCTATTACGTACTTTTCTCATAACGTTTTCTAAAAATGTCTGTACACGTCACGTATGAATGTTTGTATGTCACCCCCATTTGTGGGTTTTCATCATGGTTGTTGTTGGCACGTGACGAAAGGGTTGTTACTTAACCACCAAACCAGCGGGTTAGTGGCAATTATGGCAAACGGGAAATAATATTTTATTAAACGACGTACTACAGCAAGTCACGTGTATAGAATTAAATATGAATGCCATTTGTTTTAAATTAAAAAAAATATGGCGGCAAGTGGAATTTATAGGCACACAGAGCCGGTAAAAATAATAGCACTATAATTGTATGAAACATGAATGATTTATATGGTGGGATTTATTTGATCTTTTCCAACTGCCTTAAATTGTTGCGTAAATTTAAATTTTTTTAAGTATTTTCATAAAACTTTTTCAAAGCGATCGTTTTTTAATCGAAATTTTAGAAGTTTACAGAATAGTTAATATTAAAGGAGCGTTTATTTTTGAAAATTTATTTCAATTATTTGCTCCGGCTATGAAATTGAAAAACCTAATTAAAGATAGAACTACATTTCAAAAATATTAATTAACTGCTTCTACGGCAAATCGTTAAACAAAAGCTGCTTATCAAAACTATCTTGGGATCTGTGGAACATTTGGCTCAAGACTTGTTTTTGTTGTACACAAATTTTTATTACTTTTACTTTTTATTTAAAAAAGTTTGTTCCACAATTTGTTTAAAAAACCACGGTACAATGTGATTTATAATATTTTTTTTTAATTTTTGCGTTTTCTCCAATTTTATGAACGATAAAAGGTTTATTTTTCAAAAATACCCAAAATGTTATCAGATAGGATTTTGTACAGTGATAAAATAATTATATAATGAATTCAGTAAGTTGCCGACGTTTTTATTTGATAAAATATAATAATAATACCAAAAATAAAAAAAAATAACTTGACGGTGTTAGAAAAAATTTTAAATTGTAAAATATAACAACATATTTTAATTTAATTTTTTCTTTGAAACTCGTATGATGTACGTATGTATGTAAACTAGTGGTATTCTGATAGTTGTGTTTTTTAAATTTTGTTAACATTTCCATTTAGTTATCTGTATTGCGGTTGGACCAGACGATAAAGGTTTTGGTTCAATATAACCTGTATATTTCTGATATAGAATCACATTCGAATTTCAAACACTGACTGTTTGAAAAATATTTGATGAATTGCGAAAGATTCTTATAATACATTTTAAGGCCACATTAAATTATTAACTGGAATAAAGCAATCTAGAAGCTTAATATAAATTTGTGGAAAATAGGTATTTGCAATACTTTTATTCAAAATGCAAAATACATTTTAATTTTTCTATTCCAAATACAAAATAGTTTTTAATAAAAGCATAATTTTCACAATGGAAATGATATTTTGTAAGTTTTTTTTACTCTATAATTTTGCTGTTTTTTAATCAATATTGAATTTTACAATTTTCCTGATGTTCGCATATTTTTAAGAATTTTTGGCATTTTTAAGATTTTTTCAAGACTTTTGGCTGCCGATTGCCAATTATATGATTTTTTTAAAATAAATTTTGGGAATAATTTCCAATATTGCAGTTGCAATTTTTAGAATATGCGCTATTTTTGCGTGGTTCTCAATGTTTTAGTTTCTTTGCTAATTACATTTCGGAGCTTGATATTAAATTAAATTCTTGCTATTTATATATTGAAACGATTAATTTTGGCTCAAGTTCAAACCCGAATTTACCCATTTATTTATTCTATTTTTAATTTTTATTTAGAACATTTTTTATTAAGAGAGTACTATATATAGAACAATTTTTATTATTCATCATATTAGCAGAACGGATCAGTACTGATTTCGAGGTCGCTACACCATCTCATCAGCGTTCGTTGTTCAATTTTACCACTTTTGACGGTGGATACTAGTGATCAGGAATATCAACTATTTAACCGTATTATTTAACAAATTAGGATACGAAAAGTACAAACTTATTCATTTTCACATGTCAAATCAATTTCGGTTAGTACGAAATCCCATCTATGATGAATAACTACACTATATATTTCAGTCTCTCTTGCTTATTCAGCGCCATTGGCTACTGAGAATAAACGGTACTTAATCATGTTGTTAGGTTTCTGTCATTTGTAGTTGAAATTCTTGCATCAAACTCTGTTTTTATTTTTCTATAAATTATTATTAATTGAAGTGCTTTTGAAGATTAACTCACTGTTGTTATAGAATGAAAGAAACATTTCTTATGGGAGTTTATATTGAAAGTAACAGTAAAGTACCAAGTTGTGAATATAAAATTCAAAAATGAGAAAAAAGCAAAGTAAATATGTATACTGAAAGTTTTAATTAAAAAATATTTCGGAACAGGTATCGAATTCTAGCCGGGAAGAGATTTATCTGCTTTTTTGTGTGTTACTAAGTATCCAAACAACATTTTAATTGTCAAGAGATTTTTTATCACTTTGTACAAATACAATAATAATAATACCGGGTTCTGATATACAGCAGGTACGCTCTGCACCTGAATATAGAAAATAATTAAAATTATTGTTCTGTGCATACAAGTATAATACAGGATATAAGCATCAATTTTGCTTTTCTTCTGAAATCACAAATAGTCATAAAAAATGGAATGTTAATACATTTTTAAAACAAAACTAAAATTAAATTTCTTTGATTTTATATATCGTCATATGAATCCATAAAAGCCCTAAGTTACATTGAAAAAATTTTAGAGGACAAGAAAAAAACTCTCTAATATGAAAATTTAAGCAACATTTTTCAACATTTTTTTAGTTTAAGCTTATTTCTAATTGACGAATTAGTACAATTTTAATAAATAAAATTTTCCAGGCACATGCATTTTAATATGGTGGATCGAAATCTATCAAGAAGTCGTTTTTGAAATTTTTGTAACTTAGGGCTTTATTGAAATCATATGACGATATGAATTTACATAGTGTCTTGACGACCTATCGATTTGTGTTGACAAAGGTCAAAGTCGGAATGAAAAACAGCACTAAAAATTTTCTGTAGTTTTTATGTTTGTTTGTGGTTGAAAAATTAATGCACAAATTTAAATTTTTGGGATATGTAATTTCTATGCACCGCGTAAAAAAAACTACTTTTCTTTAATATATGTAAATAATATAAAAAATAATTATGGTTATTTATATACGAAAAGAAAATATAAGCGATAAATACTGTAATATGCATGCATAATATCATACTAATAAACATACAAAAATAAGTTAAAAAAAACAACAAATCTTTGCTTTTCGACTGTTTAGTTATGCACATGTATACAAACAATGTGTACATGTGCACCTAAACGCATGACATTATTAATGCATGTGTTCAAAAATGTATGATTGCATCGGTAAAAAGGGAAGAAATTACAACCACACCAATTTCCATCAAGAATTTCAAGTTTTAGTATTTTATAATAAATAAGATATATTTGGGGTATTCACACGGTCGTCATAAAGTCATATGTCTTAAAATAATAACACGAAAAAATATGACTGCTGTGAACAACCCCTCATTTTAAAATATATCGAGGAAGAACAAGCAGTATGTAATTTCTCTCACACTCTCTCAAATTTCTGGTGTTTAGTTATGACAAAACAAAAACAGCATAAATAGTCTATATATTTAGGACTTTTTTGTTTAAAGCAGAACAGCAATTTCTTTAAGACGTCATAAAATAATAAGACATTATGACAATATGACATGATAGGACACCGTGTGAATACCCCAATTATGTACTTAAACGCGTAAACTACTACGAAAAATACAACTGTTCTGTGGTGCCTGAGAAGCGCTTGTGAGTCCCAACGCAACTTTTTCAAAAAATGTTTAGAAGTAAAATTATTTCGAATACCATTTTTTTTGCACATATTTTAGCCGTTAATGGACCGACTTCTAATATTTTCAGGCTAAACCTTCGTAGAACTCCATACAAGAGATCTGCTTCATAAAATTGACCGTAGGACAGTTGGGGCCATAAAAAAACAACAGAATAGGAAATATAACAAAAAAAATTTTTTGGCTATATCTCATTAATTATTGGACCGAGTTTTGTTATTTTCAAACCGAACAAATTTATGAAAAATTCCAAGAGAATGGTATGAAATTTATTTCTCTATGTTGTGCTTTGGCCTTAATTCTAACTACACCAAAATGTAGCAGACGGACAGACGGACATCGCTCATTCGACTTCTCTATCTATAAGGATCCAGAATATATATACTTTATGGGGTCTTAAATGAATAATGAAGAAATTACATACGGAATGACAAACCTATATACATACATATAATATATATCCCCTTTCCAAATTTGTTGGTGAAGGGTATAACACAGTGTTGCCACCAACGAAATGTTAAATTACACATGCATCATGCCAAAATTACACATGCATCATGTCAAAATTACACATGAAATTAGAAATTACACATGCTTTTTTTCGCAAAATAATGTGCTTTGATTTTGTTAAATTAAATATTTGACCTTGTTTGGTGTAATTGCAAAATCTTTATGATGATGATTTTCAATACTTGGGCTTTCAAGGTCATTTAAGAAAATATTATTTTTTACATATTATTCCGACGTATCGTTGATATTTTCTAACTTCTTCAGGGATTTTTTATTTTTCTAGATATATAATCTTCTTTAGACCAATCCTACATCAATCTCCCTAAAAGTATCACAGTTTTGTTTTGTATAAAAAGGACTATCACAAACAAAAACTTAATAAATTTAAAGCAAAACAGGTTCATAAATAAATTAAAATATCACAGCCAATCCAAACTTGCCGTCATAACAGTCGCCATCACAATAAAAAAAAAGTAGTGCTCAAAAACGACAAAATTTTAAATTACACATGAGTTACACATGCCACCAATTACACATGGTCTACACATGAAAATAAAAATTACACATGATATGTGTAATTACACCTAAGGTGGCAACACTGGTATAACAACAAGCATAATTTTTAACTTAAACATCAGTTCTCCTTAATTGTCAGATGGTAACATGACATAGAAAAAAAACAAAGCATTGTATTCTTACACCATGTCTACTAGTTTCCGACCGGACACACTTTATTTCAAGGCGAATTCATAATTATGAATTTGCCTTGCCTTTATTTGTAGAAACATCTTTGCAAATAACAAATCAAAAATTTGCCAATCAGAAAAATGCCAACGAATTGTATTAAATAATGTATGACAAAGATTATTTGAATCCGCATTTTAGCATGTCTTGATGCCTCTGGTGGTTCATTCAAAAGGTATTGTTTAGCCCCGCTAATTCCTCTTTTTATTAATTCCTTATGTTCGAATTTTTCATACCACATAAAAGATAACTTTTTACTGAAAATTAAAAACATATGTATATGTACATACATACATAAATACATATTATGAATTATAAATTATAAATAACTGTGTACATTTCGCTCCTTTAATACTACATAATTATTATGTACATAAGTATATCTTTAAAAACGTGATTTTTGTGTCGAATCGTTTTTTATCTTGCGTAACGGATTCATACAATTACAAATATTTTTTAATCCCTTTTTACAAGGAGAAAAGTTATTTTTCGATTTAGGTGAAAGTAAATTAAAAACTTTAAACTCGTTACGATGTTTTTTTAAGATATGACTATGTTGCAATAAAGGCGCGTTTTCTATTTGAATTACCTACCTATCTTCAGCTGGTATTAGATTTTCCAATTCTATAAAAGCTTTATTACAGAATTTCCATTCGGTTGTAATGAATATATATAGAGCGGCACTGGTAGCATAAATACGTCGTTGTAGTTTTAATAGGCTTAAAGCACCAAGTCAAAGATTTTAATAAAATTATGTTAAAAACTAATGTTTTGTACTTACAATGGTTTTTGCTTGCCCAAGCGCAAAATTATATCAACGATTAATGCCAAACCAATTTGTAACGTAAAAATCTGTAATTATACTCGTAGTTGAAAAAAAATCCTTCCAAACAATTTCGATCGAAATTGTTTTAGTTCCGTAAATAGCTTTTTCAGAAAACGAAAAATATAATTTTGGTGGTAAAATTTAAAAATACTTCTATTAAATTGTTTGCAGAAAGAGTAACAATCAGATGCATACAGATGCTGCAAATAATACGCTATTAAAAATACAAATTAATCGAAATATGCAGAGCATAAAACAAAAACGATTGCATGTACGGAATCAAAACGATTGCGACCAGAATGTGTACTAAGCCTGTAAGAAGGCCTATTTTCATTCACTTACTCGTAAATAATGCCAAACTGCATATCTTGTAATGCTTCCTTCTGGTAACCAAAGGCATTTCTCAAATGGATTATTTCGAATTTCTTTTTTTCCAAGATTGATAATTTCACCAAGGCTTATGCGGTGTATGTTAGGATTAGCACAATTAATTACTTCCACTTCGTTTGAATTTGAAATCGCTTTGTCGTTTGCACGAGGTTTTGCCAATTTATATGCAGCTATCAGAAAACTTCTAATAATAAGATCGACTGGTACAATATCCGAAACGATATCTGGATCAGCATGATGTGTTCGCATAATGCCAATACCACATGCCACCATCATTCCAATTGGACCGTTAAAGTTATCAACCCAACCGGGACGAGGCTCCTCAACACTGGAAACAACTAATGTGTATTTTGTTTATAAAATTTAGTTTTTAGACACAATATTAGTTAACTAAAGTGCTATTTATTTACCTATAGAAGGTCTAAGAATCATTAGTGGCAACTGGTTGCGATAATCATTTATTATGTGCTCGGCTAAACTTTTTGTAAATGTATACGTATTTGGCTGATGCGAACTATATTTTGAAAAAAATATATTCAAAGTTTCCACATCATAAGTTTCGGCCAATTTGATTGTGGTGCGCCAATTTGCGTATGGAGGATATATCTGCAGTGTAAATGTAATAATAATACATATTGCTTCTATATCTCGCAATATATTCATATCACAAAATTTTAAAAAATTTCTTACATATAGTGGAGGTATTCAGAAATAGTTTCGCTTCAGTAACTTAAAAATTTGTATTTTGTTTTTTATATGTATGTATGTATATGAACTATGTGCCATTAAATAAACGATATTCATGTATGTACTATGTACCTATGTATACGTAAATCTTCCCAGTGGCCAAATCGTCGGACACGATTGGTCCTTTGTTGATTAGGTTTCTGAGCGACGATTCAAGGGAAATCATCGTTCACGACAAAGTCTTGTATGTTGTCCTCTTTTGAGGCTCTGTAGCTTAGAATGGCTCGAAGTCCAGCCTCAACATAAATTAAAAAAATAAATTTAAATTACAAATATTGCGTTTCAAAAATGCGTTCTAGAGTGCTGACTTGATTTTTTATTTTTTGATAATAAATAGCCGACATTTTCACTCTTTTAGTCTTGTGATGTCGTTACAGTTGGTATGAAAAGTTCGTCTAATATTGCACTGTATGTCTTTTACAACTTGCTATGATGGCCTTGTTGTACCCGTCGTTAAAGAGTCTTAAAGACGTAGCCAACTGGGATATTCTTATTTTTGTCAAGTTACTGTCGTAGTGAATATCAGTATCAAAACAGTTTAAAGAATATTTAACTTTGCAAATTTTACATACATACATACATACATATGTATGTGTGCATTTAACAAAAAAAAACTTACTTTTTCCTCAACTACATGGTAATTAGGATTCGAATACGAAGTTGAGACATGTATAAACCCCTTTAAATTTTTTAATGTTGTAGCAATTTTGACCAATTCGTGGGTGCCGCGTGTATTTAATAAAATTGCAGTTTTTAAATGATCATCAAAACGAACACTTGCCGCTGAATGAAATATCAAAGAAACATTCTTCATTTTCTCCAAGTCCTCGTTACTTATACCGAGTTTTAAAACTTGACAATCTCCAGCAATGGCAAAAATTTTTGAAAACGCTTGTGGCTGTTCATTTCGTGCGCGTTCAAAAATGGAAGTATTTAACATATCTTGCAATCGTTCATTGCATGATTTACCATTTTTACTGCGTAGCAAAACGAAAATTTTTCCAATATTTGGAAAAGATCGTATAAGTTTCTCAATTAGAGCCTTGCCAATAAATCCTAAAATTTTAGGCAACAAATCAATGTAAAATTTTTCAAATTTAACACAATGTCATACCAGAACCTCCAGTTATGAAAATTTCTTGATTTGTATAAAAATTTGTAATCGACATATTTTTTTTTAAATTTTTTTAAGTACAATGCACTATCTAGTATATAGATTTTTAATGTATTGCGGTGTCAAAGATTTTGTTCTTCCGAATATTGAACGAAGACTAAACTTATTTTGAAAAATTCTTCCAACCGCAAGTAAATAAAATGTATTCGTGATTTCGATTATAATTCATTAAATATTTTCTTTTATCAAACATTTTAAATAAATAGTTTTATATTCTTTAAAATAATAAAATAATGTACATAAATAATTCAACAATTGCATTAACGGCTTACGATCAATATGAATTTCAATAGCTTGTAATTTATCGTTAAAATTTGAGAATACACTCATACCCCGGTTTGCGTCGTTTCAAAGTTGCGTCTTTTTAAAATTTCCGCGATTTCGATGTTGCGTCGTTTTTGCTTCAGTTTGCGTCGCATGGCTTCGAAGTTGCGTCGTTAGTGATTCGATTTGCGTCGTTAATAAATGTTTGCATGTACAAACCAAAAATAGTTTGTCTTTGTTGGTAGTTTCAAATTACATTTGGTAAAGTGAAGTCTTTTATTTTAATAAAAACTATTATAACACAAATAGTAATAAAAAATTGGTATTTTCTATTGAAAAATATTTTTTTTACTAAAATTATCAGTCTCGGAACGAATTAAATGAAAATTAATACAAATGTATGTAAAACTGATTGGGTTTGCGTCTCGTTTTTCCGGTTTATTAAAATAGTCTTAATAATAGATATAAATTTTAAAGACTTATAATCTCTTATGCTGTAATGTTTGATAATAATAAAACAAATTACTCTATTTTTGTTTTTCATCATCGATATTTTTTTGGTGTATCGGTATCAAGAACGCGTATCGATGCTTCCCTAATTTATAACGAAAAAATTATATGAAAAATGCTTGTTTGTTGCACTAAAAACTTAAGATCAGAAAAAACTATGTATGCGTGTAAATACATATATGTATAAAATAATTTTACTCACACACATTTCATAATCCCCAATTTGGGGAAGGATATATAAGATTCGGCACAGCCGGATATATCACTCTAATTTGATAACAATAAATTCAAATTCAAAAGTTTAAAAAAAACACGTCGCCGATCAAATTTCAAATGTCTGACCTATTGACATAATAGCTGCGTTCGACTTTTGCAGTAAATGGGTAATTACTGAGTAAATTGAAAAATTTACTCTCAAAAAAGCTGTTGCCCAAAAATGTACGCGAACGGATAAATTGTAAAAATTAGTAAGATCAAGGTAACAGGTGATCGCAAATCAATATAGTGTTGAAATATATTTACACTTTGGACTCTTTTTCTTGTTGGTACTCGATGTAATATTTATTTTAACATGAATATTTTAAGAAAATATAAACAAAATGAAGGCATAGGTCGGGTATAGTCAGTCACAAAAACATTTTTAAGATATTGTTAATAACATCATGGACATATGGTCTAGTTAACGGCGTCATTTTTGTGCAACCATATTCTACAAATTTACTTTGTATAATATTTATTTTTTATTTTATTAATATCTAATTTGATAGTTGACCTATAGTTAGATAATTATAAATTGTAATTAGTTCAGCTTGAGGTCATTAAAAAAAACACACTAATTTTAATTTTGTATGTTGATTTATTTTTCTTTTTTCCACTCCTGTTCTAATTTATATATTTTTCAACATAATAGTGTAAATACATTTTTTCATTTTTAATTTGCTGTTAATTAATTATGGTTTTTAATTTTCAAATATGTTAATTGTTGTTATATTATATTTTAGATCCCGTGAAGATGATCAACGGGGTTGATCGAAATATTGGGAGTGGAAAAAAGAAAAATAAATACGCCCTTTTTGAACCGATGTAGAGAATTTGTACTGTATCGTGTTTTTGTTGTACTAAAAAAAACTAATCCAGTGAATATTACTACGCTAAAGTTCGTCGTTTTTAGTTAAAAAGAATTGGATATTCGACAATATTCCTAAGGAACAAAGGAAAAATGAACAGCAATTTATTCCAACCTACACGGCAGAAGAGAAACAAAATAGTTTTTGTTTTGAAGAGAAGTTACACTCAGACAGTTAATATGCCTACCAACCATTTGGTGTGTTACCTTCTTTTGGGAAAGGGATATTGAGAGAGAACAGATGGTGAAAGTGAGAAAACTTAATTATTTTACAACTCTGATATTGCGCGTTGTATTAGTTTTTAGATCAAGTACGCGCATTAAATTTGCTTAAGCTGTGTAGCTATTTTATAAATTACTAGTGTGTCCAGCGGTCGACTCAATCGACCGCATTCTAGAAATTAAATACATGGGATAAAATACAAAAACATAAAGAAACAACTTAAAACTCTGTCTCACATCTATGTAAAAGCAAATTAGGCAAACACACATGTACACTTTGTTTATTTTTCAAGTTGAAGCTGACACATTATTACACAATAAGTGTGCATGTGTTAGTAGCAACTTTAAACGCTTGTAGCTCCCTAAATATCGAACCGATTTAAATAAATTTTAAGATTGCACACATCTATGTAAAACCCCGTTTAAAAACATATATATCTTACCAAAATCGGTTCAGAATTACCTCCGTAAAAGGGATATTTTTTATATGTTTGCCTATTAATAATATAGATTTTAATTCGCCAGCGATTCTGCTAAAGGAAGGAGGACGCTGTGATGTGCATTAGTGTAGGCCAGTATTAATTGCTGCCGTTGTTGTTCAGTAACCAGTGCTATCTAACACCGTCCGAGTCATTTGTGAGATGGTTCCCACAAACAGTCAACAAAGTTTTGGAAAATTTTACTGACAGGTTAAGCTTCTGCGTAGCCACCCACCCGCCGCAGTCACATGAATGGGAATATTTGTTATTTCTAATAAAAAAATTATAAGCCAAAACAAATTAAGTTTAGTTCATTTTATTATATTTAGTAAAAAATACCGACACTTAAACCACCCGTTAGATATTAACTACCTTAATTTTCAACTTGCATCGCTTGTTTCCCTTTCCAATGATTCCCATTATAAAACCACCACCTATTACGTACTTTTCTCATAACGTTTTCTAAAAATGTATGTACACGTCACGTATGAATGTTTGTATGTCACCCCCATTTGTGGGTTTTCATCATGGTTGTTGTTGGCACGTGACGAAAGGGTTGTTACTTAACCACTAAACCAGCGGGTTAGTGGCAATTATGGCAAACGGGAAAGAATATTTTATTAAACGACGTACTACAGCAAGTCACGTGTATAGAATTAAATATGAATGCCATTTGTTTTAAATTAAAAAAAAATATGGCGGCAAGTGGAATTTATAGGCACACAGAGCCGGTAAAAATAATAGCACTATAATTGTATGAAACATGAATGATTTATATGGTGGGATTTATTTGATCTTTTCCAACTGCCTTAAATTGTTGCGTAAATTTATAAGATGATCTCTGCAAATTATTTTTCAAATATTTTTTGACATTTTATTTACGAGAGTGGAAACTTTCACAGTTTGCGAGGATTTTTTTTAAGTATTTTCATAAGGACCCCCATTTTTTATATTTTTATTTTCATTTTGAGATGGACTCACAATGATTCTCAAAGTCGAACGGAATTATTCATAAAAGTTTTTCAAAGCGATCGTTTTTTAATCGAAATTTTAGAAATATACAGAATAGTTAATATTAAAGGAGCGTTTATTTTTGAAATTTTATTTCAATTATTTGCTCCGGCTACGAAATTGAAAAACCTAATTAAAGATAGAACTACATTTCAAAAATATTAATTAACTGCTTCTATGGCAAATCGTTAAACAAAAGCTGCTTATCAAAACTATCTTGGGATCTGTGGAACATTTGGCTCAAGACTTGTTTTTGTTGTACACATTTTTTTTACTTTTGCATTATTTGCTGAGTCAAAACACACAGTAAATCTTCTGTTGTGTGCTCGTTAAGGTTGTTCCTTAGAAATGACATGTAACAAAAGACGCAATCGTTATGGCTGCGAAAAAAGGCGTATGGGCGAGACAAAAAATATCCTTAAGACAAAACAATTCATTTATGCGAATAATGAGCATGCAAAAAAAGAGAAGTAAATAAATTATCGATAAAACCATATTATAGATTAAGACATTCGTTAAGATTAAAAATACACAAATAAAAAAAGAAATGCTAAAGCGTAAAAATACTTTGCAAATCCTGTTTGCTTATAATGATGTCATTGTGTTAAGGAGAAAAAAAGGACACAAAGTAAATGAAAAAAATATAATACATACTTGCATACTTTAAAAGGAAGAAATAAAGATTCAAAAGAAAATCTATAATTTACACAAAAAGAGACAATTATTTGGTAAAATGAAGCTGTTGACTTAAGATTACGAAAACTCAAAGTAAAAACAACAAAAAGAAAATATTTAATTCCTTGAACAACCAGTGGCAAGTGCAGCCAGCCATCCAGACAGACAACAAACAACCACTCATAGTGAGTTGTACGTTTGGTAAAAACCAATTGTAATCTTACAAATGAACATAAATCCATTTTTCTAAAAAAGAAAAACAATTGAACAATTTATTATTTGTTTTAAAAAGAGTTTAGCCAAGCATAATATAATATATACATATTTATTTTTTAACTACATGATTTAAATCATAGACTCCTCGAACGCATTTGAGCTTAACACCGGGCGTATCCTGCAAACGTCCCACACGACACAATACTATATTGTGTTCTTGTAAGTTATGGCCAATGCCCGGTACATAGGCTACCATTTCTTTGCCAGTTGATAGACGCACCAGTACACATTTACGATTTGCTGAGTTAGGTTTTTTCGGTTTTTTGATCAGAGTCTTAAGCACAACACCTTTGGCGAACGGTTTGCCATCTAAAGGTTGACGTGGTGGACGTTTCTTGATGTGCGGTCCGGTACGATGCATTTGATTCAGTGAAGCCATTTCACGCATTTGTTGCAGGGAACTGTTGAAAACTAAAATAAATTACAAAAAAGCATTCATAAGTATTTAATAAATTATAATAAATATATTCAAAATGTTTTATTTGCTGAAATTATTTGAAATCAGATATCGAGGCATATCGCGAATAATAAATTTACTAAATATAAATAAATATTGCCTTTCGAAGAATCAAATCAAGAGCAACTTTATTTATTGAATAAAATACTAGAAAAATATAAGAAACGTCTTCATAAACTGCATTTTTTTAATAAGAAAAAGTACCTTTTCGTTATTAAAAAAACACTTTTGCTTATTAAAAAGTAGCTTTTTGTTCAAAACAAATACTTACTTATTAAAAATTAACTTTTTATTGAAAACTACTATTTTACTGAAAAGTACCATTTTATAAAAAATAATTTTCTGAAAAAAGTAACTTTTTATTGAATATTAATACTTTTATAAAAAAGTTAAAAACCACATATCTCTTTTATTATTTAAAATAAACTTTTTGTTAAAAGGTACTTTTTACTTAAAAAAATTTTTTTATTATGTTTATGTACCACTTTATTATACAGATTTTTGTTAAAAATTTCCTTTTTATTAGAAAATTTATTAAAGCTGTTTTAAAAATTTAATTTTTATGAAAAAGTACATTTTTATTGAAAAGCATAATTTTATTGAAAAGTATCTTTTTAATTTAAAGTTATTGAAATTTAACTTTTTATTGAAAATCAGTTTTTATTACAATGTATATTTTTATTAAAAAGTGCCTCTTTATTAGAAAGTAAAGTTTTATCAGAAAGTTCATTTTTATTAGAAAGTACCTTTTTATTAAAAAGTACATTTCTATTAGAAAGTCCATTTTTATTAAAAAACAGAATTTTCATAAAAAGAAGAATTTGTATTAAGAATACAATTTTGTTAAAGAGTATATTTTTATTAAAAAGTACATTTTTATTAAAAAGTTAATTTTTTTTAAAAGTACACTTCTATTAGAAAGTCCGTTTTTATTAAAAAGTATAATTTTAATAAAAATAACTTTTTGTATTACAAAATACATTTTTGTTAAAAAGTATATTTTTATTAAAAAGTACATTTCTATTAGAAAGCCCATTTTTATTAACAACTACAATTTTAATAAAAATAATATTTTGTATAAAAAAATACATTTTTGTTAAAAAAATTATTTTTATTAAAAGGGGCATTTTTATTAAAATGTAGATTTTTATTGAAAAGTAAATTTTTATTAAAATGTAAATTTTAATTAAAAATTACATTTTATATTAAAAAGTATCTTTTTATTAAAAAGTACATTTTTATTAAAGAGTACATTTTTCATTTAAAAGTATACTTCCATTAGAAAGTGCATTTTTATTAAAAATTAAATTTTTATTAAAAATTATATTTGTATTAAAAATTACATTTTGTATCAAAAAGTACATTTTTAAACTCTTTAGTACATTTTGATAATAAATTACATTTTTATTAGAAAGTGGCTTTTTAGTAAAAAGTAAATTTTTAGTAAAACCTAAATTTTTATTAAGATGCAGATTTTTATTACAATTAAATTTTTATAAAAAAAAATTTATTAAGGAGTACAGTTTTATTAAAAGTAGTAGAAAGAGTAGCTGTTTATTAAAATTATTAGTGTCCGGTCCGAACGATCGGGTTCGGTATCTGAGTTCGAAAAAAACTATGTTCGCTTGTTCTAGAATCTTTATAAGGTCTTGAAGCATACACAAAACATCCCAAAATTTTTGCAATTGTGTGCTTCACTTTTGGAATACGATTACAGCACTTTTTTTAATCATATTATTGTATTGCCCCTTGTTCATTTTCACTTCCCACAATGGGTGCTAAAATTTAAATTGATATGTACATAAAAGGAAAATATGATTTCTGCTTTTTCCCTGGAATTCCAACCGGAAATTCCCATTTCACAAAACCTATTTTTAATTAAAAAAGTATTGTTAATTCAATGACAACAATTAAAACCGCCGATCGTGCGCTCGACACGCTTAAAAACATTTTAATTTAACATTTTTATTAAAAAAGCAAACAGCCCTGCCCCCTTGTATTTATACAGCAAGAAGGGTTAGTTAAATTGTGTGATCCTTTTCAAATAAAAATTTGCCATCTCATTATATGATTTTTTTTTTAAATAACTTGGAAACGTCAAACGACATTTGAAAATACAAAATGAAATGAATCTTTTCAAATTAAAGCACCTGCCGCCTTCTGCGCATCTTTTGCAGTGTGTTTCTTACGAACGGTACATTTTATATGTCGCATGTGCCACATTATTATTATTATTAAATAAAAAATAAAAGAAAGGAAAATGCTGGAAATTGATTGGCTTTTGCCAAACATGCTCCTGAAGTACGTTGTTCAAGTGGTGGAAAATACAGCTGGCCGATTGCTCTTAAGATGATTTGATGCTTTGGATGACAGCCATATTAACAAATCATATATTGACAAAAATAAATTTTTAATTTGTATAAAGGAATGAAAAAGAAAACCTCGCAAACGTTGTTGTGGATTTTGTAACATTTAGGCGCGATCACAAAAATTAGTCGACAACTGCAATCCGAAACTTAACAGTTCGTAGGTATAAGCTCCTCAATTGAGTTATTCAAATGAAAAAGTAGACTGTTTTTGGAAGGATTCCAGCTTAATGTCACTGTGCTCTCTCAACATCAGGTGCACTAAATGTCCTTTAACAAACCCACAAGTGAGAAAATTCCAGTTCTTGGCTATCTGTACCAAGAATTGATGCAAGTTGGCAAGGGGAATTATTTTGTTTCTAATATTAGAAAATTTCGATAATCGATAAACTATACAGAGTGGTCCAAATACAATTCTGTGCAGTAGGGGTATAATCAAATTTTGGCCCAGGTACTACCCGATAGCGAACATTGTGCTATTTACGAAAACAATTTTTTTGGGTCGTTTGAAAATAAAAACCTCATCCACAAAAGCGATTTTCTAAAATCCCTAAAGAAAAAAATTTAATAAATAATTGTTTAATATTTTATTCATAAATGGAAAAAAAGTTAAAGTTTAATAATTATTAAAGGACATGAATTTCAAATTTAATGTGTGTGAGTTTTTGGCTAAATGTATAAGTACAAATAATTATAATAAATATAATTTTCCAAGTTTACCGCTTTTTGTGGGTGACCTTTTTTGAAAGCAGCGAAAAATTAATATATTTTTTTTAAATAGTTTTCAATGCTAGGGCCATTTTGATATTTGCAAAAACGGAAATAAGTTATACCCCTAATGTACAGGATCATGCAATAGAAACTGTCTGCATTCATTTGCTGTTTTTTTTATATTCACTTAATCAACATCAAGAACTCAGGTGTTTTTAAATAAAAATAAATATTTTTTTTTCCCATTCTTCACTAATCACAAATAACAATAACGACTACAATAAAGAAAAAATTAACCCATTTCAAGGCACCTTTTTTATCCATATTTTTTATTCATAGATTTAGACCACTTTTAATATTATTTTTTTGCTTTGTCCCCTTTCAACTTTCAATTTCACATGCAAATATTTCATTAATCTCTGTGCGGTTATTTAAGTTGTCAAAAAATTTCACATATTCTTCTATTGTTTTTCTATTCCTTTTTATTTTGTTATATGTATGTTGGTTTTGGTCATTTGGTAATTGAAAGGTGATAACAAAGGAAAAAAAGTGCAGGGATTAAGATTCACACAATGGGTGGTCATTTTGAATTTGTTATAATAATTGTGCGTACATTCGCTTTGAATTTTTAATATTTAAAAGGAAAGTATGAAATAATAGATATATAATTTATTAGGCGACACTGTACTATACGCGTTAGAAATATAGCAATTCGTATTTATTTATGTTCAATATACATTATAAATATATTTATAAAATATATACAAGAAAAGGCGCCGGTAGTCAGACCATAAGCGCTCGTATTATTATATACTATTTAGTATCAGGTAAAATCAGGTATTAGGTAAAAGCTAAAAATTAATATATAATACAATGTTATCTACAAGGATATATACAAAATTAAAAAAGTACATAATTCATGAATTGAAGTAATAATTTTTCAAAAATAAAAAAAAATAATAAAAATTTTAGAAATTTAGAAGGGGAAACATTTTTTTCCCATATTTTATTTCTCTAAGCTAAACATCCTGAATGTTATACTGACTTCAGTAAAGCTTTTAATAAAGTTAACCATAAACTTCTTATTCTTATATATTTTTTCGACCTTTTTTTTAAATGAATTTTATAAAAAATTTACCGATAGCTCGAGAAAAATTAGATTCATAAACTTCTTCTTAATAAATTTGATATATTGGGTGTAATTCGTAGCAGTTTAAGCTGGTTAAGATCATATTTAACGGACAGAATGCAAACCATTAGATTTCACATTTCTTCTACTAAGTACATATACGTCTCATCTGGTGTGACCCAAGGTCCGATTCTGTTTTCGTTGTTTATAAACGATCTTCCGAATGTTATCAACTTCAGCAATATACTGATGTACGCGGACGATGTTAAATTTTTTTATTCGTTTAATCATTTTATTGATCACGTTTATCTTTAAAGTGACCTTAATAGCTTTTTTAAATGGAGCTGAATTTTAAAAAATTTAATTGCATGAGCTTTTCAAGAAGTAATCTTATTGCTGTTAACTATTCCTTGGGAGTTCATCAGTTGGATTTGGTTGAATCCTTTCTTGACCTTGGAATATTACTAGATCTTAAATCAAATTTTGTATCACATATTACTTTGGCTCTTGGTTCTAGCCTTTATAAAGCGTTCGTCTAAAGAGTTTTCTGACCCTTACATTACGAAGCAGCTGTACGTGTCTCTAGTTAGACCTATCTTAGAATACGGATCAATCATATGGGATCCATTCTACAACATTCATAATATTCGTATTGAATCTGTGCAAAAACAATTCTTGTTGTTCTGCTTAGGTGGCCTTGGATGGAATTTCTCAACAAATTTGCCTTCATATACTAGCAGATTAGCATTTATAAACCTTCCTACTCTCAAAAGTCGTCGTACAATGTTAATTGTGCCTTTTATGATAAACCTTATCAATGGTAACATTTGCCCTGAATTTCTTTTAAATTCTGTTAAATTTATATTATTATTTATTTATTTTATTAAGTTTTGTAGGTCTAATTATACTATGGCTGATCCTTTCACGAGATTATGTCAATATAATTATTTGTCTGAACTTGTTGGTTTTTCTTGGAATTCTAATATTATAAAGCATAAAATCATTGTTTTTCTTAATTCATAACTTATACATTTTTATTACAATTCATGTAATTTAATATAATTTTAGTATCTTGTTATTAGGTTGTAAGGATTATATCCATTGACTAATTTTTAAATAAATAAATAAAAACATTTCTTTGCTTTGCATCATTAAAATAACAATTTCAGCGAGAAAAATTATGTTGGAAAGTTTTTTTTTTTGGATTTATGTATATGGTGAAAACTGCTCCAGGAGCGTCTTTCATTTTTCCTCTATTGTTTATAAAAAGCACTGTCAATTTAAATAATGCGATAGTTGCGTTTATTTGCATTTTAGCTGCGAAACAGACGACTTTAGGAGTGCCATACTTTGTCAAAGTTTGCACAGTTGCATTTGGGAATACGTGACATTGTTGAACTGCAAAGCAACCTGCATTTAGGAAGGCAGCCTATTACTCTATTTGAGTTTGGTTGATTTTAACTTAAGTTCAAATTCAATATGCATATCGGTATTGGTGCCGCCGATGATTCTTTTTGAGTATCGGTATCGTAGCGGCAAAAAGGCGTATCGTTACATTGCCAAAAAATATATAATAAAGCAAAAAAAAATCACGCCAAAAATCTACTCATGCATACTCACGGTAAATTTTTTTTATACTAACGTTCCTGCACGCTCACGTGATTGAAACCAAAAATTAATCACTCGTGATTACGGAGCCCATCTCTAGTTTGAGTTAGGCTTTCCCGATGCCATTGAACGACGTCTAGAGCAAAATAACACAAAAAAGTTCGGTTTTGAAAGATATAGAGCATAATGGATACAATTTATCTCAGCAACGAGACGAGATTGCAGATTTGAAAATTTTGGGTTGGAAATGACTCAAAAGACATATGACGCATATAAACCCCCGGGCGACGATAAAGCCTTTTAGCTTCAACATTGACAAGCCTCAACGTAGGATCACACGATTGCCGCAAATACACCAATCACAGTCAGTTCTGCTGAATTGGTGGACAATAATAAAATTGTCCCAATCACAAATACTGCATTCACATGATTGCCCTATTTTATAAAAATTTGATTGCCGCAGCCCAGTCACACGATTGTTCTAACAAACAGCTGTTATGGTAGTTTTTAGTTTTGTTTTGTTTTACGTGCAAAGTTTTTTCTTTAGCATATTGATGTAATTCTGCATCATAGCTTTTAATTGGCCTCTAAATTATTATTAATCGCTCACTGCTTATTATTGACACACACGAAGAATTAAACTAATTAACTAAATTGCCGCGTATTGGCTACTTTGATTGTCGCACGAGAACACAATTAATATTGGTACATTTTTAACATTTATATTGGCGCATGGTAGCCTATCAACCGATCACACGCCGCACCAGAGATGCATTTGATTGCGGAAAATCAGCACAATATTGTTCTCGATTGCCGTAGGGGACAATAAATTGTGAAATCACACGACTGACATATAAAATAGACCGATAATTGGAGCATTGCGGCAATCGTGAGATCCTACCTTTAGATAAGCTCGACAATCAAGCCAAATCAATCTTGAATGTCTGACAAGATCAGTTTCAATCAAGTTGGTTAATTGGTTTTTATCTCGTTTCTTAACCTTAAACTCCAAAGGTCTGTTGTTTATATATAGTTTACAAAGGATACAAATAAAAAATAACCCATTATTTTTATTTTCACAAGATCATAAGAACTAAAGGTCAGTTTCAAAAACCGAAATCAATGCCATCAAGGTTTATTATAATACTACGCACAATAACTATCAATCACTAATCAAAAACCCCAAAAAAATTTAAGTAGAGTTTTTGTTTCGGTGCAATTCTTGTCATTTGGCTGGAATTATTAAAAATAATCATGCAGCAGAGATATTTGCAGCAGTTACATTCTTCTCTGACCATTGTTTAAAGATTTTCCACAGAGATTAGCTGAAAATATAAAACTATTCATGGTAACATATTGATTACTATTATAACAAATGTTATTTTTTCACATAAGGAGTTCACAAGTATTTCAGTTTTTTTTTTGCTTTCATTGTCCTTTGTCAACGTACAACAATCATCATAGTGGCGAAATTAGAAATCAGAAATGCACTTATTTACATGCACTTTTAAATGAAGAAGTACATAAGTACATACATACATACTTATTTATTTATTTATGAATGATTGTACAGATATATACTATATATATTTCTTTTTTAAATCTTTTATTCCATATTTTATAATCCCTTATGTGTTTACTTATTTGTTGCACAGAGTTATTTATTCCATGTGGCATCTGTCCACGTCCATATTTAAGGTTTTATTTAACCCTGTTAAATTTTGTGAAATTAATGGTTTGGAGTTTCTTGCATCTACCCTTATTTTTACACGTGTTTGTCACACTTACATATTTGTTAATATTTAGTCAATATTTCCAAAGAAGACGCCCACAATCTACAATTTAATACGTGAAGAAATTATTTTTTAGGCTTAAAGTACAGATGTGGAAATTTTTATTAAAAACGAGTGCTTTTAATCTTTTTTTGTAAGGTTGGTTTACGTGGCTGCCCTCTACACATAGGCATACAAGTACAATCAAATGGCAGAGCCAGCCCTAGCCAGCTCGTCCGCCTGTTCGTTGTCTGAAAAATTGCTGTGTGCTGGAACCCAGATGAGGGTGAGATCCGCCTGACCACCCAGTCTAGATAGCACACTCCTGCACTGCCCAACTAGAATAGAGGAAGTGGTATGCGATCTTAGGGTTAGAAGCGCTGCTTGGCTATCGACAAAGATGTCGACTTTACCATGTACCTTCCTGTCGACCAGCATTCTGGCCGCTTCCCTTATAGCCAGAATTTCGGAATGAAAAACAGTGGCTTCATTAGGGAGACGGAAGGAGCGTTCTATACCTAGATCATCTGAAAAGACATCAGAGCCGACACCGCAGACTATTCTTGATCCATCATTATATACTGTGACGTCGTATTGTCTTACTATTGTGCCTCAATTTGACTCCCGCCTGGATAGAATTAGAACTTTGAACACTCTATCAAAGTCCAGACAAGGTACCATATAGTCAGTAGATTTCCTTAGCGTAGGGGGTAGTTAATCCAGGATTCTTTATTAATAAATCTTTAATGTTGCAATGAACCCTCTTATTATTATTATACAAATGCCAGAGGCACTTTGACCCAAAGGATCTTTTGTGCAGCCCGAGTGTTCTCTAAAGTATATTGAGGATATGCGGGTGGCGTTGGCTCAGGTAGTAAGCACGTTGACTACAAACCGAAGGACCTGGGTTCAAACCCAGTGTCAGACAGTCATGAAATAAAAACACCACGCATTTCTCTGATGTGCATTGGTGTGCCTTTGTGTCAGTTGTTGGTGGAAGGTTTCAGTGGCGAAGGCATGGTCACTGGTCACTGAACAGTACCAACTTCAGCTGATACTAATTCCAATGTAACATCAGAGCGCCCTCCTTCGTTGGTACTGAGTAGCACAATCAACGGCGAAGTAAAACAAAATTAATAAAAAGAAGTGGCTACTAAACAAAACACAGCTTCAAAACTCGTAATGTCCTCCTCGCCACCAGAGGCGCTGCAACACTGCTCTACGAATAAACGTGCAAAAAAAAAAAGGCAGAGTTGTAAAGAACGAATGAAGCTTCAACCTCCTTTCATATCTATCACTATCCCTTTCCACTAGTTCCAGCACAATGCATTGCATGTGTAGGGGTCATCCCCTGAGTGCTGGTCCAAGATAAAAAAAAAAAAAAAAAAAAAAAAAATAAAGCCGCTCTACACGGTCCGATATTGTACATTTCATTTGGAGTCATAAAGATGCCTCCAAGGAACTTATTCTTCGCGCCGCCACCGCCGGACAGTCAACTTCGAATACGAATATTGGCATGATGAATTCGTAGAAATTACAAGAGATAATGAACAAGTGGTTCACCAGCCCACTGCGTTGAAGATCGCACAGAGACAGTAACAGCTTTACGGAGTGCCCTGGATTACGTATCGCAACCGGGAGAAGATAAATACTCTCTTTCTTCGCACAATATCCAATCGAATGGTTACGTGTTTTTTAGATACCTTTTACGGCCGTAATACTGAACCGATTTTGGAAAGATTTATAAGTTTATAAACTGGTTTTTATATAGATGTGCACACTCTTAATGCTGTTTCAATCGGTTCGATATTTAGGGAGCTATAAGCGTTTAAAGTTAAAGTAAACACATGCATATATCAACTTCAACTTGAGAAATGAACAAAATGTGCATGTGTGTTTGTTCAATTTGCTTTGGCATAGAAATGAGACGACAGTTTTATGTGATTGTGTGAACTGTGATTGTGTTGTTGCTTATTGCTATTAGTGTAGGAATCGAGTTTTCCCAGCAAACACAAAGTCAAGCGTTTGAAATATGATGTCACATTATATTTCCTGAGGTACATAATACTTAAGGCTTTAAACTAAAAAAAAAACACTTCTTATCATAAAAATTACAGCAAAAAGAAAATCTTTCTCCAAACCACACAGTTTTTACAGAAATTAAAAAGCTGGGGGCAAATTACAAATCGAACAAAACTCCATACAAAAAATTTTGAATTTGTAAAGAAATTTGTATGAAACTAAAGCAGGAGATAGCAGGCCGTAAGTTTATATATTATAAGGAACAGTATAACATTTTCTGATGGAGTGTTTATTAAAAATATACTCCGCAAGACTATGAAAGGCTATATTAAAGATTATATTACTTTTATATAAGCTCTTCCCTTGTTCCGTGATACTGTGGCCCAGTATTGTTTTCAGTTCAAAGTAACACTATAATTTAACATTTGCATAATCTTGAGTATATTTTTAATAAATATTCCATCAGAAAATGGTCTACCTTGCCTAATAATATCTAAGCTTAAAAGGCGGCTTGCTCCTCCTGCTTCAGTTTTTGATTCCTGAACTTTTATTAAATTTTTTCCATATAAATTCAAAAAAATTTCACTATTTTTAAAAAGGTTTTCATTTTCTTTCATATTAATTTTATTTATATTACAATGATAGTTATCGGAATGCCTTTTTAAAACATCTTCCTTCCCATCTTCTCTTATTGCCAAAAGCATTTGCAATCACAAAATATCTTTCTAATTCTATTATTTTAAAAAATACCAAATGAAGGCTGGATAAGTATTCTTTAAAAATATATTTAAAAAATCTATAAGTCCCCTTTCACATATGCGACATTTCTTGCCGCACATTTTTTTAATTCTCTTTTGTTCTTGCCTGAAGCTTTTACACATTGAAAATTAATAGACAGACAGAAATTTTTTCATATTCGTTTTTCATCCATTTTCGCAGTTTGTTTACTTATTATTACATATTTATTTTATTTCGTGGTTACCTAAATTACCAAAAACATATAAAACAATTTTTTATAGAAATTTGATTAATAAAAAGGAAAACCTAGTTTATTGTACAAAATTGGCATTAGATGATTCTCCCGAAGAAGACGACTTAGGCTTGAGAAATATGATATAAAGCAACAAGATGAAAATTGCGAAAATAACAAAAGAGAAACAAAAAATGTCCGGTACAGAGGGTCGTGTACTACACACTCTGCATCTACGCCCCTTCTTCTACAAACTTCTTTCAATTGCCGATATGTGAAAGGGGACTAAGCATACGCCACAAGTACAGTCGTTGCTGGATCCATTGACGACTAAATGAAGAGCATAAGAAACTGTATGAAGAATGTGTGTGAGGGCTGCGCATAAATGATTTAGAATGTTTTTTGTGTTTGTATTTTATCGTATGTGTTTTTGTAAATGTTTAATATTAATTTCTAGAATGCGGTCGATTGAGTCCTCTGGTTCATAAATGGCGAAGTTTTAAGAGAATAAATATTTTAAAAAATATAGAAATGAATTAAAGACTTCTCCCTTTTTGAAGTCGGTTCGAAAATGTTCAAAAATTAAAATCTGGTTATGGCCCATAGGATACGTTGACTCCTAAGTCTGTAAGAAAAGTTGCTCCTACTAGAAGATTATTTTATTTACATATTTCTATAAATTAAATGCAAGTATGATGGAATAATAATTGACCCGCCCGACCACGGTTTAAAGCAGTTTGATTTCCTTTTCGCTTAGGTTGCGCTGGGATAACTTACAAGCAGATTGTGAGGTCCTTACAAAAGCTTAAAAGCTGGATGGAGGAGTATTATTATGATACGTTTTCTGAATGATTTGTTTTGTACTATACAGTTATTTAATCAGTAATTATTATTTTTAATTAAACAAAATTTTATAATGAATGGCACCATTCGCTATATCTGTGGTTTTCATGAATAACATCGTAACTAGGTTTTTATCGATTTCGAGCTATTGATGCTAAATTACTTTATTTCGGACGTTCTTTATAGACGTTTAGGCGTCTTATATAAAATTTTTAAAATTCATATTAGTTAAGAAAGAGTTATCAAATATTAGGGACATTCTGAAAATATATTTTTCGGATACCATAGTTCGAAAAAACGTAATTTAAAAAAAAACATTTTTCGGATTTTTCTATTAAAAGCTGGTTTAAATAATCGGTTTTTAGACTTTAGTGTTAATTAAGTATTGGGGTATAAATTAATTCTAAGTGCATTTTATTATGAAAAGAAATGAAAAAAATGTAAAGAAGTATGTTCAGTTTTAAAAAAATTAATTAGGTTCATAATATAACTTAAATTTAAATATTCAACATTCTTATTTACATATACTTACATACATATGTATACATTTCCAATTAAATGACGAACTTGAGGTCACTCTTATATGAAAAACATCCAGTTTATTTCCAATGTTTCGCTACATCATCAAGATGACAAACAAATCGGTTGACGGAAAAGAAATAATTAATTTAGACTATTTTTTATTTAATTGTTCTTTTGATTGTTAACCGATTTGTTTGTCATCCTGAGGAAGCTACACAAAGGAGTAGTGAAATGTTGAAAATAAATTTGGATGTTTTCTTTTTTAATATAAAAATTACCTCAAGCTTTTTATTTATGTAATTGGAAAATTACATAAATATGTACATACATATGTACATATATCAAGAAAAATTCAAAAAAAAAATGTTATTAAAAAATTCAACATTTTATTTTACATGAAAATTACACAGAATTTTTTAAATCAAAGGAAATGTACATATTTCACGCATGAGCTCAGCCATGGTGGAATAATACAGGCGGTGTCGAAGCTACAAACAACAACACTGCTTTTAGGTTCGAAGCTGTAAAAAAGTAAAAAAGAAAAATGGCAAAATGGTTGCATATTCTGTTCTATAAAGAATTTTGTTTCTTTCCTTTTATTATTTGCATTTGAAACAAGTGATAAAGTGTGCTTTTTTAGCAGTGTGGATGTGTGTTAGTAAGACATAATCAAATTTTGACAGACTCGAACCCAAAAAAAAGTCCGTTAACGATTCGACATCACCTGTATTATTCTACCATGAGCTCAGCTATTAAAATTCGTCGTGTTCTCTGCTTGTCAAACACCCTCTGCACAAAATATGCAATAATTTTGTATGCATGTTGTTTGGTAATGAGAGAGACAGCAAATTGGCTTATTAAATTGCCTTCTTATTGGCATTAAACATGAAATGATAACACACATTTGCTTATTGCCGGGTTATAAAAAGTAATCACATAAAATCTAAAAAAAATATTAGTTTTTGATGATTAATTCGAGACAAAAAACACGGTTTGTCGAATAACTCGAAAACTGCCTTTTTATATAAACCGGATTAAAAATCATGAAACGGTGTTTAGAATAATTCGAAACCCGGTTTTACAACTCTATCAGCCTAACAAATCGGCTTCACTTAAATTTAGCTGGTGCCTGCCAGAGAATCATTTAATTTCTTTCTTTTTTATTATAGAACCAGTTTTAAACTGTGTCGAACAAATGAAAATTAATTTAGCTGTGTCGGATAAATTTCGGGAATTCCTTAAGCTCGGGAATTGAAATTTAGCGGGAATTTGTGTCATTAATTTATTTAAAGAGAAGTGAATGACGGGAATTCCCGCAATTCAGCTGAATATGTTAAGAAATGATATGTAAAAGCAGCACTTTAGATTATTTTTAATTAGATGATTTTAACACATTACTACTGGCAACAGTAGCGCGTTCACAAACCATTTTGTAGTTTATGATGTACAAAAACCCATACAATATCGTCCGAGTACTAAAGCATGATTTACTACTTTATAACTTGATTTATTTATTCTTTTGAAATAAAATAACTTATTTTATATAACTATAGTGTTCTATAAGGTCTAGAAAATAACATGAGTCTGTCAATAGTAGTCAGTTGTGTTCGACAACGGGCAGACAAGCCCCAATATTTGGGTATTGTGTTGACGTGACGTCGATGTCACCAACTGCAATAAGGGTGAATATATCAAAAAACTCTTTCTTCAGAAATTGAGTTGTTTTTTTTAACTTCAAATTTTTTTTAATACGTTTCCCTTAAGAGGTGAGTAAACAAGATATTTGTTTACACTTTTTACACAATATAAGACGAATTATTCTGCATATTTAGTTCGAAAATCACTCTTTTTTTTATATGAATGAGTTGGAATAAAGTTGTGGAGCTTTTAGTCATTCTTATTTAAATAATAAAAACATATCGCTCGTTTATTGTAACGTAGTCATATCTCAAAAAAAATAGTCGTTCCTCAGAAAACGAGTTTAAAGTATTTAATTTACTCACAAATCAATGGAAAAATAAAAAATTTCCTCCCCTAAAGATCATAGTAAAAAAGATAATTGTATGCATTTTTTGTACCAGATAAAGATATATAACACGAATAACTCTGCAGTCTTAACTCGAAAATTACGTTTTTTGAGATATGACAATGTTGCAATAAAGGAGCGTTATTTACATAGATTGTCCACGGTAGGCTGGTTGTCAGGGGGGTCTGCCTATATTGACATTAAAATATTCGAAATTGTAATACTATTCAATATTTATTAATAATATAAATTGCTGTCTTGCGGGGATTAGAAACTTACCCTGGGCTGTCAACTGTTTCGTAACGCTGAATGTTTGTCTCAAAAAATTCATGTTATTCACCGCAAAATTATTGATGGGCTTTTCTAAACAATCAATTTCGGCAATTTGTCTTATGAATTTTAATAACTATTGCCCTAATAAAAAATATTTTAACACAAAATTCACTTAAAATAGTTAAAGCCGCACATAAACATGCCGTCAATGGATGAAAAAAATTACATGAACAGCTGTGACATGATTAACAGTCGTACCAAGTTTTTGCTCCAAACATACATTTAGGCTGGTAACTCACTTAGCAAATCATCCGCTGTTACAATAATGCATTTATAGAAATAACAAATATTTTTAAGCGGTAATTTTGTTTGATATATTATAATCAGAAACACTATGAAACTGAAAGATCTTGGTAATTTAATAATATTTGATACATTCCCTTTATTATTTGAGGTACGTTTTTGTTTTAAGAGCAAGAGTATCTTATATTAATCCTTTTTTGATTGTTTAGCCCAAACAAAAAATAATTTTAACTCATCTGCTGCATCTGGAAAAACAAATATTGCCGGAAAAATTGCCAATGATATTTACCACCCAAAAGCTTGCTGACCAGTTAAAAAATTACTGTGAAGTTAAAAATCGTAAGGTAAGAAACTTTTAAAATAGTCTTATAAGAGCTGACGCGGTAACTGGACCTGCGGGTTTAACCAATATAACTTTTGAAGCTTTACCTTGAATACGTGGATGATACACAATTCATTCTATACTTTAGATCTAAAATCTATTCTGTACTTTAGAAAAGATTCATGGAATTATGTATGTATTTAGGTAAAATCAATTCCTTAAGAATGCACCAGAACCAACTAATACTGAGTTTTCTCTTGTCTGCAAGCCCCGTATTTAAGCATTATTTTAAAATGAAATGCTTGCAACACTATTCTTTTTTGTAAATTGAAAGAAAATTAACATTAATAAGGCTCGAAATATATAAATAATTTCAGTGCATCAATAAAAGCAATGTAGTTGTCGTCAAACCCTATGAATTTATTGATATTGTTCTTGAACGTCGTGTTACTTTGCAAATTTTGTTTTGTACTTCCGAAATAGATGAATCTAACAACGTTCTAGTGTTAATAAGGCAAAGTAAGTGAAAATACTTTACACTTTTTTGGTATTATATACTGATAATTTTCTTATTAAATTCTAAAGATGGTAAATTAAACTTTATTTATGGAGGAAATTATACCGATATAAGATCGGCAGTTTTAAATGATACATTTGCTTCTTGGATAACACATGGTGTTGAAAAATTGTATGTTAATTTAAAGAGAATGGATGAGAATCATACATTCAGTGATATAGATCAAATGCAAAAAGTGCTTCATAATATAGAGGATATTATAAAGTGAGTAGTAAATATATAAATAAAAATATTAATTCATTAGACTTTTTCAGAGCCCATCCGAATTCAAAAATTCATATTTATTTACCATTATTTGGCTTCGAACATTTTATATTAAAGTTAGCACAACATTTACCTCAACGTATAAAATTATCAAATCTTGACAAATTTCACATGAGGCTTCCTATTGACGATAATATAGCATCGAAATTTATTAACGATTGTGACACGGTTGAGAAAATTGTGTTATTAGCGGGCGAATCAAATCCTTATGAAGCTAATGTGTAAGTTAAATAACAACCCGTAGAAAATCGTACCACTAATGGCACAAGGCTTTAAATAAAATTTTACAGTAACTTTGAAAAAAGACAAGATGTTACTATAAATATCTTCGATGATGCGGCCAATTGTATGGATTGTGAGACCAGCAACGACTGTGGATACCATGAACTATTTTACAGTCCTGAACCCTCACCGTTTCAGTTGAAGTTATTATGCATGGTGGTCAAACCAAAACGAATATTTGGCATAGTCGATACTTTTAATAATAAATCAATTGTGCCGAAATATTTGTACGAACTTTGTGTAGGAGCCAAAGACCAAATAATGAAAAAACAAGAAAGAAAATTAAAGTAACTTAGCGTACAATTTTTTTAAGTGCGTTTTATTTACTTCATTTTGTATTTTATTAGTAATCCTTTTCGTTTATCTGGTGAGAACAGTAGTCAAAAACCAACTACCATTGTTGTGGGAGCACTACCAAATGAGAGGCCTAAAAAATCAGGACCGTATTTAAGTGATTCGGAAAGTGATGATGATTCTTAAACACCATGAAATTTTATAAAAAAATTTCTAATTCATCTTTAATAAAAGATCATTTTGATAAATAAAAGAAAACTTATTCGTTTGATTTTGGGACGTCGTGCAAAAACATTAGGTTTTTTTCAAATACACCCGGGAAGGTATACAACTTTGTTTGTTTATAATTTTTGATTATATGAAAGAGAATGGATCTTATATTGATAAATGTTTTATTTAATGTCGGAAATTATGTATGGAATACAATATCAGATAAATATCCGCCTCTGTTAGCCTCACAAATGCTAGATATTTTTTATTACATTCTCACATTTCACGCGGTATTTCATCAATTTCATCACGAATATTTCGTTTGAGTTACTCAAGCGTTTCTGGTTTGTTTGCATAAACCTTGCTTTTCCGATATCCCCACAAAAAGACTTGTGGGAAATGGTCTCGCAGTAATTCCATTGTAATCCTGGCTGTATGCGCTCTGGCACCGTCTTGTTGATACCACATGTTAATCAAGCATGCAGTTGTGGCGTTAAAAAGTTTTCAATCATATCACGATATCGCTCCCCATTCACAGTTACCGTTACGCCGTTTTCATTTTCAAAGAAGTAAGGACCAATGATTCCTTTCTTCAGCATCAGTAATGTTTTCAGCCAATCTTGCAGTAGGTGCTGATCCATGCTTGGGCGTATCACCTACAGACCCTGTTTCTTCGAAATCATTCACTACACGATAAATAGTGCTTTTTGTTGGCACGTTGTTTCTCCCAAAAATTTCACGTAATTTTCTCATCGTCAAAGTAATCGATGATTGAGTTTGATAAAATGTTTTAACGATTAAAACACGTTGTTTTATCGAATATTTCTCCATAATAAATTTGTCATGTGTCTACTTCACGACTGCCAAATATGAACTGTCAAGACTAACGTTTACAAATATGGCTTCGAAACAAAAAAAAAACTCAGGTGTCTAATTACCGCATTAGATATCCATCGGAATTTGTATTTAAGTTCAGTGGCCTGTGCAACCTGACCTAACCTCTATTGAAATGCCATACGATATCGAATACCGTAATTTGGCCACAGTTTATGCAATATAAAACTACAACTTATTTTTGCATTCAACATAAGCAGATGTTCTAACGAAAATTTCAATTGCATTTAGAAAAAAACAGGCCACAATTAAATTAATTTCATACATAATTATTTATTTAAAAATTAAAAACTACTTAAATATACTTGTATAATATTCTTCTTCCAAATCATATAAATCCATCGCCATTTCATCTCTTAGTTTGGTTAACTTTTTATCGCAATCTCTTTGAGTGGCGCGGAAAAGTTGAGAATTGTTTGCAATTGCCTCATTTACCGAATGAAAATCGTTCAAAATCAAATACTGTTTTATGTCCGAAACCAGTTTCATTAAAGATTCACCAGCTCTTACTAAAATTTAAACAAAGTTTTTCATTAAACATTTTTTTTACAATTTTATTTAAAAAAGTAAAGTAATTTCCTTTCTAAAAATTATAAAAATTTGGCAAAATATATTCCTATAATAAAAGAAAATGTTCAGGTTTTTTTTGTACTTTTGAGGAAAAAGTTCATGTGTGCCGTGTACACATTCAAAACTTGTATCTTATGCATATAAAATTTTCAGATATTTTTTCGAGCTTTATGTTCGAAAATTGGAATTTTATATTCGAAGCTTGACAAAAATCAGGGGGGATATTATGTATTTCGATTCGAAAGAAAACACTTTCGAAACACAATGTATAAACTATATAAATTCGAATTGTTTCCGTTTTATGTATTAAATAATTATGAAAAACGATACAAATTTGAGTAAAATTCCATTGAAGCATTGTGTTTTTGAAAATTAGCTAAAATATATCGTGGCCTTTGAATATTGCATTGCCAGTGCCGTTGTAGCTTTTAAAGGACATAACACATTTTCTAAAATTTACGTCACTTTAAATAAATAAAATATTAAATTAAAATCGGTACATCCATTTAGGAGCTACGTACAACAGACAGACGCTTAGATATACACTTTCATTAAATAAAAAAAAAATAAAACTATATAATTATATATTTTGATCAAAATAAATTCTGAAATTGAGCAATGCATTCCCCAGAGTGGGTTCTCCAATCCCCATTGTTAATGCAATACTTACCAATATTAGCAGCACGAACTTGCATTTCGTAAGTATCCTGCTCACACTGAGTAGCTTTAGATATTTGTGAATCACCTTCACCACGAGCCAATTTAATGATTTCTAAAAAAAATTTCAAAGTAATAACTTTTATATGAATATTAATAATGGCGGCTACATCACACTATAATAGGCCTGTTTCTTTACTCTATATTGGGATTCCACGCGATCCCAAATCGCATTGAGAGCGAAAAAGCCCAGACCTTTTCTTCCGGTAAATTTGTAAATGGTAGTCTTCTTTTTTAAAAATAGACAAAAGCAAATGAACAATATGATTTGAACCTACAAAATTGCACTCTGAATATGATGGGAATTTATTCTTTTTCTTTGTAATTTTCAATTGACAATTAATTCAGGGATGCATTTGGTCAATTTACGTTCTATTTGTATTATATTGTGAAATGCTGTTAAACAACAAAAGAGTTTGATAAAATTTCATCATTTTTATTTTATTTTTAAAAAATGTTAAAGACCACGTCATCTTAATACTACAAAAAGCTATACATGCGAAAAATACAAACAGTATAGTAAAGAAACACACAACGTAAACACTCAAATTACTGACTGTTCGAAAAAGAAAATAAATAAAAAATATTTAGTTTATTGTCACTTTTGAGATTGCTCACAACACAACATTACCTCATAAATTTTAAAATAAAAAATATTTGTAACAACTAATAAAAAATTCATTACAAAGATGGGTTTAACAATATCAAAACTTTTGGATAGCTTTCTCGGCAAAGAAAGAGTACGCATGTTAATGCTAGGCTTAGATGGTGCTGGCAAAACTACAATTCTATTCAAACTGAAACTAGGTGAAGTTCTTACCACTATACCCACCATTGGGTTTAATGTTGAAACAGTGGAATATAAAAATCTTAACTTTACCGTTTGGGATATTGGTGGTCAAAAAACCATACGAGCATTATGGTACCATTATTTTCCTAATACTGCGGCGGTAATTTTTGTAGTGGACTCATCTGATGTGGAACGCATTGAAACGGTCAAAGAAGAACTTCATGAAATTATGCAGCATTACGAATTGTCAAATGCCGTATTGGTGGTACTAGCAAATAAGCAAGATCTGCCTAATGCTTTAAGTGCCAGTGAGTTGGCTAAACAATTGGATTTGGCTAGTTTAAAGCAAATGTGGAGCATACAAGCAACTAGTGCAGTCAAAGGTGAAGGTATTTATGAAGGCCTGGACTATGTAAGAGTAATGATGAAGAACAAGAAAAACCAGAAATAATTTTTGAATTTATCACATCATAATAATATAATAAAAAAAACATTTCAATAGAGTTTAAGTTATAGTTCTCAGTGCGATCAATCACTTTGGTAAAATTGCGACTGTCCCAGGATGTCGAACGTTATAGTTCGCTGTATTTGTAAACGAAAAATAATTGATGTCCCCATTTGTCGTTCTCAACTCGACTACGTTTGGTTATCCGAGTATTGTGAAATACAATAATTTGCAATTGTAATTGCTACAGCGTCATCAACTTAAAATAGAAAACCAGAGAAATTCTTGTGAAAATTGAACACAAACAAAAATTAACCGCGAGTTGAATTCATATGACAATGCAAATTTATCAACGGCGACTAAACTTTTTAAGAAGTAGTGAATCGCAATAGCCATATAGTTTGAGTCTAATATGTACAAAGAAAAACTGGCCTATAATATTGAAAACGTGAATACTTCCTTAACTATATATGTATGTAAATGCTAGTGTAATGGAAAACCAACAAAACCCTCATTTTCATTTTTGATGGATGCAGCCAGCAAACTCAATTATTTGTGGCTCAGCTTCGTAACGAAACCAGCACCAAAGAAATATTTGGAAGAGGAAGATTTATGAAGTCAACGTATTATTCCTGATGAGCTGTTCGTAGACAATATTTGGCAAAAAACATTCGAAATACACATATTACATATATGTACATATATATTTATAGCTTACCCTCGAAATTTTCAAGCATGCTTTTCACATCATCTTTAAGGCGTACTTGATAAGACTTCAGTAAAGCTTCTTTTGATTGCGTTATAGAACGATTTGAAGTCATTTCCCTGATAATAAACTGCCACAAACTTTGTATGTGCAAGAAATATGTTTTGTTTTAAAAATTGCCCAGCTGTTGTAGTTGCCAACACTTTTACATAAACCAACCGCTGTTAACAAAATATTCAAATGGTGCCCAGTTGCAATTTTATAAGAAACAAAATTGTTCGCTTGCATCTTATAAAAATCTTTCTCTAAGAAAAGATCCAGCACATATCGTTACTAGCTGTTAATAAAAAATCATATTTATTCATTTTTAAACATAAGGCATAGCTATAATCGGTTTGATTACATCATATAAAATAAATTTAATTGAATTATAAAATAAAGTAAAGAAAATTAAAATATACGTAATTTGTTGAACTGTTTAGGTTTGTATTGAAATTAACTGTTTAGCTACTACAAAAAACAAAAATGGAAAATAGTTTAATCTCAGCAGCCAATGGCTCTGAAAAAACCGAAACAGTATGAAATACATGAAATTATTAATCATCAGAGATGGGAATTTCGTACTAACCAGAAATGATTTAACTTTCAAAAATGAATAAGTTGCACTTTTCGTATTCTAATTCGTTAAATAGTGCGATTAAATAGTTGATATTCCTTGTCACTAGTACTTAAAATGAAAAAGAAATGGTTAAAATCAGATTTGAACTAAAGGTAAACAATTCATTTCAACACAAAATTAAAATATAAAATAACACCCAAGTAATAAATTTGATTTGTACAAACAATAAAATAAATTTAGTTGTGTGCACAAAATGTACAGTAATTTTAATGCATGCAGATAGAAGATTTTATCTGAATGATAATGAATTTGACACTTTTTGGAAAAAAAACGTTTCAAAAGCCATTCAAAACATCGTATCTGTGTTTTTCGCAATTGAACAATTGTAACGGCATACCAAATCAAGAAGAGCGAAAAGGCAATTGCTCTGCACTTTTTTTCGTTGGAGAAGTATGCATGAAACGTTTGCTAAATGTTTTATTTCTTTTCATATACTACGTTTATACACACTTATTCGCAAACAAACATTGCAAATATAAAAATTTGGTGCATCAACAATGATTTAATTTCTTATGTGCGAATAGCTAACTCACCAAACAGTTCCTGATTACAGACACTATTTGCAAATAATGTGTATAACGTTACATCTTTAAACATATTTTTCATTTTTATCCACTTCGGAGTGTTTTATGAAGGTATACACAAGTTTTCTGTAGCTGTAATACTAGTTAATATAAATCCGCACCACTCAAAAGGTAAAGCTATTCCAACCTATTAACCGACAAGTTAATTATATTCAAATAGTAGGGTATGCAACTAGCATTCGCTACCAACTAATTGACGTAGAACTCAATTTAGTGTTGGAAAACAATCTTTATTGTGAATTGTCAGAGTTAAATTATTATTTTTGTTATTGCTGATTGACAGTTTGACTTTAGTTAAAAATTTTCGTATGGATATTCATTAAATTTACAAAGTATATATTTGTTTTAAAGGATACAGTAACTATGGCCGCTCGCCGTGATGTAGCACCTTTCCTTCAACGCATTAGAGCATTTTTATTAGGAGTAAGTATTGCTTGTAATCCTTAAAATATTTGCATCTAACCGAGTTTTGGTTATGTAAGGTTGCAGCAGCAGAAAAAGGATTTAATAACACAATTTTATGTTTTTAGCGTGAACACACTCAAGCTTTGCGTTTTGAAGATGGCTTAGCCGATCGTACTCAACCACCGCCAGATATTCCCGTTGGTCCAGCTCATTTGCTATCAGCTAACTATTATTGCGTACGTGACCCTCGTCGCTTGGTCGAGCCACCAATAGATTTGGTTCAACAAAAACTCTTGTCAGGTGATAAAGCTCCTGCTAAATTACCTACACCCGGACAAGTGTATAAATGGGATTAGATTAAAATAATGGTTTATTAAAAAGTTTAAAAAAGAAAAGTGTTTTTGTTAATGGAATTGAAGGAAGTTAAGGATTTTGAGTTAAAGAGTTGAGAACAAAGTGCTTTATATACCATACTAAAAATTAACAGTAATTATGACATAACCACCAACGAGCTACTCGATCTGAATTTATTTCAGGGGGATAGAAATCGAATTATTGATACACTGAAAATGTTTTCGCATCACAACTCCCAGGTCCATGTTGTTCCTTATAAAAATTTATATTTATATGGGCAAATCCTGCGTGACGAACGCTACATTCGTAGGCGTTTTCACATTAATATATAAAAAATTTTTGGTCTTTAAAAAGAGGTACCTTCAACTTATGCATGGTGTTTAGTGGGATATACATAAGTGTACTTTCGAATGGGTTTCGTAATTTTTAGCTAATTTTGCATAATACAGCAAAGTTTGTAAAAGAAAGATAAATATGTATAAGAAAATTCGAAAATAACTTATTTGCACCCAAAAAATGTTGTCTTTTTTATCAAACGGCGTGAGCCCCTTGTGACGCACTTTACGTGGCACACGTTAAATTTTTTCTATACTATTTTCTATTCTGTAATTTCATACTTAATTTTAATGTTTCCAAATAAATAAAAAGTATGGCTTTCGATCATCCCTAAAAATTTATTTCTGGTATGAAATTATAAGATCTGAGGTAGGAAATATTTGGAAATAATTTGTGCATTAATGATCATCGAAATACATTTATTTTATTTATAAAATTATATGCATATCTAGTCAAATATTCATTAAAAAAAAGATAAAAAATAAGTTGGATAAAATTAAAAAAAGATTTGGTTGGTTGCCCATATACTGTGCAATTTTTGAATTAGCAGTGTGTTAATTTAACTAAAAATATTTTCAGCTATCAAAATTTTTTTAAGCATTTAAATCTTTTAAGTATTATGGGATTTCTTACCACCGGTATCGGTATTGATTGCAATATCGGTTGCCAACATATTTAGATCAAACTCGATTAGAAGTAGTTCGTTTTAGATGCCAGCAAAACTTTGCTCATACCACTTTAAATTATAACGCTCTTTTACTGCAACGTAGTTATATATCAAAACACTCGCTCTTCAGAAAACGAGTTTAAAGTTTTGAATTTAGTTGCACCTGCAAGGAAAAATAAAAAAAAATCCCTCAAGAGGTGAGTCAAATAAGATATTTGCATATATTTTTTTAAAATAAAATGAACGATACGACGAATATTTCTGCATTTTAACTCAAAACTAAAACGTTCTGATGCATAACTAAGTTGCACTAAAGGAGCGATTTAGGCTTGATAAAAGGTTTGTTTCTAAAACGGACTAACGCACAAGTTCGATCCAATTTTAGTTGTCAACCTTCTTCAACTGTTTGTTTGTTTGTTTCTTTGAAACATTAAGATTATTTGTACTAGTACTTCATCCCAAATGTGTTAATTTTTCGCAATCTTTCTTAACACAACAGCTTAACAGACATATTTGTAATACACAATTAAAGGATTCTTTAAATTTGGTCTTTGCGTGGTCTTAGACCTAATTGTATGCCATTTAAAGAGCGCAAAATTAAATTTAATACAGGTACAACATCTTCACCCAGCGGTAATAGTTCAAAATGGCGCACTACTCGGCTTATGGTACATTTCATTTCTAGCATGGCAAATTTTTGACCAATACAATTACGTGGTCCAGCCGAGAACGGGACACAGGCAAATGCATTAATATTGTCGGCTGTTTCGCTAAAGAAACGTTCGGGATTAAAATTGTTGGGCTCATGAAAATAATCCCCGTCTCTTCCAGCAGCATACAAGAGCAGTGCAATGCTGGTATTGGCCGGTATAGTTTGATTGCCTAAAACAAAACGAAAAAAAACCATGCATACAAATTATTTTTTATTTTCAATCATCTACAAACCAATCTGGATATCTTGTAAAGTTTCTCGACCAATTATGGGCACCGAAGGATACATTCTTAAACTTTCTTTTATAACAGCCTCTAAATATTTGAGTTGTTGCAAAGTACGCATACTAATCAGCTCATCATTATCTGGTCCCAGCACATGAATTAATTCCTCAAATACTTTTTGCTGTACATCGGCATGACGTGACAACAGGTACAGGCAAAATGATATGCCACTTGTGGTAGTATCATGACCCTCAAACATAAAGGTATCAACTTCTTCACGTATGTCTTCCTGACTCAGGGGCTTGCCATCTACAGTGGCCTGCAAAAGAACATCCAGAAATGCTAAACGTTTCTTTTGGCCCACTTCCAAATCCTCGGACACTTAAATTTGAAAATTATTTACAGTTTTGTATTTGTGGCGGCTAAAAATAATTGAAAACTTACTTTCTGTTGTTGTAACCTTTTGCGAAACCATTCGTGCTCTACGATCCTGTATGACATTATTGGTGAAATCGTGCATAACTTTGATGTTTTTTCTTAGTTTAAGAAATGATGGAAACGCAGTCAGTAAAAAGCCAATATCATAATATTGTACAGGCTTTACATTACGGGTAGCAAGTATATTTGTAGTGCTGAAATTATTGGAAAGTATGAATTTTTCGCAATAATAAATTTAAATTAAAAAAAATATATATACATTTGTTTAGAACAAATTATAACTTACATTTTTACCGCCTTGGCATATTTAAAATCTGGATTCTCTTGTGCATTAATTTGTACGCCCATTGCCGTTTCCGCTATAATATCCAAAGCCGTCAGACACACTATAGGAAATATATCGAACGCTGTCTGACCATCGGATCTGGTCTCTAGTTTTTTCACTAACACTTTACTTTGGCGATCAAAAACTTCAAGGAATTCTTCCAAAATCTTAAAGTGATAGGTGGGTGTTAGAACTTTTCGACGGGCATGCCACTTTGGGCCACAGCTAAGGAGAAGTCCATCGCCCAGCCAACATGAAAAGATGTCATAAATGAAAGGCTTTTTTATTAACTGCTGGCTACTGAGTATAACTTCAAAATATTTGGGATCTTTAACTACCAGAAGCAGGCGATGAAATAACCATAAATGAAATACTTTACCAAATTGGCCACCGAGTCGTTCAAAGAGAGCGAACACATCTACGAGATATTTGAAGAAAAAAAAAAACAAGACATAAATATAAAGGAGTTTTTGATAAGAAATTCTATTGAAACATATGAATTAATTATTCGATCGTTATAAATAAAGTGGAATTTTAAGCCTTGGTCACAAAGGAGACCAATCTCTGTCGCACCATAATCTGATATTACATTATACATATGTACATGATATTTTGTCTCTTTTCATTTATAATCTGATGGGGGATAAACTGTTTATATAAACGTTTACGCGGAATATTTATAAGATTTTATTGCTTTATTTTATATCCTATTTTTTTATATGAGTTTAATCTGTTTAAAAAAATATATATTTACTTAATGTATTATTTCCGATCGTTTCAAAAACGTCTCCAATTAAGGGCCACGTATACGAAGGGCCTGGCATATGCGAAGACTTTAATATATGATAACGTCTTCTTTTAATTAAATAATCCCACATTAAAACTGCGACTAGAAATGCGAAACCAATCAAAAGCAGCATTTTTATAAGAACGTAAATATTTGCTTGACCGTTAATTATTTTGCGAATTTTTCGCTTTAAGCGGTTTTAGAATAACTTTAATGTTGTTTAGTTCAACACGATTTTCAAACTAAACTTTTGTAAATTTTTAAAAGGAAAATCAACTCATTTAAAACATAACATACAAAAATCAATGATCATTGACAACTTTATTTAGCATTATAATAATTGTTATCAAGTTTGAAAATTGTAAAAAAAAACTTGCGTTCAATGTGAACTGGGTTAAAAGTTGTAACACTGTGCGCTAAACATTTAATGATAACAATGTTCAAGTTCATTTAACTAATTCACTTTCGAATGAATATTATTTAAATAGAAAACAAATTGAAAATATTGTAAAATATGTATGTATTTATGTACGAATACTACTTCGCATTATCTATTCGAAATTTTGAATGAAATCAAACATTTATACTAATCAAAAACAAATTAAGCTACAATTTAATTTTTTAAAAATACATAAATATGAACACTTTGGTTCATCGGGATAGAATCAACACATTTTAAAGTAAAAAAAAACTGTATAAATTGCAAATAAAGATAGAATAAAAAATGTAGCTTTGCAGAAAAATAATTGATACTTCAAATGAATTAAACACAAAAACTACTTTGTAGTCAAGTAGGTATACAATTTTTTATTCATTTTTTGGTTCAATAGAATAGAACCACCCAGTGATGCCAGCAGAAATTTAACAAAATCCCTACATGTCTCGAACAAATTCCCCCTTTTTCTCTACACACACAAAAAAAGTTCCCTACATATTTCCCTACACTAAAAATTCATTGATTTTATTTAGCAAAAACGAACATTTTATTAGCATTTTTAAAATTTTGTACATTTATATCGCCAAGTAAAAAAATTTAATTTTAAAATAAGTATGCGGAGATCTCACAAGGTAATCAAATCTTAATTCTGAATTCTTAATAAGATTTTGAACACGTTAAAAAATGGGTCCCCGGAAAGGTAGAATGAAGCAAGGGTTGAATAATTAAAATAGCTTAATATATAGTTTTAAAAAGTCTTAATTTATATATTAAACATAAAAACAAAAATTCCAATTTGTTTTTGTTTTTTTTTTATACAAATTCTTCTAGGAAACTTAGACATTTCTTTGCCTTTCGTTGTCTCTAGATATTACCTATGTACCTAAAGATATTTTCTGTCTGTATTTGAAATTTGAAAATTTTTATATGTGTAATATTGTTACAAAATTCAAATGTAGATTCAAATTTAACGGACATAAAAATACAGCGATGTTTAAGCACAGTTTAATCAACCGTGTGTATGCAAATTTGAGAGCACTCAAATTCAAACTAACGGAAACAGAACATTTAAGAAAGTTCTAGAAACGGCAACAAGAATCTACAAGATTGTTCAAGAAATCTGTACGAAAAATCGTCATAGTAACCATATTTACACTTTTGGTTCAACAGAATAGAACCATCTTCCTTTTTTAATTATGTAAATCAGTAGGCGGTTGTGATAAACCGTCTGCTGTGATAAACCTTTATAAAAACCAAATAAAATTAAAATTACTGTTTGCTATTGCAGTTAGCCAAATCAATATGGGAAGAAAAAGTTCTTTAAATTCGTCCGGAAATGGTAAAAATTGATGTTTGCCATTCTGAAAGGCATTCTTATCGCGAAATCGTTAGAAAAATCGGACGAAGTCATAATGTGGTAATGAGTTACATAAAACATCGTGAAACATATAATACAAATTACAAATAAGGTACTTGCACAGCTCTAACACCACAGGACAAACGGAAAATTCTTTAAATTGTATCAGTTCAGCTCATTCTACCTTTAAAATTAAGCATTTAACAGTAGTTAATGCAATTAAATCAGCAGTTCGTAGCGCTATTTTAAGTACTCAACATTTACAACGAAAACGTCTTCAATCTGCAAAAGATCATATGACAAGGGATGTTCAAAGACAATTAAGTAATAAATATTGACAAAAAGTAAGCTTTTCGCATGAAAAAAAGTTTAATTTGGATGGCCCCGATCGATGACTACAACTTTTATTTTCACAATATGCGTAAAAACGAAAAATTTCTGAGCCGCCATCACAGCAGAGAAGGGGGCTGCAGTTTCATACTACGATACTATTGACCTTGTTATTCAACGCACCCGAATGACCGCAAATAATACCGAAACCCTATTGTAGCAAACTTTTCCTAAGATAAAATATATTTTTGAACCACTAGAGTGGATTTATCAACGTGATAACGCACCTAAACACACGGCACGTGTAGTAAAATTGTGGATTGTCAGCCAAAATATTGAGACCTTAAACTGGCCGCCCTATACAACCGACCTTAACATTATAGAAAATGTTTGGGGTTGGCTAACGCGTAAGGTATACGAAGGATAAAACCTGTATACGAAACCAAGGATCCGCTTATTGTTGGAATAAAAGCTGCATGGGGTGAAATACATAGTACATATGTATGTATCTCTCGTCTATTTAAAATCTCTTTATCTACGAATCAATGAAAAATAGAATTTATGAAGTTATTGCGAATAACAAACAGTAAATTTACGAATTATTAAATTAATACATACATATGTATTTAGAGAAAATAATATAAATAAAATCAATTTACAAATACAAAAAAGCATGTACATTAATGGGTCCCAAAAAAAAATTTTTTTTGCTCCAGCATTTTTTGAAAGCTTATAGGATAAAGTATTTTTGGGATTTGTTTTTTCAGATTTTTCGGAAGAGGTTTAGAGGTCGCTAAAATCGAATTTAACCCAAAAACTGGGTTTTCTCGACTTTTTTTTTGCATTTTGCTCATTACTCGGACTTTTAGCACGATTTTCTTTGTTACTAAGTTAATTTTTTGAAAGAAAACTCTTCAAGCTTTACTTTTCTGTACAGGTATTAAGAGTTTCGGTTGTTGTTTTTTTGCTCTGTGTACGCTTTCTGACATTTTTCTGTAAATTTAGCATAAATTTTAAAAATAATGCTTTGTAACTCTTGAGGTTAAAAAAACTAATGATTCAATTTAAAAGCTGGATAAATTCTGAGTCATTTAAATAAAAAAATATTGAATTTGCTCCTTCCGTTACAAAGTTATACCCTATCTGTGTACCCTTTCTGAATTTTTTTTTTGTGAATTTAACATAAATTTTAAAAATAATCCTTTGTAACTTTTGAAATTTCTATTAAAATTAAAAAAACTAATGATTCAATTTAAAATCTGGATAAATTCTGAGTCATTTAAATAAAAAAATATTGAATTTGCTCCTATTGTAATGTGTTTGCCAGTTATGCATCGAATTTGTTTTAATGTTAGATATCGTCATATGAATTCATAAAAGCCCTAAGTTACGTTGAAAAAATTTTAGAGGACAAGCAAAAAACTTTCTAATATGAAAATTTAAGCAAAATTTTTTTAGTTTAAGCTTATTTCTTATTGACGAATTAGTACAATTTCAATAAATAAAATTTTCCAGGGACATTCATTTTGATATGGTAGATCGAAATCTACCAAGAAGTCGTTTTTGAATTTTTTGTAACTTAGGGCTTTATTGACGATATTTAATACTGCCTGCCCAATCTTCTCTCCTCTCTCACCCACAAACTCTGACTTTATGACAGAAAACTATCACAGTTTGCACCGAGACAAAACTATAAAAATGGATGCAAAATTAACTCATCAAAGTAGCAATTTCTGACATGATACGAAGAATACAATTAAGGCAGATGAACCAGATTGACGTCTAATCAGCTAAGTCAGCTGTGCTGTTAACTTGTTGATCTATCTATCTGCCATGAATGCAAGATAACGCATTCAAGTTTTAAAAACATTATTTTTCTGCGCATCTACGTCACAGTGAAATTTTGTTTACATATCGATTTCAATGTAAAAATTATTATTATTTTTTTTATTGTGTCTGAACGAAACTGTTTTTTTTAAATTTAATTATATACATATGTATATATTTTTTTGTTACAATTGAGTGAATAACTCAATTGAACTTGTTCGTGCGTGAGCTACAAACTGGTAGGCATACTGCTTTGGATGATAACAAAATAACATACGATTTTTTATTTAAGAAGACGACTGACTGACTTAGCTAAGAGGGCGGATTGATATTGAAGCTACCGAAGTAGGAAAAAAACATTTTTTTTTCTTTCAAAAACCATTTATTTCTCAACATAGTCTCCTTTTAGCTCAATACACTTAGCAAGACGATATTCCAACTTTTTCATACCATCTGAATAATACGAATTTGGGAACAGCTCAAAATACGCGTTAGTTTCGGTAATCACTTCTTCGTTTGAGATGAATCTTTTTCCTGCGAGCCATTTTTTCAAGTTTGGAAACAGGAAAAAGTCACTAGGAGCTAAATGTGGACTATAAGGTGGATGATCAACCAATTCGAAGTGTATTTCACGTAATTTTAGCATCGTATCTAATGCTGTGTGAACCGGTGCGTTGTCTTGAAGAAAGAGCACTTTTTCCTTTTTTAAATGTGGTCGTTTTTTCTTGATTGCATCAATCAATTGATCCAATAGTACACGATAATACTTTCCTGTGATTGTGGATCCTTTTTCAAGATAATCGATGAGCAATATTCCGTGTGCATCCCAAAATACAGTGGCCATAACCTTGCCAGCCGATTTCACTGTCTTCGCCTTCTTCGGAGCACTTGCACCAGCTTCCACCAATTGTTTCGATTGATTTTTGGTTCAGGTGTGTAGTGGTGGACCCACGTTTCATCAAAAGTTATTAATCGATGCCAAAAATCAACAGGACTACGCTTTATCATGTCCAAACACCGCTGTGAAGTGGTCTGTCTGTCGAACTTGTTTTTGTTCGACACTGGGTAAACGCGGCACCCATCTTGCCGATAGCTTCTTCATATGCAAATGTTCATGCAAAATGTTGAACGCACGTTCATATGATTGTTTATAATTTCTACAATCTCACGTAACTTGACTCGGCGATCATTCATAACGATATCGAGGATTTTCTTGATATTTTCTTCAGTAACCACCTCTTTTGGCCGTCCTGTTGATGTTATTGTTGCAGTGCTTGTTTGGCCGCGTTTAAATTTAGCAATCCAATATTTTACCATGTAATCGACGGAGCAGACTCACCGTAATGTTTATCGAGCTTTTCTTTTGTCTCTTTTGCCGTTTTCCCTTTCAAATAATAGTGCATGAAATTCACTTTTTTCCATTTTTCAAGAAACACAAAAGTTGCTTACTTCAAACGACTACAACAAATAAACTAATCGATGAATTTGGCTGAAATTTTAACAGCTGACGTTTTACCGATCGCAATTTCTAAAAAAGTGTTTGTGCTGCCATCTAGCGCTAAGTAGCTTCAATATCAATCCGCCCTCGTATTTCTATTTTTGTGCAATTTTGAATAAGTAAAATAAAATATTATCAATTGTTCGAGATATTTGACTTTTCCATGCTTAAAGTTTTGTGAAATTCACATTCCACTCACTTCAGTTCCTAACGTTTTTATGTCCTCATACAGCTTCCAGTTTTCTTTACCTTTTTCTTTATAAAAACTTTTAGCAACTTTATTTTTTTTGTTTCTTAAAAATACTTATCATTAATTTCGTATAACAATAAAGATACAAATCATTTTTCAAACATGAAAATTTCTCTCAATAACACCTAGGTTTCAAACCCAAATTAATACCCGTGGCCGAGCGTAAAATCAAACTCATTACGGGTACAACATCCTCACCCAAGGGCAACAATTCATAATGTCTAATCATTTTGCTAATAGTACTTTTCATTTCCAAAATGGCAAACTTTTGGCCAATACAATTGCGTGGTCCGGCCGAAAAGGGTACATAGGCGAAGGGATTAATATCGGCGCGGCCAGTTTCGGTGAAACGTTCGGGTATAAAGTCATTGGGATTAGGGAAATTGTCAGGATCACGACAAGCCGCATAGATAAGTAAAGCAATATTTACATTGGCTGGTATGATTTTTCCATCTAAAGAAGATTTAAATAAAATCAGATTTTTTTTTTTATTTTTGTTAAATTTAAATTTATTTCATATCACCTACTTATATTCACTTCCTGTTCCGTTACGCGTGCAATCATGGGTACTGGTGGATACATGCGTAGACTTTCTTTGATTACCACATCTAAATACTTTAACTCTTGCAATTCTGTTATGGTTATGGGTTTATGTTTATCGTTTCCTATTACTTGTAAAATTTCTTCAAAAACTTTTTGCTGCACTCGAGCATGGCGGGCCAATAAGTATAAAGTGTGTGATATGCCACTGGTGGTAGTGTCATGGCCCTCAAACATAAAGGTATCAACCTCTTCGCGTATATCTGCATTGCTTAAAGGTTTGCCATCAACTGAGGATTGCAGCAAAACATCCAGGAAAGCCATACGTTTCTTTATTCCAAGATCATCAGTTTCATTTGCTGCATATCAGAGCGATTATGTACATACGTTGTTATTAAACGACTCAAAAACTATACATACAATATTATTGAATATCTTATGCTTTATATAATTGTCTTTTAGCCCTACTCTATTCAATATGTAAGTGGCGCAATACTGCAAAATAAGAGATAGCGCGCAACTCTTCGCATAGTATCTTTGTATGAAGAACAAAAAATTAAATAGGAAAAACACTGTTTTTTTAACAGCCAACTTTTCCACTACTTAACGCACTGTCGAAATCGGATTTTCCAATGAGCATTCACAGACGGAGAAAAATTTTTAAGCGCACAATTTTTTGTTCTATTCATAACACACGGTATGATTATTCCATCTGGCATGAAATATATACGTATACGCAGCTTTGTGTGTATTAGTGTTTTTTGTATTAATACAAATGAATTCATTTGACATTTGCAAGGCGAATTCATAACAGGTGGTCATGACAGCTCCGGTGATTATTTATTGCTCCTTACATCTCTTTGCATTTTGATGTGTTTTGTTTGTCAAAATTTGTTTATATTTGATTTATATATACCGATATGTTCTACATTCCACTTTGAAGTGGAATTAAATTGAAATCACTTTAGTTTGAATTTTTTATGTTGTGCATTCTTCTTTTCACATATTCAATATTTAATACAAATATACTCTACTTTTCAGCAACATCAAAAATGAAAAGTTTATTTTTCACATTTCACTTTCACTACTTTTGTAGAACATGGCTGATAGTTTTTGACGTTTGCCTTGCAAATGATTTTGACAAAGAAAGCAGGTATTTTTCAAAACAAATTGAGGCGAGTCTACCTGTTATGAATTTGCCTTGTAACAATTTTGATTCTTTTTAAATTGTTTATGTATTGGTTTTGTGCTGCGGTTCACACTATGAAATTTTTCTTTCTGAAAGTGTTCGTTTGTTGGTGTACGGGGAGAGAAGATTGGGAAGGGCTACACTCTTTCATGTACTTTGAAATTCTTTTGTGTTTTGTTATTCGTAAATGTCAACCTGAAAATTGCTGCAACTTTATTTTTGATTTTCTTTTAGTTTCCTTTTCTTGCATGTACAAGTCTTGAATTTCATTACAAAAAAAAATTCAATGTGTAGACATTAATGAAAGTTTAAAAGACAATTAGAGAAAATTTCAGAAAGAAAACTTTCATAGTCTGAACCGAGACTTTGAAAGTATGTATTTGACATTATAAATGTGTTCACTTACCCATGGCTGCATAAGCGCCGTCTTTTAGTGATTTCTCCAAAGCAGTGCGTCTCTCTTTTATAATAGTATCTGTAAAATTGTGCATAATTTCGATGCTCTTCTTCATCTGGCGATATTTTCTGTATTCCAGGATTTTGAATATAAAGTCATAACGTAGTACTGGCCGCACAAAACGGGTGGCAATAATATTAGATCCACTGAATAAAATATTGTAGACAAAACTATTTAACATTTTTAAATAAAAAATGTATAACAACTTACTCAGTTACCGCTTTAGCATAAGGAAAATTTGGATTTTTCTGTGCATTGATCTTAACACCCATGGCCGTTTCGGCTATAATATCCAAGGTTGTCAAACACACAATGTTGAACATATTCAACACCGTTTTGCCATCTGCTTTATCTTGTAATCTTTCCACCATAACGGTATTTTGCAAATCGAATACTTTCACAAACTGTTCCAGGATTTTGAAATGATACGTGGGTGTTATAATTTTACGACGACTATGCCATTTCGCACCTGAACTCAATAGCAGACCATCGCAAAGCCAATATTTTATGGGGTCATATGCAATACTTTTTTTTATCAAAAGCTGGCTGCTTAGTATGCTTTCAAAACATTTGGCATCTTGTATTATAATAATACATTCACCAAAGATCCATAAACGTGTCACTTTTCCATATTTATTTATTAAATTATTTAGAAATGCGAAAACCTCTGAAAGCAATAAAAAATTTCTTATAAATGTGGATCAAATTTCTGTTTTTTGCGGTATAATTTGTTTAGTAATTCAAATCAGTTGCATAGTGTATTAAAGTGATATTTTGTGGAACAGTTACGGAAAAAATTACATTTATACAGAATTTAAAACGAATTACTTTTGTCAAAACCACTAATAATAGAAAAACAAACTTCTCAATGTCACATAAAAACTTTTGAAAATTTCGTATTTGCGTCGGATGGTGAAAATAATATAAAATTAAACCTTCTAAAATGAAAAAAATATGTATATATGTAGCCCATGTGTAATTTAAAATTTTATCGTTTTACACTGCAATTACACATGCATTGATGTATGTATACGTATTATCAACGAAAAATTGTTCGAAAAACTTGAAACTCTTGCCACTAACTTTTGCATTTACACATGCGAGTGCAAGTTCATTTTTAAAATGTCGTCGAAGGATAAACTTGAGAAGATTTTTTCAATTGCTTCCATTTTAACTTTTTGTTTTGTTTACAAAGTAGAGTTACCGACTTAATCATAATATGCACATTTTTGGGGAAACGGTTAACATTTATTATTAATATTTTAATGATATTAACGCTCTATAATTAACACACTGGCATTTTGTATGTGACTTAATTCTTTGGTTTTCATGAATAACCATGTTAAATTTTTCTTATTTCAAATTAATGATACCAAATTGTTACATTTTAAATCCTTTTTTAAAAGGCAAAATAAAATTTTGAAAAATATGGAGCTATATCACTTTTTTCTAACACAACAACACAACTTCTAATTTTTTTCAAATAAGCTTCAAGACTAACCCAGTATGTTGACAAGTATCGGCTTTCTGAAAAATATATATTTAAACACAGCGCAACCTACGATTACACCATATTATCTGAACACATTTAAAATTATATTTTGATATTTGTTTAGTTAATAACAAATCACAATATCGATGTCTAAAATGGTTTTGTTCTATTCAAATTGCTGTGGGATCTGATCCATAAAAAAATATATAGTAAAAATTAATTGGAATATTGTCATAACCTAAATATACATTATTGTAAAAAAAAATATTTTCGATACTGGATCTCCTGTAAAATTTGATTTTAAGACATGAAAACCACAAAGTTATTCATTTAACAAGATGCAACTTACACTACAGTTTTTTACAGTTTTATAGTAATCCAGGAAAGTTGCATTAAATGTTTAACAGGGTAACATTGTTTATCATTTTGAATTTAGTGGCATGCAAGTGCCAAATTTTTACTCGCATGAAAATTTAGCTGCTACTGGAGGTGGATGTATTAGTAATAAAGTAGAGAGTGTGTTGAGTTTTTCGAACTGGCAGTGGCATGTGTAAACGCTAAGTTAGAGCACTACTTTTTTTTATTGTGATGACGACAAATAAGGATTGGCTGTAATATTTTAATTTATTTATGAACCTCTTGTTTTTTTTTTCAAAATTTATTAATTTTTTGTTTGTGATTGTCCTTTTTACACAAAACAAAACTGTAATATTTTTAAGGAGAATGATGTATAATTGGTTTAAAGAAGATTATACATATATCTACACAAGTGAAAAAAATTCTCTGAAAAAGTTAGTTGGAAAATGCCAACGAAACGTCGGAATAATATGTAAAAAATAATCTTTTATTAAATGATCTTGAAAGCCCAAATACTGAAAATATATTCATCATAAAAAAAATGTTCAATTACACCAAAAAGGTTAAATATTTAATCTAAGCAAATCAAAGCACGTTAATTTGCAAAAAAAATGAAAGCATGTGTAATTCCTAATTTCATATGTAATTTTGGCATGATACATGTGTAATTTAACATTTCGTTGGCGGCAACACTAAAAAAGAAAAATGATTTGAGAAAGTTGCTTGCTAAACAATTCTGCGAGGATTGGGCTAAAAACCAGGAGCTCTCTTCGTATGTATATACAACGAGCATGATTAATTTTTGTAGTTTTATTAATTTAAAGATGAACCATGGGTTATTTTAATTCAAAATAAAATTTCTGATACCTAAATAGTTTCAGCAAAACAAGATTAATCCACAGTGGGTTGAATCAAAACATGATTATTCCAATCAGCTGCGTCAAAACTAGATTATTCCATTTAAAATTTTGGATTTATTTAAAATATATTATTGGTAAATTTTTGAATCCTATACAAAGCAATGACTAATCTTGTTGTCTATAATAATGCAACAAAAGTTCGCTTTAAATCCATAGTTGCATTCCTAAAAAACTATTTTCTCAAATTGTGAAAAAACACAAAAAGTGAGAGGAAAAATTTCATTTCATTTCATTTTTATTATTATTTTATTATTGCAAAAGCCAAGATTGTCGTACTGTACAGTCTGAAATAAAAAGTTACAACTGAAAGTTAAGTCCTTCCAAATAAAGCAAACATTTTATAAATCGGTTCATAAGGGGCTGTTCACATCACATAACGTAGCGCCGTTTCTGTTATTTTTAAATCTAATTCGCCTCTTCTTAACGCAATTAATTTTTTTTCAGTATAAATTATAAATTCCGTAACCAATTCTCAACATTTTCACCGTCTTTAATTATTATTATTATTATTTTTTTTATTTTTATTTTTTTGAAGACGTTTAAAAATATAAAATTATGAGAACTTACGTGATGTATTATTGTTTAAGGTCGATAAAACATTGCCAAACAAAGGCACCAGCTTGGGACCCTTAATTCCTGCCTTTTCAAAAAAACTCCTCGCGTTGTTTTTTATTAAAATAGTCTAAAACTAGGAGGATCGTAAGTAAACCAAATAGCAATTCCACAATCATTTTGCGTGCACAACTAAAGACGAAATAAATTTGTGTTTCATGAATTTGTAACTTGAACATTTCTTATTCTCTGTAACACACTGGTTCTTTCTTATCGCCTTGATCCAAACACTTTCAACTAATCAAATAGCCGAAAATTGCGCTATTTGTGGATTTTAATCTTATCGCCTTCAAATAATCAAAATTTAAATTGTTTTTGTTTTTAAATTTGATATCAGTATCTATGTTTTGGGTTCGATTCCCTTCTAATGCTTTGGCTCTGTTTCAAAATTTATATTACAATTTTTAATTAAATTTGTGGTAGGTAACATTTACTAAATGAAATAAAGCAAACAATTTTATTTTAATTATTTTTTGGGCAATTTTTCGAACTATCACACCGATAATTGAAAGCTATTAATCTGAATATGAATACGAGAGAGGTACACCCCTTTTCCGATGATGAAGCTTGAAGTCAACTAAAAATGATCATTGAATTTATCAACGGTGTTTGACTACTGATTTTACAAAAATAAAAACTTTTGAGGAAATGTAAAAACGTATTAAATTAAGAATTATTTCCAGCCGATGGAAAAATTAATGAACTTTAATGGTTGCTTGTTTGACTTTGGTTGACATACACATCTTAAATGTTTCGTAACATAATAACATCCTCCATATTTTAATGACTAATGTGTTAATTATAACTAGAGTACGCCTAGTGGTCGAAATTCGACTAGTATTACTGATTATATGATTAACAAAGACTGAGTGAGAATTCAAATTGTTGTCTTATTTTAACTTTTCTTAAAATTTTTTCTTTTTTAATTTAATTATGTATAAGTATACTATTTATATTATACATACTAAAGTCAAATGAACTGAATTCTTTTTTTTTTTTTTGCTGTATTTCATTAAGTTTTTTTTATAGTTTTTATGTTAAACAAACTAAAATAAAAACAGAGTTTTTTATATCTTTATGGCCAAATTTACATAAATTTTTGTATAAAAAAAAACCTACTGTGCTATATTATTATTTTTTTTTAATTCAATCAATAAATTCACTTCAATTCAATTAAATTTTATTAATCTTGCAAACGCCGTGGTCTGAGACCAATTTGAATGCCCGTTGCTGAACGTAAAATAAGATTTATCACCGGTTTGACATCTGGCCCCAGTGGCAGCAATTCAAAATGACGCAACATTTTCGATATAGTACTTTTTATTTCCAACACGGCAAACTTTTGGCCAATACAGTTGCGGGGACCCGCCGAAAAAGGCGTATAGGCAAAGGGATGAATTTTCTGATCGCTTTCACTTTCGAAACGTTCGGGCTTAAAGTCCTCAGCGTTTGTAAAATAATCAGGATCACGCAACACCAAAAATAGGGGCATGCTGGCATTAGTTCCAGCCGGTAAAGTAATATCTCCTAAAGAAAACTTTTATTTATTTAATATCATGAATTTTCAATGAGTTTTTTTTAAATTTTTTTATATAAAAAAAAAACGTACCCACTGTTGTGTTTTCTGTTATATCTCTGCCAATCACAGGCACTGAAGGATACAACCTTTGACTTTCTTTTATAACCAATTCCATGTATTTCAATTCCTGCAACTCTCGATATGTTATCGGTTTGTCTTTGTCGGAGCCCAAAACTTGTTTGATTTCTGCCACCAACTTTTCTTGAACTTCTGGATGGCGGGCTATTAAATAAAGAGCAAAGCTTATGCCGCTGGTGGTGGTATCATGACCCTCAAACATAAATGTATCAACCTCCTCTCGTATATCTTCATTGGTCAATGGTTGCCCATTAACCGTGGATTGCAATAAAACATCTAGCAAAGCCAGGCGTTTTTTGGTATTCAACTCAGAATCTTCAGCTTCTTTTGCTGTAGAAATAAAAAAATTAATGTTTTTGTATTCAAATAACTGCAAGGAAGGAATAAAACATTTTTTACCTTCAAAAGAGCCATCTTTGATCGCTTGCTCCAAAGCGGAACGTCTTTGTTCTATAACATTTGTCGTAAATTTGTGCAAAACTTTAATACAACGCCGAGCCTCACGATAACGTTTCGGAGCAGTTAAACGAAACAGGAAATCGGTTCTTTGCAGTGGCTTAATAAAACGATCGGACATTATGCGCGAGAGACTAAAATAAAACGGGGGGAAAAATTCAATCCTCTGACAAAATAATTCACATGAATTTACCGCCAGGCCCACGATGTCACACGTATTCGTTCTTTCGTACAATTACATGTAAAACAAAAACAACAGTTTAGAATTTGTTTTAGTTTTAAATGTAATTGTACGAAAGAACTTAATTTATTTTTTACATTAGTTTTTCTGCATGCATGAGCATGCTTAAGAAATTAAAAAAATGTTGTAAATGATCATGCATAGAAAGGGCTACTTACGATTTCATTTTTAATTTGAATTGGGAGATGGGCACCACTCATGTGATTAGCGTGATTCATACGTGATAATTTTTTTTTTAATCATATGAGGTTGCATTAACGGGAGCATGAAAAAATTGAGCGTGAGTGAGCGTACATGAATAGATTTTTTAGCATGATTGTTTAGTGTTTTTTTTTTTTGCTTTATTGTAATTTTTTAATTTCTTTAAACTATTTTATAGTTTTTTTTTCGTAGGGGTTTCGTGAGTGAGAGTTTTCGTGATTGTGACTAACTTGCTTTTCTACTCACGTGAGCGCGCATGAATGTGAGTCAAAAATATAAGGTGGTGCATGAGTAAAACTTGTTAATCGTGAGGGAGCGTGAGTGAAAAGTCGTGATTGTGACTAACTTGATTTTCCGCTCACGTGAGCGTGCATAAATGTGAACCAAAAATATAAGGTGGTGCATGAGTAAAATTTGTTTATCGAGAGTGTGCATGAGCGTGAGTGAAAAACCACTCACGGTTAATCCCATCTCTAGTTTGTATTAAAAACTCACGTGGCTATGGCTTGAGCATATTCTAGACCAGGTTGATCTTGGGCATTGACTCTAACACCCATGGCAGTTTCTGAAAGGAAAATATCAAATAAATTAATTAGAATAAATTCTCCAATTATTACCGCCACGTTATGTGGAATTAATTGAAGCACTGTAGCGCACAGTGTGTGTCAGTAATTATCACAAAAACATTGACATGTATTATATTTAAAAACTAATAAGTAATTTGTCATCTTGTATGTATGTGTATATTAATCTTGATTAATTGATGTGTAAAACTAGTAATTAATTGCAATTTTGAAACAAAGTATCTACAGTACAACCTCGATAATCCGAACACTCGCTAGTCCGGACTATCCAATAGTCTGGGCAGTGCAATGTTTCTGACAGCTTCGAAAGTTTACATCTACACTCAAAAGAAAATCCATCAATCCATCCGTACTTAAATCAATCCCAAGCGGTGTTAAAAGTACGGTTATCCCAGATTTACTGAAATCAAGTACAGACAGATTGATTTAAGTACGGACGGATTCAAATGCTCAATTTAATTTAAGAATTTTTTAGTTGATTCCAGATTTTTCACGTGATTAAAGAATTTTGTACTCATTTTAAGAAACTCCAGGATTGATTATCTAAAGTAATCTTGTCTTCGACTTTATTAAAGTACATTTTACTATTATTTGTACTCAATATTTTGAGTACGACTCGTGCTCAAAGTAAAGCTTAGTACTCTGTTCAAATTTGCGAAAAATGTTAAGCAACATTGATTATTTCGTTTAAAATTTTGACAACTGATCAGTGGCGACAATACAACGACTTATAACAAATTTATCGGTTTTATTGCCTTGAAATGAGCAACATTGTTTTTCTTATGAAAACAAAAAAATGTGTTTATTTTAATAAAAAATTAAAACAAAAGGACAACAAAATAATTTTAGGAGCTTGTACTGCAACATATCAATTAATGCACATCGCAGCTGCTGCGGAGGAGCTCATTGAAGACACACGTTCTGCAAAAAGCACTCACCTTCATTTTATATTATATACATTATTTTCCATTATATCAATTAGTTCTGGTCAGCAAACTTAAAATTAAAACCACAACGCCAAAAAATGTCTGATCAGCTGTTGTTTGCAATTTCGCACTCAATAAGTGGTGCTTACATTATTTCGCAGTTAAAAAATATGTTGTCAGAAACATTTTGTGGTTGAAAAAATAATGCTGCCAGAAACATTTCGTATGTTTTCACAAGATGAACAGAGTACAACTTAGGCCATATTATTTTGCAATTATTTCGCATGAATTTTTTTTATATGGACTTTTGACAGCAGTTCGCACGAAATGTTGAACAGAGTACCATGCTTAAGTAGAAAATACTTGAATTTAATACGGCGTTTTTCTTTCTGTGTATAGTCCGGACAATAGTATTCTTTTGTTATGCGCTATTTTACCGCTTTTCGAACCCAACGCACATTTGTGTATGAGCAAGAGTAAAAAAAAAATGCCATGCAAGAGTATTGTGTCTCAAAATCCTCAAAAAAATTTTGATTTAAAAACAAAAAGTCTCAGACTTTGAAAGGCTTCGTTATGTATTTTCAAAACATTTGAATAACTTGTTTCTTAAACAGTCAATTCGAAATGAAAAATATATTTTGGGTAAAGAAAAACTTTGAGATATTGTGAAAATTCCCCAGGTAGAGGAAGCGGTGATGTCATGGCTCATTCAGCAGCGTAATTTTCATGTGCCTGTTTCGACAGAGATTATACACAGGCAACCAAAATAACGCAAACAATTTTTGGAATCAATAATTTTGCAGCGAGTAACAAACAGCGGGCTTCAAAAAATTTTAAACTCCAAATAGAATGAAGTGCCTAAAAATTTGTGGAGAAAAGTCATTCAGCGATAGTTCTGCTATAGAACCGTTTAAAAATATTCTCAAAGGCTGTGAACAAAATGGGAAATGGCAAAGATCAGATATATATATAAAGGTGATGTCTGAATCTGTGCTATTTTCGAGGGCACTTCTAACAACAACATGGGTTTATAGTGAAAAATATCAAAGATGAAGCTACTTTCATTGCCTCCGCAAACGCATCTGGATAAATATATTAAACTTCCTGATGATTATGAATCAATTTAAAAAAAGGCCTGGATCCACGACATTCGTGGTCAATAATGGTCTAAGAAAGTCTTATCAAAAACGTGAAGCAATTGCTGAATGGTGCCAATAAGAAGCAATTGATGAAAGCCTTTATAGAGTTGGACGAGGCACTATCGATCGCACTTAAAAGAAAACGAAATCTCTAGCGATCTTAGCTTTCGTGTTTAGTTTTGTGTATTCATATAATAAATTTTTTTAACATTTTTAATTTTGATTTTTTTGTAACTATGGTTTTCTTTTTCAAGCACATAAAGTTTTGAATTTTAATTTTTTTTAACTTCGTCCGAACGATGTAATAATCAAATTATATCTGTTCTGACTAGCGAGGTTATACTGTATTCATTTTTATAAATCCGTTGCGAAGAATACATATTTTAATACTTTCCCAAGGAAACAGATTTAATTTCTAACAAATTTATCATAAAGAAAGAAAAAAAAAAACAAAAAATTGCATTTAATTGACTTACCCGCTATTATATCCAAAGCACACAAACACACCACTGGAAATATATCAAGGGCCGTTTTGCCATCGGCCTTTTCATGTAATTTCTTTACCATAATGCTACTTTGTTGATCGAATATCTCTACAAATTGTTCGAGAATTTTGAAATGGAATGCGGGTGTTATAATTTTACGTCTCGAATGCCATTTGTTGCCCCAACTCAAGAGTAGGCCACGGCCCAACCAATCCACTAGAAAATCATATAAACTGCTCTTCTTAATAATTTTTTGGCTGCTCAAAATATCCTCCAAATATTTTGGATCCATTATAGTCACAGTCAGTTGATGCAAAACCCAAAATCGAATAATTTTACCATATTTTCTCTTAAAATCTTGTACAGATTCAATGCAATCTTATTAAAAAAGAATAATAAAACTTGCTAAACTAATTGGATCAAAACGGTGTCACTTCCGTGTACTTACTGTTATTATTGATATGTCTAATATCCAGGGCATTGCCTAAAACAGGCAGAGCCTTGGGACCTGGTATACCGAATTTTTCTAATACGGCATTGCGATCTTTTTTATAGAAATAGTCCCATAAGAGCAGCAATGCCAGAGAGCCCAATAAAAATTCCAACAGCATGTTGTTGGCTGGAGAACGTAAATGTGACGACTGAAGATGTGAAAATTTTATATTTAAAATACATTAATTCGAGTGTATGTTAGATTCTTTCTCACTTACACAAGGTATATTTTTTTATTTTTTGAATAGAAAACACTTATCAAAGTTGCCGTTTTGATTCGATTGATCAAAAACAACAACAAAAATAGAGCTTCAAAACAAAAAGTGTGACCAGTGTTGCCAGTGCTGCCAGTGAAATTTCGAGAAAGATACATTTTAGTTTCGAAAAATATAAATTTTTTTATATATATTTAAGTCATAAATATTAGGTGCGTAATTTTTAAAAATACATGTAAGCAAACTTCAAAATTAATTATATGTAAAAGTCTTTGGATGTTATCAAAACAAATTCATTTTTGTAAAAATTAATATACTTATGCGATTATATCAAAAAGTTCATATAGATTTCTTGAAATTAAAAGAGATGTTCATATTTACTATGTACAATTTCGCACTACTAGTAATAATCGATTTAAGTGGATCGTATGTTGAATTTTGAAATCCTTGAAGTGACCGATATGTTGGAGAGAGTATGCCAAAATTGGACCCAGCGTATGAACCATTTGAGGCCTAGTCGCGGTCAACATTTACATGAAATCATCTTTAAAAATTTAATTAGATAGATCGTTGCATCGACTCAAATAAAAATTTTATACATTTCTAGATATTTTATGTGTTTTCTTTAAATCAAATCCGAAAGCTCTTAAAAAATCACCCCCTATTTTATGCATTTTCCTCAGTTAGCCTCAGTTGTTCGCATACAAATCTCAAATGTTTAGAAAAATTTCATTTCACAAAATATTATTAAGTGATGGGGGTAATTTTAAGGAAAATTTAAAGTACACTTAAAAAAAATCACTTTTTAAAAACTGCAAATCCCTGCAGAAATAACTTAGTGAATCTTTTCTGCCTGTGAAGTTCCTAAAACTCGTTTTTATCGTATTGAAATAAATTTCTTAAAGTTATATAAATGATTCACTCACCTGGCTCCACAATTTGGACTAGCTGCCTGTTTTTGGAAAATAAAAACAAAATTGTAAGTGAGAATTTATATTGATAACAAAAATAAATTTTCGTATTTTATTGTTGCTTTCAATATTAATTGTCACTCACAATTTTATTTTCATTTTCTAAAAACTGGCAGTAGGTGTATATATCGTTCACCTTTTCCCCGTTGTATACAGGCCAACTTTCGTTTAGTTCAAGGCGAATTCATAATAGGTGGAATTGATAGTCCAGCTGATAATTTTTTTTTTAGTTTTATTCAAGCCGAATTAGGGTTGGATGTCAGAATTTATTTAATTCTTTTGTTTACATTCAAAAATTTACAAAAAGTAAAAAAATTTAAGTGAAAACAAAAACAAATTAAACGAAAACTTAAGTAAAAATATAAAAATATTAAAACATATAAAACTAAATTAATATCACAGCAGTAGCAGCTGAAGCTGATAAACCAAATTAGCAACATGCTTTGGCCATGTGTAGTGATAAGTTTATTAACAAAAGGTTTCAATGATATGATATTTCTTAAATTAAATTACAGCGCAAAATAAAACTAATTTCCAATTCAGCACCCACAGCACAGGCCATCCATTGTTTCTCAATGGAATTTCAATGTGTACTTACATTCGATTGACAACGACGTTAAACGGCATTACGGATGGCAGGAGCTAATAATTGATCAGCGGATCTTTAAAACATTTCCACACAACAGATTTGTTCAACAAAATAATATTTGTTAAATATTTTAAGGGATTTAAAAAAAAACAACCCTTAAAAAACAAAACTTTTTGATATAATAATAATTTTTAATATTTCATTTCTTCGCCTCGGTAAAATATTTTTGACAATGTACTTCGATTTTACAAAAACAAAATGCTTCTGGTTTTTGAAGTGTTGAACTTGTAGTATTAACTTCACCTGTTGTGAATTCGTCTTGGTTTAGTTAGAAAAATTATGAATAAAATTTATTTCTCTTATTTTATGCTGTGGAAAATTGATTTAATAAAAAATTATGTATCGTCATCTAAAATGCAAACGGACGTGACTACACTTTTATTTATTTTAAAGGAGAAGCTAAAAACGTTATAAAGTCAATACTAATAAAGTATTCTTTGCAATCATTTTAATTTTTTTTTATAATATAGAGAATTATTTATTTTTGAACACTTATTTGTTAACACAATAGTGTGTGCAGTTACACCTTTTTGCATTAAAAAATATATGCACTGGCAGTCTTAAAGCAATCAAAAACTATTTCGAATACTTGTGGTGTAGTTATGTATATACGTTTGCATTTATAGTGATATATTTTAAGTAAAAGTTTGTGAGATAAAAAATTATTCGTGGCAACACTTTTTCTGTGATTGTATGAAAACACAATGATTGTTGATAATTGAGCATTCGTGATAACAAAAACATTTTTAGCTTGATCATCTACGCTCAACGTTTGAATTTAATAGATAAATAAAAAAATCAAAACACAATAGGGAAGTTTCTTTTAAATATTTTAGATTTCCGCCAGTACTTGCAAGAATTTTAGTTAAAATCTTAAATTATTTTCATGAAAATATAAATTATCCTCTTCAGACTTGACGCTAAACTACTGGGAATTTTTTTCATAATTTTTGAAATATATCGTATTAAAATATAATCAAAGTTTATGTTTTATCGTTTTTCATATCCAAGGATTTTCAAGACATGCACAATTGATCCATCTCGCTAAATTTTTTTTAGCTAAAACGCGTTTTTATTGCATCAAATGACTTCAATTGGTTTGAAATACAAAAATATATTTTGTAGTTGAAAACACAATTAATTCTGTGCGGTTCATTTTGACGTAAAAGTGATTTCAATTGAAAATCACTTCAAAGTGGAATGTAGAACATACCGGATTATTTCTACAGAGTAATTCTTTATTTTAAAAAAATTATTTTAAGATAACTTGTGAATTATTTCTCTTATTGTATCTTAAAAATCATAAAATTAAATAAAAGCAACACTGTATGAAGAAAAAGAAATAAAGTTTTTGTGTTTCATAAAAATATCAATCTTTTAGACCACCTTCCACGTTAAATTAATCAATATATAACTTTTTTGTACGATTATTTTTTACACGGTGTTCCCTGGAACGTATGTACCGTGTAAAGACAGGATTGGGTGTATACATTTTTCTATATGTTTACATATACTCGTATGTAGGTTCACATTTACATGATATGTTAACTCTTTTTTTTTAATAAAGCAAATAAAAACCAAAACTTATGTATAATAATTTTCTTACATAAAAAAACGGTTGATCGATCACCCTAGTGGCATGTCATATTGTCCATGGACGTTATGACACTGGACATTATGACATGCCGCCTTATTATTACAGTAATGAGAGAAATTCTAGTTACCGACTATTCCAATTTGTGTCAGTGATGACAGCAGAAATTCAACAAAATTCCTACATGTGTGGAAAAAATTCCCATTTTTTTCCTAAACCCCAAAAAACGTATCAGAATGACTGTCGGTGGATCTGTGTGTCTGTTCGTGCATTTTTGTGTGTTTTTCCGTGGATCTGTACGTCTTTCTATTGATCGCCATGACTGTTTGTGGGTCGGCAAGCTTGTCTGTGTTTCGTATGTGTCTGTATGTGGATCTTTTTGTGTCTTTCCGTAGATCGGTATGTCTGTCTTCGGATCTAAGTGTCTGTCTCTAAGGATCTGTACGTCTGTTTATCATTTGGCGTGTCTTTGTTCGGATCGTTATGTATGTCCACAGATTTTCGTTCGTCTTATTTCTGGAAGACTTATTTGTCTCTGTTGGATCTTTGTGTCCATGTGTGGAACTGTTTGTGTGTCTGTAATATCGTAGCTCACAAATGGCTGAACAGATTTTTGTTCAGTTTTTCCTTTTTTGTAAACCTGACTTGATCGGGAGTAAACTTAGCTACATTTCAAACAAATCGGTGTAGGAGGTTTGAAAGCTTCGATGTCACAGGGGACAGATATCAGACCTTTTTTAAAATCCGAAAATTTTCTGCTACTTTTATTGCTCAATAACGTTTAAGGCAAACATTTTTCGTTTATGAGATTCTTAAATAAATTTTTCTTTTAAATATCTTATTATCTTATTTCATAAACTAATGAGACATTTAGTTTATCTATAAATATAATTGTGAATATAAACATTTAGCTAAAAATAGCTCCTGGAATCTATTCAAAGTATCCCTTATAAATCTCTAGCTCTCAGGCCAATATGAATACCAGTCGCTGAACGTAAAATAATATTAATTATAGGCTTGGCATCGGGACCCAACGGCAACAATTCAAAATGTCGCAACATTTTCGATATAGTGCTCTTCATTTCCAAAGTAGCAAACTTTTGGCCAATACAGTTGCGTGGACCGGCAGAGAAGGGTGTATAGGCGAAAGGATTTATCTTTTGCGAGCTTTCATCTGAAAAGCGTTCGGGCTTAAATTCATTGGGTTCACTGAAATAGTCGGGATCACGCATGACAGCAAAAAGATTCATATTAATGCCGGTATTTGCGGGTATGGTGATATCACCCACCACTATATCCTCAGCGGTTTCCCTGCCGATTACCGGTACGGAAGGATATAATCTTAAAGTTTCTTTTATCACCAAATCCATATATTTAAGATCTTGTAAGTCTCTTAAAACCACCGGTTTATCTTTGTCGGTTCCCAGTACATGTTTTATTTCCTCGACTAATTTTGCTTGAACTTCTTGATGGCGGGCTATTAAATAAAGAGCAAAGCTTATGCCGCTGGTCGTGGTGTCATGACCCTCAAACATAAATGTATCAACCTCCTCGCGTATATCTTCATTTGACAAAGGAGCACCATTGATGGTCGATTGCAATAAAACATCTAAGAAAGCCAAACGTTTTTTGGCATTTAAATCAGAATCTGCTGTTTCTGTTTCTTAAATAAAAAGAAAAGAAAAACGAAAAAAACAAGTGAAAATCTAATAAAACTTTTGGGTTACGGGTCCAAACTTACTCTTGTAGCTGCCATATATTATGGATTGTTCCAGAGCGGTACGACGCTGTTCTATGACATCTATGGTAAATTTGTGCAATATAGATACTAGTTTTTGTGTCTCCATATACAATTTGGGAGAAGTTAAGCGAAATAAAAAGTCAGTTCTTTGCAGGGGATTTAGTATACGATCAGCCGAAATACGAGACATTCTGAAACATGTTTGATCATTTAAAAATTACTAACAAGCCAATTGTTATAAAGGAAATAGAAATTTTTGAAAGAAAAATTGTGCGAAACTCTATTGGAAAATATTTTGAATCGTTTTGCAAACGGTATTCAAAGTAACACCTGTAGGTCTTTACGTTTCTGATATCCTTAGGAGATTTATTTCAAGATCTTGTTCTCATGAAAACAAACTTATATCAGATACATATATGTATACCAAAATCAAAAACTTTTTAGTTGGTCAAATATAAATTATTTATCTCTCCCATTGGCTATTTGAATGAAACTGAACCATCTTTCGATTTGTCAACTTCTTTGAGACATGAATTTTTCTCAAAAACTGTACAAGTGTCCAGCTTGTCCGTACATATTTTATTTATTTTTTCTTGTTTTTTATACATTTTTGTTTTTATTCCTTTCTTGTTTTTTTTTTGTTTTATTTATTTATTTATTTTTTAATTAGGCTTAAGTTATTATTTAAATTAGTTTTAAGCTTTAAGAAACGAGATTCTCTCTCAAAGCATGTTAAGCTCCGGGAGCAAAGGCGTAATTCTCTATTAATGTTTTATAATAATTATTATATATAGAAAATTACTGTAAGCAGGTTACTGTTTCGTTTTTATGTTAATTAGGATATTACTTTTTAGTGCTAAGCTTTCTTATGTTTGTTATTCATTTTAATTGTATTGTTTTTCTATATAAAGGCTCAATAAAATATACCTTACCTTACTAACAAGCCTTTGGGAAATTTAAAACCTTACCTGGCTATAGCTTGGACATATTCTAAACCGGGTTTTTCCTGAGCATTAACCTTAACGCCCATGGCAGTTTCTGAAAAGTATAAAAGAAATGTAAAGCTAATTTAATTAGAAATCTTTAAGAATATTGAGCTTTAATAGTTAGAAATCTGTAAACTAGTAGTTTTCTTAAATATATCTCAGCGAAATTTAAAAAAAATGGGTGTGTTTCTGTACGTGCACAAAGTTACCCGAACTTGCCCAAAATCGTTTCATTATTAAAATTTTTGTAATGTAAAAAAAACGTTCTTTGAGTTTGAATGATTTCGCGTGGACTTAAACGAACATCAATAATTAACAAAATAAAAAAAAAGAATGTAAAGCCACTGCTACACGTACAATATATGTATAGTGATAATTGTATCGCGATCCATTTTCGGGATTTCAAAATATTAAGTGATCCATCAGTACTTGCGTCAATACTGCATGCTAAACGTTCAATAAATATCGCGATACTGGAACGTGTAGCAGTCCCCTAACACAAGAGATCAATAGAAAGATTGAAATCAGCCAAACTTACGCAAAAAAAAACTTTTCCTTACACAAATTTTGTGTTGGGAAAAAAGCTTTTGGATAAGTTTGGATAACTACCAGGACTTAAATAAACATAAATAAATAATTTAATAAAAACATTTTAATATCAAAAAAACATCAATAGAACGATTGCATTCATGCAAAGTTACTTACTCAGCGTTTACACATGCAACTGTCCGTTCGAAAAACTCAATACACTCACATTTTTTTACTAATACACCCATATTTTTCGCAGTGGCAGCTAAATTTTAATGCGAGTGAAAATTTGGTACTTGCATGCCACTAAATGTCAAAATGATAAACAATTAGGGTTTTTTCCCGGGAAATCCCGAGGCGGGAATTTCAATCTAAAAATTTTTCATTGCGGGATCCCGGGAAATAGTAAAAAAAATAATGGCAACTTAACGGTAAAAAGGAAGAGGTCGTTTGCGGTAGCAGGGCAATTTGTTAATACAATTAGAAATAGGCTTTCTGACGAGTCCTTAAACGCTTTAAGCGTTTTAAAGAATTATTTCCTAAACCAAAAATATACGAATTATATTATTAAAGTATTTTCTTATTTTAAAAATTTAATATTTTTGTTTTGGAATTCAAACCTCGAGTACCTTTGTATTATTTTTTCTATATTATTTTATCTTTGTTTTTATTAACTGAATTGTTATGTTTTTGTTCATGTTCACCCATATTTGTAAGTTTACTTTGTTCTCATATAACAAAAATACAAGTTTTCCGTGTTGGAAATAACCTTTAAGGAATTTTAAAACTAAAACTTAAAAAAATAAAGTTCCTGTGGTAATACCCAATTTGAAATAACATTTTAATGTATTATGAAAACACAAGGTTTGTTTTAGTAAAGGCCGTGATACACTATCCTACTTGGTCATGCGATCTGCCAAAAAAGTCGTGTGTTCAAAAAGTGTGGCCATAAAATGCACTTGTGAGGCAGATTTTTTGACAAGTGATAGATTTCTTGCGATCAGAGATGCATCTTTTTAAGAAATTAAGTTGCAACGAAAGCAAAATTAAACTAAAACTATTTATTTTATAAATCTGAAACTATTTAGGCGCCAAAAATCTATAAAATCTAAAATTACTTGAGGGAAAAATACACACGTATGTGTTTGCATCTTTTTTGTGTGATAGTGTGGCAAATTTAATGCGATTTTTAAAAGTGGAACAGAATTCTGTCAGATTTTCCAGTGAATGAATCGTACGACTGTGTATGATAGTGTATTTCAAACTTTCTAATACAATTTTTGTTAATGCCTAGCAAATTTAATATTTATTATTTTGTGGAGCGGCATCCCGGAAAATTAAAAAAAATTTCCCGCTTTCCCGGGAAATGGAAAAATTGCGGAAAAAAACACTATAAACAATGTTACCCTGTTAAACATTTAGTGCAACTTTTCTGGATTACTATAAAACTGTAAAAAACTGTAACTAAAGTTTCATCTTGTTAAATGAATAATTTTGTGGTTTTCATGAATAACAGCGCATGTCTAAAAATCAAATTTTACGGGGGATCCAAAATAAGTTATTTTTGAAGCTGCGATCTTAGTATGGAAGATTATTATTTTTTTATACAATAATGTATATTTAGGTTATGACAGTATTCCAATTAATTTTTACTATGGATCACATCCCACAGCAATTTGAATAGAACAAACCATTTCAGACATCGAAATTGTGTTCTAAAAAAAACAAATTATGTCGATATAAATGATTGTCGCTGAACGAAAATAATGTCAGTTATGACCAGACAAAAGAAAAAAAAACAAGCGATTTTGATTTGTTCTTATTAACTAAATAAATATCAAAATATAATATTCAAATGTGTTCAGATAATATGATGTACTCGTAGGTTACGCTGTCTTTTTAAATATGAAAGATATTTTTCAGAAAGCCAATGTTTGTCAACATGGTAAAAAAGTGTTGAAACTTATTTGAAAAAATTTAGAAGTTGTGTTGTTGTGTTAGAAAAAAGTGATATAGCTCCATATTTTTCAAAATTTTATTTTACCTTTTAAAAAAGGATTTAAAATGTAACAATTTGGTATCATTAATTTGAAATAAGAAAAATTGAACATGGGCTGTTATTCATGAAAACCAAAGAATTAAGCCACATACAAAATGCCAGTGTGTTAATTATAGAGCGTTAATATCATTAAAATATTAATAATAAATGTTAACCGTTTCCCCAAAAATGTGCATATTATGATTAAGTCGGTAACTCTACTTTGTAAACAAAACAAAAAGTTAAAATGGAAGCAATTGAAAAAATCTTCTCAAGTTTATCCTTCGACGACATTTTAAAAATGAACTTGCACTCGCATGTGTAAATGCAAAAGCTAGTGGCAAGAGTTTCAAGTTTTTCGAACAATTTTTCGTTGATAATACGCATACATCAATTGCCACTACTTACATGTGTAATTGCAGCGTAACTTCGTGAACGTAAAGGAACATAAATAAAATAAAAAATTTGAATATAAAAATAAATTTTACAGAAACTAAAAAAAATCTAAATTAAACATCAATAGAAATATTAAATTCAGCCAGCATAAATTCAAAAGGATTTATAAAGCAATTAAATTGTGTAACGATTTGTTCGCACTGTCAGGGTATGCAGGTTCGAATCCCACAATTTGAAAGTTTCCTCAAGTTTGTTAAATGTACTTTGAATTATTGAATTATGTACTTTTTTTATGCAAAAAAAAAATAATGATTTCTTAAAAAACTTGTAGTAATTTTTGAATTTAAATTGACGAACTTGAGCGTAATTGGGAATTCTTGTATTCGAAGCTTTAGTGAATTTTGAGCTGCTTCTATTCAAAATCTAATGTAAAACTTTTCTTTTACCTCAACCAAGGGTTCTGCTTTTCAAATATAAAATTTTGAAAAAAGGCATCTTACCTGTAATTATATCCAAAGCGCACAGACACACTACTGGAAAAATATCAATCTCTGTTGTAGCATCAGCCTTCTCATGCAATTTCTGCGCCATGACTGTGCTTTGTTGATCGAAAACCTCCACGAACTGTTCGAGAATTTTAAAATGAAATGTGGGTGTGATAATCTTGCGTCTGGAATGCCATTTCTTGCCCCAGCTCATGAGTAGGCCGCGACCCAACCAACCCTCAATAAAATCATATAAACGTGATTTTTTAATCAACTGTTGGCTGCCAAAAACAACTTCCAAATATTTTACATCCATCAAAAAAACGGTTGCTTGATGCCACACCCAAAAACGATAGATTTTGCCATATTTTTGTTTGCACTTCTGCACGAAATCAATCATATCTGAAATATAGAGAAAATTAAAATTAAAAAGAAGAAAACTTTTTTGTTCATTATCTACTCCTGCTTACTTTCCGTACTGACATGTTTTATGTCCAATGAATTACCCAATATGGGCAGTGCTTTTGGTCCTGATATTCCGAATTTGGCAAATAGATCATTGCGATGCTTTTTACTTAAATAATCCCAGACTAAGAGGAAAGCTATTAAGAGCAACACTAATCCTACGAACATGATAATATTGAACGATGTCTGGTCTTGTGAATGATGAACTGAATTTGGAGGCTCGACTGCAATGGTTTTTAATGTCTTCAACTGCAGTCATTTTGTATGCACATATACACAAGATAGACATTTATTTTTCCATTTGCAAAAAAAGAAATACTGATTATGATTTTGTCAGAGACTTTTAAGAGTTAATTCTTTACGGAATATAAAATATGAGGCCAGTTTGATAATTCCGTGACTTTTTATATTTCCAAAACATAACCTTTAAACCCAACACTGGTTCCATTAACTGTTATCTATTACTAGACTACTGTGTTGAATTTTGAGTAAACTGCGTCTATTACTTTGCTTTTGACAGCGTTTGAAAGTACACAAGTTCGTTAGTTTTAACGAGCTCTCGCTTACCATGCAGATGGCCGGCTGTTCAATTCCTGGCGAAGGCATGTGTTTTGTTAAAATTGTACATTTGTTTGAGTAGAACACAACGACTCCATCAAAAGCACGAACTCAATACTACAAAAAGGATCGTGACTGAATTTTCATTAACGCTCGTACACGCTCACGATAAAAAAAAATTTATTCATGCAAGCTCATATATTTTTTGCTAACGTTCCTGCACGTGCGGAAAAAAGTTTGTCACTTACACTCACGAAATACCTACGAAAAAAAAACAATAAAAAATAATTAAAATATTGTATGAAAAAAACTACAATAAAGCTAAAATATCTCAAAACAATCACGCCAAAAATCTACTCATGCACGCTCACGCACGTAAAATTTTTTATACTCATGTTTATGCACGCTCACGTGATTGACACTAATGACGTGAGCGGTGGCCATCTCTTGGCAATACTGACAGCAGACATTTAATTACACAGTGCAACAGGAAAAAATAACTATATACGGACACCGCTACGTGATAAAAGACCAAAAAAAAGAAGACCCGTGTCTCCCAGTTTTGCCCAAAGTAATGAATTTTTTTTTTATGGGCCCCCAAAGATTTGGGGCCTCGCACAGTGGCCAATTTGGCTTCGCTAGCGGCATTTAATTCAAATTTTCAAAATTTGAAAAACCGTTGATTTTTTTTACCAATTGATAACAAATACATTCACTAGATTTGTATCGATTTTTAAAAGCTCAGCTTACAGCTGATGAACAGCTGTGAGCTGTCAAAGTCAGCATATGTTTCTGCAAGTGTTGTGCAAAATATTTCCGCCTTTTTGATCATATTTTTGCTATTCGTGTTATTTTGTTATTTTCATTAAAAGTTTTGTTTTATACTAACGCCAAGGTATGTATTATATAAAAAAACTGTGGTTGTGATCTGTGTATACTTATGTTATTTATAAAACGTAATCGTGTTTAAGTGTATTAGCAACTCGCCCATTGTAACGTACACCTGTCTTTCGTGGAGTAGAACTTAAAAAATTCACCTGCATTCAGTGTAATTGTAAATTTTCCTATATGTGTAAACCATTGTGTGTCCAAAATGTCCAAAATTTACTGCGAGTACCTGCGAGCCTTCAATTTATTGTACTTTTTAGGCAAAATGTCATTGACAAAACGATACTGAAGAATCTGATTAATATTTCTTTTATAATATGGTTTCTCTTTGAGTTGACAATTTTTATTTTATTTTATATATGAATATATGGTGGAAAATGTTTATTGAATTAAAAACAAAATAAAAAACTAAAAAAAAATTAAAAATAAAAAATTTAAAATTAAAAAAAAAAAATTAAAAATAAAAAAAAAAATTTAATTTTTTTTCCCAAAAATTGTTTCATTTTTTTCTGAATTGAGAAAAAAAAATTTTTGAAGATATCTTCTTAACTTTGGAAGCTATGAATAAAATGCCGCTAGCGAAGCCAAATTGGCCACTGTGCCTCGATGTCATTTTTTGCAAAATACTGATCATTTTCTCAGGCTCATATCTTGCAAATCGTTCAGAATTTTGATTTACTCTCTGAGGCAAAGTTGTAGATCTTGTCATAAAGAACAAAAATTGTGAACATATAAAATCTTCATCTTCAAGATGAAAATCGCAAAAAATTTAAAAAATTGTCCACTGTTCAGGTCCATAGGTAGCAAACCGTTAAAAATTCAAGAAAACAATCAACTACAAAAATGTATCTAAGATCTCAATAAACCACTTTTTAGAACATATGAATTTCCTAGGAATGATTCTTAATACCGTTTAGGTATCGCTCATGTAGCCGTAAAAGTGCTACAATACCGACGAATAAGGGCGCTGTGATGTCCGCTAGCATACACCAGCATCAATTGCTTTGGAAAAAACTGGGAGACACGAGTCTTCTTTTTTTTATCTTTTGTCACGTAGTGGTTACACACAGTGTTGTATGAAAAAATTACAATAAAGTTAAAATATCTCAAAACAATCACGCCGATAATCTACTCATGCAGGCTCACTCAAGCAAAATTTTGTGTACTCATGTTTATGCACGCTCACGTGATTGACGCTAATAACGTGAGTGATGCCCATCTCTTGGCAATACTGATAGCAGTCATTTAATTTTCATTTAATGTTTTGTGTATTCAATGATTTCGAAGTATTTAAAGCCTTATTTTCAATCCGAGGTGGTAAATACTTGTAGTTGCCTCCAATGACCAATGTCATCGCCACCGTCAAAGTAATGAATTAAAGTAGAAATAATGAAAAGTAAGTACATATCTGTGGCAATAAATAATAATAGCTAGCTGAATCAAAAAATCAAAAATAAAAAGGAGTTATACTTGGCCAATAATAATAACAACAACAATAATGGCTTAAGTTGAAGTGTCATGTTTTGAGATATTAAGTGTTTTATCCGAAATAAATTGTGTTTAGTTTTAATATAAAATTTTTTAGCCACAGAAAAAGATGCACATTTCTTTTTAGAACAAAACTGTTAATTTTATAAAAAAAAATACTCAAACATTTTAATAGTGATGTAGGTACCTTAAAAAAATTAAGTTGAGTTAAGATATTATGGCTTATGTATTATTTTCCAAAAATACTTAAGTTAAAATACAAATGCCTATAGTTTTATAAATAATGAGTTTTATACTTGAGGCCTTATTCATAAACGATTAATAAAGTTATAGTAGGTTTAATATTGGATTTTTATATGGGAAACCCGGTTTTAAAGCACACATTAATTTTATTAATCGTTTGTGAATACGGCCTTTGAAATTTAGCCGAGTAGTAAATCTTAAAGAAGAGAATAAGAATATGTAATAAAATGAAAAAGCACTTATGTCAACTTAAGCCATTATTATTTGCTACCACACATATGTACATATTGTTACGTTTCGACCTTTTCGATAACGTTTACTTGTTTGATTTCTTTTAATTAGTCAAAAATAAAATAAAGACACAACGGAAATTGATTTTGAACTTAATGATGTTTTATTTCCTTTAATACATCTGTTTTATTAAATACACAAAGTAACTTGTTTAGTTTAACACTGCAAAGGCTTTTTGACAACTGATCTATGTACGATGTTCACAATGCTGTAGCTTAGACAATACCGACTTCTTTGTGTCTGGCAGTGTCGGCTTATATACCATTTGACTTGCTACGGTTCTCGAACGTAGTAGAAAAATCCTCACCATGAGTTTGCTTGTGTCAGCCTTTGTTGTTATTCAGCTGTGTTATAAAACCGGCGTAGAGATGGCAGTAGCAAACGTAAAAAATGTGGATGGAGGATCAACTAACCAATTTTATGTAAAGTTTATCCGTAATCCAATCGAGGGCGTTAGTCTTTATTTACAATTGCTATGAAGATTTTTTATACAGATTTTTTTAAACAACTTTCTTGAATGTTCTGTTTCCGTTAGTTTGAATTTGAGTGCTCTCAAATTTGCATACACACGGTTGATTAAACTGTGCTTATTCGCCGCTGTATTTTTATTTCCGTTAAATTTGAATCTACATTTAAATTTTGTAACAATATGTACTTCATATGGTTGTTAACCGCTTACTTTGCCATCTACGCTTTTGTAGGGTTATTTGTGTTTTTGTTTCTTTTAGTGTTGCTCTCATTTTTTATAATTCTTTTTATTTAATTTTTTTTTTCGAGTAACACATTCCTTTATTTACCTGCCTGGCATAACCTAGTTCCCTATAGATACGTGTCTTAAACAGTCTAAAGTGCAAAGTGGAAAAATGTATGTAAACAAACATATTGTTAAATTCACAAATGTTCATTAGATTATTAATAATTTGGCACTAGTATTTGTGTTATTACTAGTCTGGTATATTATCAATATTATTTATATATGTATATATTTTTCCTTTTCTTATCAAAGTCCGTCGTCTACCAAATGTCTCATATTTATTGATGTTATTGAATTTAATGAATACTTGATTATCTGGCAAATTTGTTGCGCTTCATAAGGCGTTTTGGCATATATCCAAAACACCCTACATACATACATACATACATACATATGTATGTTCTAAAAGAAGCTGTTGAACTCCACCCTGAACATTTTATGAAGGTAGTAAGCGCATGCTTGAGCCAGGGCACCTTTCCAACAATGTGGACGTGACAGAAGTTAGTATTGTTACCTAAGGATAATAAGCCGTTAGATGACCCCTCCTTATCTAATCGTCCGTCCCCTGTGTATCATAGATACAACTGGTAAACTGCTAGAGAGCATAATTTGTAGGAGATTGGAAGATTATGTTGAAGTTAACCGTGGTTTATCAGATAACCAATTTGGCTTTAGGAAAGCAAGATCACCAGTGGATGCTATCAAAGTTGTAGTAGAAACTGCTGCTCGGGCTATCCAAGGGAAGAGGTGGAGAAATGGAGCAAAAGAGTATTGTGTAGTCTTAACTTTAGACGTGAAGAACGCTTTTAATACGGCGAACTGGGAACATATTGTTGATGCCTTAACTAGATTATACATCCCAGGTTATCTACTGGCAATTATACAGGACTATTTCCGGAATAGAGAATTAGTTTATGATACTGATAAGGGTATTAGGAGACGCCAGGTCATTGGCGGGGTGCCTCATTGGCCCACTGCTGTGGAACGTCATGTACGATGGAGTTTTGAAGTTAAATCTACCTGAAAGGGTAAAGATAGTTGGATTTGCAGACGACATAGCCTTAGTATGTGTATCAAAAGAGCTAGTAGAGGTGGAAACCATTGCAAATGCCAGTAATCGTAAGATCTTGGCTGAGATCAAGGGGCTTAAATCTAGCAGACCATAAAATAGAAGCAGTTTTAATTAGCAGTCGTAAGACTAAGGAAACAATTAGGCTAAATATTGGCACGTGTAGCATAGAATCCAAGGAGTGTCTAAAATACCTTGGAGTCATAATTGGCAGTCGTCTGTCTTTTCATGAGCATTTGCAGTGTATTGGCTCCAAAGCGTCAAAAACATTCTTAGCGCTGTCCCGGATCATGCCGAATACAAAAGGTCCTAAATATCTGCAGAGAAAATTGCAGGAAAAAGATTCATCTCAAACGAAGAAGTGATTACCGAAACTAACGCGTATTTTAAGGGGTTCCCAAAATCGTATTATTCAGAAGGTATAAAAAAGTTGGAATATCGTCTTACTAAGTGTATTGAGCTAAAACTAGACTATGTTGAGAAATAAATGGTTTTTGAAAGTAAAAAATGTTTTTTTCCTACTTCGGTAGCTTCAATATCAATCCACCCTCGTACATACATACAAATACATTTAGATTTAAAAATATTTGTTTTTTAAATATATTTTACAATTATTAATTGGAAAAACATATAAAGGTGGACTTGAGAACCATGTGTCGTATTTTGAACAAAGGGAATGTTTACTATAATATTTCGTCACTAACAAGATTAATATTTTCTCCTCCGCTCCGGTTGCTAAATTTTCCACAAAGCTTTAAATTAATATTATTATTGTTAGCTGCAGACATAATAATATTTAAAGAATTTATTTCACTACAAATTTATAACACTTCACTACTGACACAGCACTTCTGATGCGATCGAATGAAAATTGCTGTTTCTTTAATGCTGTAAAGTAGCGGTACTTTTTTGATTTTTTCTCTTTTATCATGAATTAATTTCATTTCAACATATTTCACGTTGTTTCAACATGTTTCATGCTTTTTTTTAATACAGCAATTTTATTTTAATATTATTCCAGTCATTTTTACTAGTTCACAAATTTGATTTAACTTTTTCAACATGTTGATTTAACATAAGCCAACGAGAAAATAGATGCAGTCGAGTAAAACTTTTGAGTTTGGGCTGCTTGAAGCTATTTGAAGAAGAGCTTCCTCGGGGTACCAAAGTTCTACATTTTACAAAATAACAGACCTGCGCAATGTTGTTTTCTTGATTCATGATGACAAGCAGTGTTGTCAGATAATCTGCCTTGCAGATTAATATGATCTCAACTCTTTACTTATAATAAATAGTACTAGTGTATCTAGCGGTCGAAAGCGATTCGACCGCATTCTAGTAATTAAATATTAAGCATTTACATAAATATATATACGATAAAATACGAAAACATTCTAAATAAACAACATAAGATTCTCTTACTTAGCTCTCTTTTGTTTACAAAGTATTGAATTTCTTTTAAATTCTGTTAAATTTAATATTCCTTGTCGTAGTACTCGCCATTATAATCCTCTTCAATATAATTATTTGTCTAAAATTGTTGATTTTTCTTTGAATTCTAATATAACTTATTAGTCTGTAAGGATTATATCTATTGCACAGTGGCTGAAAATCGTTTTTCATTGGCCAAAAGTCTGATTTTTTTTGTCACCGATTTTTAAAATTTTTACGCCTTTTTGTAGCTAATATATCCAGATTAAGGTAGCCAAAAAATTAGGTTAAACTATTGATAATTGTGGACGTGGCATGCTGTCAAACTCAACTTTTTTTTAATTTCAGAAAAAGGTATTTTTCTTTTGTTTTTTATCAAAAATAAATGGTTACTACTCGCAAGCTATCATCGATAATGACCTGCGGTCTTTTTTATAATGTTGGTAGGATTATAGTCTTTAGTTGTTGTAAGTGGTCACAGCTCTAGCGTTTAATATTAGGGGCGTTACGGAATATTTATGAAACTACTATATTTTTCTCAAATTTAAACTTTAGTGGAATAGAACTTCTAGGGAACAAAGGGGAACAAGAAACTTATATCACCCGGAGAAAGGTGAAAGTGTCCTCTTTTACTCTAAAAAAAAATTCAAATTACGATAATTTAAACAGCTCTGTAAGTACTCGTATACAATGGTGTATTAAATTTTCACTTTTTTGCCTAAAAGTTTATGTTTTTTACTTTAGACTACGTAAAACTAAAAAAATTAGATATAATACCTGCGAAAGGGTTTAATGGCTTTGTTTTGATCAGCAAAAAATAAGTCATAAAATTATCACAATAGGTTCTACAGTAAACATATGATCTCTTTCTAAATTTACCTTTATCAAATGTTAGGGTCAACCAAAGTCATAAACAATTTTATAACAATAATCGCCACATTAAACCACTAAAGATAAAAAACAACCCAACAACAACAACAACAAATATTGCCGAAATACTAATCAGTTTTACCTGATATTAAGGTCTGGACAACAAGTGCAGTTTTGTTCAATTTAAGCACTACCTGCTATGAAATTAAAGATGAATGTGTGAAAAACATGTATCTAAAAATGTATAAAACTGCGGATTCGATAAGGGATTACTACTCAGTAATAAGTTAATCCTTTAAGTGTACGAATAAACATAACAGACGCAAATAAAAATATTCAGAAAAATATGAGAGCTTCAGTTATAAAGAACTGGCCGAAGAGTATTTTAGAAAGAAAAACCAGGAATATGTTCTTATTTACGTTAAAATTAAACTTAAATTCGTGTAGCACCGAAATGCAAGAGCAATTATCTAATTTCGTCAAAGCACTAGAAAACACTACAAAGAAGTTAGCTACAGCAAACAAAACTTTTATATAAAAAGTGCAAACTGGTTAGAAGGCCAACTTACTGTCGCTGCAGAAACAGCAAAGCAAGGCTGGAAGACCACGCAAATCATTGGACAACTGCAGCGATAGATCTAAGAGGCGGAAACTTAAAGATATCAACGATGCAATTGGTTGTACAAATATAAAAGTATCTTTCCTACATCAATTACGATCACAGAACCAATTAACAAAAGTGGATATCATTGAAAAAGTTGTTAAAGCTAGTCCAGTGAGAACAAAACGGATTCTTAAAAGTATACCAACTCCGAGTGATGCAATACAGTACACAAATGAGGAGGCATTAGCATTATTTCTGGATTTGAAATTAACAAAACAGCAATATATTAAGCTCAGACTGTGTGCGATTGAAAAAGGTTCAAATATGTATCCAGCATATCACCACATAAGCGCTGCTAAAATGGACTGTTTGCCATCAAAGGACACTATTACAATCACACCAATTGGCAGAGGTACAACTATAATCTCTACTTGATCACACAGCCGAACGCTTGCTACAATCAATAACAGGAAATGAGTTAAAGAAATGTGGAAACACAAAGTTAATTCTTTTTTGTAAATGGGGATGTGATGGTTCTTCGGGACAAAAACAATACAAACAAGTTGTATGCGAAAATATTTCGGACTCAGATATGTTCATGGTATCATTTGTACCATTGCGATTGAAAAAGATTTTAGAGAATTCAGAGCCTTCGACTACGAAATACTGCAGGCCAATCAAATTTGAATTCAAAAAAGAAACTCATGATGCCATTAACAAAGAAGTTATTGATATCAAGGCCCAAATTGCAGCACTACAGCCATTACAATTACAGTTAGATGGGCAGCAAATTGAAGTAAGCTACCAATTAGTGCTGACAATGATAGATGGAAAAGTAGGTCAGGCTTTGACTAACACGAAGGCTGCATCCAGCTGCATTATATGCCAAGCAACATCAACCCAATTAAACCAAGTCCCGACAAAATCATTAGATAATAAAGATGCATATGAATTTGGATTATCACCACTACATGCAAGAATACGACTTATGGAACACATACTAAAAATCAGCTATGATTTGGATTTCGGGTCTTCAGGATTAATAAGAAACAACGAAACCAACAAAGAGTTAAGAAGTTCAAAAAAGAAACATGTTCAAGATGAATATCGCAAATTTGGATTGATTATAGATCAGCCGAAACAAGGGTCAGGCAATACAAATGATGGCAATAGCGCAAGAAGATTCTTTTCAGATCCAGAAACAGCATCTGAAATACCAGGAGTGGATTTAAACCTTATTTTCAGATTTAAAATAATCCCAGAAGTACTTGCGTGCAATGAAGAAATTCACTCTAGAAAATTTGGAGATTATGCTAAGGAAACTGCAAAAATATATACAACCAACTACCCATGGAGAAATATGTCTGCAACAGTTCACAAAGTCCTTTATCATGGAGAAGATGCCATTAAATATCATTTGGTGCCACTTGGAGATCTATCAGAGGAGGCTCAGGAAAAAAGGAACAAGGATTACATATTTTATAGAGAGCACACAACAAATGAAGATCTATTTAATATATTATTGGCAACGTCAGATCCGTTCATCTCCAGTATTCGAAATCAATGGAATGTGGAACACCGGGATTTAGATGAAGAAGCTTTTAGACTAAAGAACAGAAATAGCACAGAACAAAATATGGAAGATTTGCAATCAATATTTGAGTCAAATGAATAATAATTATAATTGCCTTTCATTGTTATTTAAGTACGAAAAACATAGTATTAGTAAAAAATAATAATAAACAGAACCTACCATTGTTACAAATGCTATTAAAATTTATTGCAGTTTTTATTTTTAAAATGTTTTTTTAAATTATCAAATTTGACAGCAAAAAATAATAAATTTTTCTGTAGTAATAGCAATATTTTCAGATAATATTATTAACGTTTTTTTAAGTGCAACTATTCTTTGAGTATAAACAAATTTGCAAATTTGACAGCAAAAAATTTTTAATTTTTCTGTAATAATAGCAAAATCTCCAGTTGATTTTACTATTTTTTTTAGTGTAAAAATTTTTTTAAGTGTAACATTAAAAAAATTCCATTATTACAAAAAATATTTATAATTATTATTAATTTCCAAATATTCAATTTTTTAATAAATAAAAAAAAACCCATATTTTACTCTAAAAGTTAAAAAAATTCAAAAGTTCAACTTTGACCTAGAATTCCTTAAAAAGTCCTCAATCAATTTTAATGTAATTAAAACTGAGTCAGGCTGAACTGAATATCTATCCATTAAAATAAAAATTACTTCAATATTTTGATCGGTTTAAAAGTTACAGAATTTTGGCCAATGAAAAACGATTTTCAGCCACTGTGCATTGACTAATTTTTAAATAAATAAATAAATAAATAAATTATTTTTCAAAACTTACACCAAAATTTGAAAAAAAAATTTTGATTTGAATTTAGTTTTCCGCTAAAGTGTAATAAACAATTAACTTTTAGTTGATTTAAATCTAACTACAGTACATATCGGATATAAGAAACTTTAAAAATATCAGAAAATTGTTTCTTATATGCGGTTTTTTCTTATAAGCAATTATTGTTTATAAGAAAGTTATTTCTTATAAACATAAGAAACTTTTTTCTTATAAGTGTGTATTTTATAAAACATACATACTCGTATGTACATCTTTTTTTCTTATTTTTGTCCATCGTATTGTATACTTTAAATTTTGATATTTTCAGTGTTGCCGAAAAAAAATTTCTAATATAAAATCTTTTTTCATATCATTCATCGTCTTTGGTGTTTGAAAAAAGTTTCTTATATCAGGTTTTTTCTTATATACGATTTTCTTTTACAGAAAATTATTTGTATGGAAAGTATAGAAAAATACATGGTGTTTTTGGACCACTTTCTTATAAGCGGTTTTTTCTTATATGCAATGTGCTTGTATCCGGTATCTACTGTAGCTTACAGTTAATTAACACTAAACCTACTTATAGCCAACGGAAAAGCAGATAAGTTACAGCTAGCTACAAAAAGTTAACTAAAAGCTAACATTTAGGAAGTCAACTTTAAGTTAGTTGGAAAGTAATACAGAGTCAGATAATGGACTATCTGCTAGAACATCGCAGTGTTAACATACATAGTTAGTTAATTCCATTGAAAAGTAATCCAAGTGCCAGTCTGCACTAATTGCTAAATAGCTAGCTTAAAGCTAATTTAAAGTTAACTCAGTTTCCGACAAGATTTAAACAAAATATACATACAACATGTATACATAAATGGGTATACATACAATTTTTGTTAAGTTTTTTAATTACTTTTAATACCTTTTTACTTACATATACATACGTACATATGTACATATGTGATATGAACTGTTTTTTTTAAATAAAAATTTAAATAAAATGTTAAGTAATATTTGTTTTATATTTTAATATATTTTAAAATTGCGTCTAGTTACCCAGAAGAGGTAGTTAAGATTATTCGCGTAATTTCCTCTTTAAGGAAATTAAAAGATTCGCATAATTACCTCATTGAGGTAATAAAATGAATTCGTTTAAATGCTTTGTCCGCTTAATTGCCCAAAAATCACAGAGCTAATTATACGTGGAATACTGTATAAATAAAAATTTTGTTACGCGAGTTTTCGAGGAACATATCTATCGAGTAAAAACAGAATTAGGTGTAATTTCGTATGTATGTACATATATTTGTTTATTTTTTTGTTGTTTGTTGTATTATTGTTGTTTTCTCTCTCTTTATTTCCTACCAAATGCCTGTTTTTTATAGTTTCAGCTTCAATACTGATACAGAGTAAACTTGCTCTCTACTACATTAAAATATACAAGTTCAAATAAAGTTTGCCAGATAAAAATACAAGATTACTTGGATATACGAGGGAAATTCAATAAGACATTGCAATATTAGTATGTGGTCTCGTTTTAGCTCGATACACTTCATCAAGCTATTCTTTAACTATTTAAGCCCTCCGTAAAGTAAAATCTTGTTTTAACGTTTCCTTTTTGTTGCAGAAATGACGTACTCATACGCTAAGGTGTTTTTAAAATTGCAATCCAAACCTGGAGTATAACCTCGATGCGGTAAGTGTGCAACCGAACATTATTTTAATGCAATATTTTTTGTTTGTTTTGCCACATGCAGGCGCTTTTAATATTCTAATATATTTGGTTTTAACATTTCAAAGTAATATTCTTCATTTATTATATAACTTTTTCCCCAATAATCACTACAGCCCAACAGGTCTCCCATTTTTTTATTTTTTTTTTTCAAGACGTATCCCCAATTTTAGATTATTTATTTCAGAAAATTTCCCAAATAATGTTTTCTACATATACGTATCGGTTCCTGTAAATAACAAAAGTTCAAATCACATGATTTCAATAAATTAATAACACAAGTTAGCGTTTTGTCAATCGCACGAATCGAACAAAATTATATATCTTATTGACAAACGATTAATGAAGCAACTGTGTGCATTAAAGCCGGTTTTCCCATATAAAAATCCAACATTAAACCTACTATAACTTTATTATTCGTTTGTGAATAAGATCATAAATGTCAAACACGCAAATCATGCCATTTAAACTTTAGTGATTTACAGAATAGGCCCATTAATCTACAGCATAGATGTGCACAATCTTAATTTGATTTAAATCGGTTCGATATTTAGGGATCTATAAGCGTTTAAAGTTGTTACTTACACATACACACTTATTATAGCACATGCATGTATCAGCTTCAACTTGAAAAGTAAACAAAGAGTGCATGTGTGCTTGTCCAATTTGCTTTTGCATAGAAAAGAGACGAGAGTTTTAAGTTGTTTATTTAGAATATATTTTGTTTTTGTATTTTATCGTATGTATTTATGTAATTAATATGTATTAATAATAATTTCTAGAATGCGGTTGATTGAGTCGACCGCTGGATACACTAGTATTTAATTAATACGAACATAATTCATCTTTCTATATATATCATATTGCTTAAAATATTTCTTAAGTTTTAATATAAAATTATACAACTTTTAAAATATTCGGATTAATTTAGTTGGCTTTTTATTAAATTTAAAATATATACATACAGGCGAATCCCGGTATAATGAATTTCGCTTTAACAAATATCCAAAATAACGAACAGTAAAATTTTTAACATTGGCTATCTTATATAACGAATATTAAAAAACCTTATACTCGATATAACGAACGCTAAAAAAATAATTGCAAATAAAAAGTAAAAAGCAAACTATCATGCAAAATTTTATAATTGACTACCTTATATAACGAATGCTCTGAAAAATGTGTACTCTATATAACGAAAGGCAAGAAAAATAATTAAAAGACAGCAAGGAATGCAAAAACAAGAAAAAGGTTTGCCGTATCGTTATATTTTTATGTGAGAGTTTATTTTACAATAAAATGCTGCGATCCTTTTTATTACATTTTAAGCTGTGCAATTGTCAAAGTGAAACAAAAATGGGGAACAGAAAAATAATTTTTCGAAATCATTTGAGAAATGGAGGAGGAAGCGTTTCAAAAGAGTCTACAAATTAACCAAAAACAAACTTCAATCAGCGATTTTTTTCAGTCGCGCTAGTTTTCCATATAGTACCGTATAAAATGAAAGAAGGGAAAAGAAAAATTGCGTCCACGCAGATATATTTTATCTCTAAGAAAGTCCCCAAGACGAAGAAATTCCCCGATTCGGGCATAAAGCCCTAAAGTTGGGAATCGTGCCCATATCCTTATCAAAAAATTTCAGTGTTTAAGCATTCTGTAAAGCAGATTCAGTTGGTAAAGTCCATTAATTTAATTATTGTTTTATTGCTGATGTATCGTGGATTCGTGTTATCTCATGTTATGTATGGGCGACGAAGTTTAAGGTAATCGTGGCGGAAAAGCTCAAATCTCTCCGCAGAATTAGTTGCACGATGGTGTTTATTTTTGATTGTGAGCCGTTACGAGTAACTTTTTCATCGTTTATTTTTCGTGCCAAATTGAGATCACTGGGACATCTGATATGCTCGTAACCTTAACCAGTTCACTCATTTTAACTCGTCTCGGCCAGTTAAAACTGCATCGTGAATTTTGTCAATGAATTTGGAAGCAACTGTTTTAGCTACACGTCTTGAGCGGAGTTCATAATTTGTGGGTGTACGGCCACGTTTATATTGCAATAGAAGATTTTAATTTTAGCAAAATATTAATTTTCCTAAAAAAAATTGACAATCGGCTTTCATGCCACTTTGTATTTGTTGGTAACAAACTTTTGTTAATACCCTCGTATATGAAATGATAAGAAATTACAAGTTTCGGTTTATTTAGTACACTAACGTCGTCGTTAAGAAAAGTTGTGGCAGCTAAGAAATCCAAAGAAATCACATTTCGGAAAAATGTTTTTAGAAATTTTAATAATTATCGCAAGTCTAATTCTATTGTGGGATTATTTATCGAAAAAAAGTCGTAATGATGCGCTGGGATACATGCCTGGTCCTAAAGCTTTACCCATTTTGGGTAATGTTCTGATGTATATAGGGCAAAGTCCTGAAGGTAATTAGCAGATTATACATAAGCATGTACATACATACATACATACAGTGGTGATTAGAAACAATGTTTTACTAAAATAAAATCACGGTTCAACTGGGTGCGTTTCGCACCATTTTCGGTGTTTTTTAAAATTATTTTGTGCGAGAAATTCCTTAGTTGGTGCGCGATGCGCTTTTTTTAAATTTCGGTGCCTTTTGTAATTTTTGGTGGCACCAAAGCAAATTCAACACAAAAATCTTTGCACAATAAAATGCACCTGTTTAATTTAGAACAATTATAAAGTTTTGATTTCTTTAAAAAAAATTTTTTTATAAAATTAATTAAAAGGCTGTGCATTAGGGTGGGTCAATTTAGCAATCGATATTGTATCATCGATTTTTCTATAGCTTTTGGCATGCGGAAAAAAATTTTATTTTTAAGGTTTCTTTTGGTAATAAAAAAGGTAATAAAAAATCGGATGATTTAATTTTTTTTTAATATTACCTTTCGAAGGTGAAATTTTTTTTATGAAACTGAATTATTTATTTAGTTTTTAATCCAAAGTGATTATTATTTTTTGGCTAATGTTCGTAACGTTTTTAGTCAAAAAGAATTATTTATTACTGAAAATTCTAAATTTTAATTGAAATTTGGGCGCCTCGAAAATGATTTTTTTGATGTCGTAGGGGAATTTTTTTTCCTCACGCCAAAAGCTATCGAAAAATCTATGGCACAATATCAACTAATTTTTGTCCTTACAAAACTACCAACCACTCTACTGTGTATATTATAAATTTTTAATATGAAACTATCAAACTTCTGATAAAAAATAAATTTTTAAAAATATTTTAGTAAAAGGATAAATAGTGAAATATTGCTATTCATTTTGAATCCTTACTATTAATCGTTGATCTCTTTTGAAAAAGTTTAGTATAGAATTCAAGAAATAAACAATTATTATCAATTTTTGTTGTTTAATTTTTTTTTTAAACTCAACTGTGGAAGACTGGTGTATTGTTATATTTTTATTTCAAAAATATTATAATTTTTATGCAAAATCAATTTAATAAACACTTTAAATAAAGGAGATATTCTAAACTTGGTGCGTTTTTTTATATGGCGCGTGTTTTTGCTACATTTTGGTGCGTTTTGTAATTTTAAAGTTGACAACGCTGACAATCAACATTGTTGTCGATTAGGGCTGCCAAGTTAATTTCTATAAAAATCCCCAAAAAAATTACCCCCTAAATTTGCACTAATATATGAAAAAAAAAACAAAAATATTTTGTACACTTTAATGTGTTTTTAGTATTTTATTTGAGAATTTCTCGCAAAGATTGAGAATCTTCTCCTAACTGCTTAACCAATTCCCCGAGGTGATCAGCAACAAAAGCTGCAAGTTTTATTTCAGCAACTTTTCTGCCAGTTGAAAACGAAGGGTAAACAACTCTTTTTCTTGTTGGTACTCGATGCAATATTTATTATAACACGAACAATTTAGACAAATATAAACAAATTATTTTCTGTACTATTTTCCATATGTTTTTTGTTTATTTTATTTGGTTTTGCTAATTTGTGTCTCATTAAATTTAATCAAAAGTATGTGATTGTTTGTTTTTGCTATTGATAACCTTAAAAACAAGTGCAGTACTAAGTAACCATATACATACATATGTATGTACTTAAAACAACTCCAAAGAATTAATGTAAAACAAAGAAAAGAAAGTTCAACAGTTCTTGTGAACATTTATTTCCTTTTAAAGGGCATACTATGGGTATTCAAGAAACGAATATGATGAAAATAATTATTCATTTTGTATTTAAAATTTTCTTTTTTTTAAATTAATTTTTTCACAAATTTTATACTTTTCGTTTTCTTACTTTTGTTTACTTTTTCAATCTTATGTTGTATTTTTGTTTTACTGATTTTGTCAAAATCTAGTAAAGAAGTAGATTTGGTTTTGTATGGGAAATCTGGTCAAAAATAGTTAGATTTTGTTCGAAATCTCGTAAGTACTTGATTTCGGTGCAGTGTAAATGAACTATTAGCATAGTGGTTTTTTAATTTTGAATTTGTTGTGCACAAATAATTAAAATGATGGAAAATAGTGTAAATATAATATAAAATTAAGTTAAGGGTTTTTTTTTAAACGTGTGTCTTCAAAGAGTTGCTCCTTCTGTTGTCCATTTTCGCTTTTTTTGAAATACGTTTTTTTTGTTTACATAAGAAAAACAATATTGCTTACTTCAAGGCAACAAAACCGATAAATGTTTTCTAAATCGCGGTCTTGCCAGTACTGGCTGATTGCCAAAATTTTCAAACGAAATAATCAAGATTGTTCAACATTTTCGAAAATTTGAACACTAGGCTTTACCTGCAAAATAGTGGTATTTATAAGTTGTTTCACTAAATATTTAGATACGCAAGAAAACGCTTCAGAAATACAGACAGGGCTGGGCATGATTTGAAATATGTACATGTATTTGAAATACGTATTTAAAATACAAATACATATTTTGTATTTGTATTTTAAACACATGTCCTGCAACTATTTTGTATTTTAAATACATACAACAAATAGAAGTAGTTTGTATTTTGTATTTTAAAAACATAGTTTACAAACGACAATGATTTTGTTGTTTTCGTAGATAGCGATGATGGTGAATCTAGGACGTCAAATTTGGAGTTGGAATTTGTCAGTATCCTCAGTGACAAGAGCAAAGACATTATCACTCTTGACAGCTATCCAAATATAAAAAGAGTATTCATAAAATTTAATACAAGTTTTTGCTCATCAGGATCTGTAGAAAGATTATTTTCTTCAGCAAAAACAGTTTGTCCGATGCTACATTCAAAAATCTGATATTTATGAAAGGAAACAATTGTTTTGTTGATTAGTTTTATCTAATGTATTTTTTGGTTTGAATAAAAATGAAGTTTTTTGTATTTTAAATACATACATGACGTTGAAGTATTTTATATTTGAAATACGTACAATAAATGGAAGTATTTTGTGTTTTAAATACCGCAAACCATGTATTTTGCGCAACTATTATTAAAGAGTAAGCCCTGGTTCACACACATCAAGTTTGACTCTGCAAGGCTTAATTCAGCTGGGAGAAAAACAAAGAACGGAAGTATACTGCTTTCTATCTTTCTCCCAGCTGAAATAAGACTTAAAGATTCAAACTTGATTTGTGTGAACTAGCACTAACTCCGCAGGAGAACTTAATATGTTAGTCATAGAAATAGTGAAATGCGCTCTCTGTGCTATTTTGCACTCATTAGGTTCCTTTGTGTTTTTTAAATTTAGTTTTACATTCACAATACCTTTAGTATCAGAGATCGTTAATGTATAATATATGTACACATAGTAAGTCCAGCCAGCAGTACCATTATGCACTGTTACTAGTCGCCTAATACGGCCTATAGCGCTCCTGAGCAGATCACGCGTTCTGCGCCGTTAGTAGTGGTCTCGTTGAGGAATGCGATTCGTGGTGAATAAACAACTTGCCGTGTGATATGATAGAGGAATGTTGTTAGTTCATTGAATTATTTAATAAGTGTCCTAAAATCAAGTTCATTGTTACATACCATCCTAAGTTTCGCTATCTCGTTGCGGGCTCGTCCCGTAGCTCGACAACTTTCTGGTTTGTGGAAACAGGTTCCATTTTTTTTTTTATCTTGGACCAGTACTCAGGGGATGATGACCCCTACACATGCAATGCATTGTGCTGGAACTAGTGGAATGGGATAATGATAGATATGAAAGGAGGTGAAGCTTCATTCGTTCTTTACAACTCTGCTTTTTTTCTGCACGTTTATTCGTAGAGCAGTGTTGCAGCGCCTCTGGTGGCGAGGAGGACATTACGAGTTTTGAAGCTGTGTTTAGTTTAGTAGCCACTTCTTTTTATTAATTTTATTTTACTTCGCCGTTGATTGTGCTACTCAGTACCAACGAAGGAGGGCGCTTTGATGTTACATTGGAATTAGTATCAGCTGAAGTTGGTATTGTTCAGTGACCATGCCTTCGCCACTGAAACCTTCCGCCAACAACTGACACACCAATGCACATCAGAGAAATGCGTGGTGTTTTTATTTCATGACTGTCTGACACTGGGTTTGAACCCAGGTCCTTCGGTTTGTAGTCAACGTGCTTACTACCTGAGCCAACGCCACCCTCAACCTTGGCAACCTTGGCGCCAAAGCATGGAGACGCGAAGTTCCGGGTTAGATCGTCCGGAAATTGTAAATCAAGCTGGATATCGTATAGACATTTGATGGAGTCTTGTTGTCAATATACTTACGTATATTCAGATATCCTCCATATACAATGACACCTCAGTTAAGCAACAGACGCGCTGAGTCTGCCCACAGAGCTCTGATGCAACTACTTGTACAGGAGATCAGCCAAAAGCCAGACTATCAAAGCGATGTTTGTTAACCTGGAAGTGGCAGATTCAAGACCCTGGGTGTTGCGACAGAAAGCCAAAACGGCTTAAATAGTTTGTGTTGGTTTTTAAAATAATAAAAAATAAGTTATTATCAAAAAGCGTGTTATTATCAAAGCAGACTTACGCACAATTCTTTATATAAGTTCCAGTGCAGGCCATAAATGTGTATGGTGTCTATCTAATTCTCGCGCATTCTTTCCGGTCTTCCCACTATTAAAATGATATGAAAAAACAATACCGGAATTGTTAAGAAATATTCTATAATAGCAGACTTAACATCTTTCAGAAATCATGCAATTCATTTTGAACAACAAGAAAAAGTATGGCAAACTTTATCGTGTTTGGATATTACAACAATTGGCTGTCTTTTCCACTGATCCCGAAGATATAGAAGTGATTTTGAGTTCACCTCAACATATCACTAAAAGCAATCTCTATGAGCTGTTACATGAATGGTTGGGTACAGGTCTGCTGATGAGTACGGGCAAAAAATGGCATTCCAGACGTAAGATTATAACACCTACTTTTCATTTTAAAATCTTGGAACAGTTTGTGGAAATTTTCGATCAACAAAGTTCGGTCATGGTGAGCAAGTTGCATGACAAAGCAGATGGCAAGACTGCAATAAATATATTTCCAGTGGTGTGTTTAACAGCTTTGGATATTATAGCAGGTAAGGAGAGCTTAAGACAGGGATATACATACAACTACATTCAATCAAAACTTGTGTTTGTGTATAAATGAAAGAAACTTAAACGAGAATGAATTCAGCATAGAATATTTCTTGCAGTGTATGAGCTATGAGAAATGCTATATCCCTCCTTGATTTAACATTAAAAGATGTTGAATAGTAATTCAACTGCTCTTTTTTACAGAAACTGCAATGGGCGTAAAAATCAATGCCCAAAATAGTCCCAATGTTCCATATGTCCAGGCTGTGAGGACGTAAGTTCCATATAATCGTTTTATACACTCGTATAAATTTTTTTTAACATTTACCGCTCTCTTAGTGTCACCAACATCTTAACTAAACGTTTTATTAATGCTTGGCATCGTGTTAATTGGATTTTTCGTTTGACGGCTCCTAAAGACTACCAGGCTCTGAATGCTGGTATTAAACTGATGCATGACTTCACCCAAAATATCATTATGGAAAGACGTCAAGCTTTGGAAAAATCTCTCAAGGAGAACTCTACTTTGCCTGAAGAAAATGAATTTGGCCAAAAGAAACGCATGGCCTTATTAGATGTTTTATTACAGGCCAATGTGGATGGTGTTTCCTTGACTGATAAAGATATACGTGAAGAAGTTGAGACTTTTATGTTTGAAGGTCATGATACCACCACTAGCGCCATTTCTTTTGCCCTATATTTGATATCCCGCCATCCTCAAGTGCAACAAAAGATTTTCGAAGAAATTGAACAAGTTTTGGGAAACGACAAAGAACGTCCTGTCACCTTACATGACCTGGGCCAATTGAAATATTTAGAGTGTGTCATCAAAGAGTCTTTGCGTTTGTATCCCTCAGTACCCATTATCGGCCGCTATTTTACAGAAGATGTATACATTCGTGGCAAACGAATACCAGCTGGCACTAACTACTCTGTGGGCATTTATGTTACTCTACGGGATCCTTTGCATTTTCACGAGCCAGATACTTTCAAACCGGAACGTTTCTTGGACGCGATCGGTATAAAGAAGATGAATGCTTACGCTTACACACCATTCTCGGCTGGTGCGCGTAATTGCATTGGCCAGAAATTTGCCATTTTGGAAATTAAAAGCACTATAAGTAAAATGTTGAGGCATTTTGAACTGTTGCCTCTGGGACCTGAAGTAAAGCCCATACTGAATGTGATTTTGCGCTCAGCTAATGGCAATCATTTGGGTTTGCAGCCCCGCAAATATTAGGAACACAATTTGTAAGCGTACATATGTACATATATAAGTATATGAACATAAATAAATATATATGTATGTATATATTTTTTTAAATTGATTAAATTGAAATAGTTTGTTTGTTATGTCTGAATGGGCTTTAGTTTTTAGATTTCAACTTTGAATGTTTATTATTGTTTCATATAATATTGAAAATACAATTGGGGTATTCATATGGTAGTCATGAAATTGTACGTTTTAAAATAATAGCACGAAAAAATATGACGAGGAAGAACAAGCACTGTAATTTCTCTCAAATTTATACTGTTTGGATATGACAAAACAATAAATATACATAAGTATGTATGCAGTTCAAAAAGTCTTATTATTTTATGACTTTTTTGTTTGAAGCACAACAAAAATTTTTTTAAACTACAGTGAACTCGCGGTAACGTGAACTAATTTTTACCAAGGCAGTTCACATTTTCGAGTTTGTTCACGTTATCGACTACCCAAGTTCAAAACAAAAATTACCTTATTTAATATTAAAAAAATGCTAAACACTATTTGAAATTAATTATTTTATTAATTCTTAATAACGAAAAATAAAATGCCATATATTCAGTTCACTTTGCATTCGATAAATAACAAAAAATAAATAAAATAAAGGAAAAACAGTAAAAAAAATATATTAAAACTAATCGGATTATTTTTTTGGTTTTATAATTAAGTACCAGTTAAACATAGTTTATTAGTAAATTAGTAATTTTTTTGATAAAATTTTTGGTTTGCTATCTTTAAAAGAGCTTTTTCTTTAAAGTTTCTCAGCACTCTAATGTCACTTTGGTCTACCATCTCGTTTTCTTCTTCTGGATGGAATATAATCGAATAATCATGATCGTCGGTATCATCCTGAATTGCAATACTTCCTACTTCTGTGCAATTTTCTTCAGGATTGTTGTTGCAATCTTTGACCGTGGAAAGAGTAACATCTATCTGTAATTAAATTCTCGAAAAACACTTAAACCTACAATAAAACAAACCTGACAATTCAGCGCCTCAAGAAGTATATCCGCACTATTTTCCAGCTGTCTTATATCTAGAGGAGGTATCATCTCTCTTAAAATACATTTTTTACTTTCACGAATTAAAATTTTTCAAATAACCTGTAATTCGGGGATTTTCCAATTGAAAAACCGTGTTCACGTTTTAGAGCTTTCAGATTTTGTTTACGTTTTAGAATACTCTATGAAAAAATTAATTTGTTCACGTTTCTGAGACGTTCACACTTTCGAGTGTTTACGTTTTCGCGAGTTCACTGTATTGTAAAATATTAAAAATATGTCTTAATAAGACACCGTTTGAATCCCATTTTTGTAAAAAAAAACTAACTACTAATGCCTATAAAAAATGCGTGTAATCAATTTTAATACTTTCAACGATTAACGTGTTTATTTTTCGCATGTTTAAATTACGCGATTTAAATCGTAACCATCAATTAAAATTTTCATTTGAATTCATTTTAATCGCTGTCGCCGCTGTTCTGTTCACTAATATGAGCATGTAAAATTGCCCCTTGCAATTTACACTCTTTTTCCAATCAGTATGGTCGGCGTGGCTTGTTGTTGATTTTATGGTGTTCAATAGAGAACGAGAACATTTAGTGTTATTCCAACTACAGCAAAAATAAGTTCTTGTCTTGTAACGGCATGCAACAAAATATATATATACATACATATTGTATTTTTAAATACAATATACTAAACGGAAGCACTTTAGAAAAACTAAAAACCAAACAACGTATGTACGTATACAGTGAAATATGATATGAATCGACAGTTTTATCAACAACTTAATTAATTTTCTATGAAAATGTACATATACATATATGTATGTATGTATGTATGTATTGCGTACTTTTGTATGTAACTCTTATGTAAAATAGAAAAATTTTTTAGTGTTAAAAGAGAAAAAATTATGAAAAACTCGTGTAATTTCTAAAGCAACTTCTTGTACTGATTGCAATCGAAAGTAATAATGAAACAGGATGTACTTACATACATATGTACATACATAAATGTGTACATATGTACATGTGTATGTAGTATATTGTGTAGAACAAAGGAGTTGCAGCTATTAACTACATTAATACGGGGTTGTCACAGAAACCAATGTAGTCGGAATTGGATTTAAAAAGACGACAAAAAATACTTTTCTATGATGAATTTCAATGTTATCGGTTTTATGTTCAAAATATATTGTAATTTTTGATTGAACATAAAACCAACAACATTGAAATTCATCATAGAAAAGTATTTTTTGTCGTCTTTTAAAATCCAATTCCGACTACATTGGTTTCTGTGACACCCCTGATAAATTATAAAATTTTGAAAGATAACTGAGAAAATTTTGAACTGATAAACTACACAGAAAAAATTTTATTTTCAATTCAAACACAAAATTATGTGACTCAAATACGTTTTTGTTTAATTTGGGTCCTACAAAGAAATTTGTAAATTGAAATAAAATAATTTGTAATAATTTGTTTGAAAAAAAGAACCGATTTTTTCAATTAATATATTATTTCATTGAATAGAAAGAAGTCTTAACTGAAATTACAAAAAAAAATTAATAAAATACTATAGTATCTTGTTTCAACATGTTGATTCATCGTAATACATCGCAACATGTTCCTACATAAATGCAAACCGTTAAATTTTTACAGCGTATTTGCTCCCAAAGGCAGTACTTTAGCAATTTAAAAGCAACTCTTGTGTACATACAGTATTTTTCGTGTAGCTGCATTTCGCTTAACTGCAGTTTTCGTCTACCTGCACAAAAGGAGCGATATGTATGTAGTTCTAACCGGGTGTCCTTTTGATGACACCTGTCATTTTTTTATTATTATTATCATGTATTTGTCAAAGCTTTTGATAAGGTTCTAATTGAAAAGATAGAATTATTAGTTTAAGTACTCTTCAGCACACATATGCACATATTTATAACATGCTTTACACGGACCGAATGGGATAACTATGGACATACATACTTACATATACACATAGTTTCAATATAACAATCATGATGTAAGCAGGGAGACGCCCTCCTGAGTGTTACTGAAATCTGTGTATTAAACAAGTTACCTGACAGATTTAATAACAAATTGTAAAAAATCATCTCAAGGATAATACGAAACTTTGCTTCACTGAAGGATTATTATTTTGAATTTTTTGTTAGATAATTAAACACTATCATTGGGCTACGCGCGCAAAACTAACTCATCTAAAGCAATGCTGTTGGAAATTTTAATATTTGTCAGCTTAGTAGTCCTAATCGACGCTGTGACACGCAATTATGTTACTAGAAATTTAATCAATATACCTTTAGTATCCAAATTACCAATATTTGGCAGTGTTTTCGCTTTATCTACCATAACTCCAGACAGTAAGTTCCATAAAATATGCTCTATAAAAAATGTTCTATTAAAAAAAAAATATAACTAAATCTTACAGACTTTTATATAAAATGGCCACAATTTGTTGATCGCTATGGCAAAACATTTTGTGCCCGCGCTCTGGGCTCTCTGGTAATTGTTACCGTTGATCATGGTATAGTGGAGGCAGTACTCAGCAGCCAGGATCATTTGCAAAAACATTTTCTCTACAATATGCTCAGGAGTTGGCTGGGTAATGGTCTATTGCTGAGCAGTGGCAAAACTTGGCATACTATGCGTAAAATTATAACGCCGACATTCCATTTTAAGATTTTGGAACAATTTGTTGAGGTATTTGATAGACAGACAGATGTTTTCATAGACAAATTAAAGTTGTTAGCAGATGGCGAAAACATAGTCAATATATATGAGCATATAAGTTTGTTGACCATGGATATTATAACAGGTGGGTGGGTGGTCAGAAAGAGACACTAAAAGAAAATGAAGAGTGAAATGTAAACTAATTTCTTTAATCTATTTTATTATTTTAAGAAACTGCTATGGGTGTCACAATAAATGCTCAATTGAATGCAAAATCGGAATACGTTAAAGCCGTAACAGAGTAGGCTTCAATATAAAAAGACGTTTAAGTCTAGAAATTATAATTACTTGAGCTCCTTCTTCCGCTAGGGTCACCGACATAATGGCTAAACGATTTGTAAGACCTCACTTGGCGTTTGTTCCGACTCTGCGTCTTTTAGCTCCTAAAATCTATCGAACCCAACAAAAAGGCATTAACATAATGCATAAATTTACCGAGAAAATCATCGCCGAAAGACAACAATCACTGCTACAAGCCAAAGGCGAAGAAAGAGCTACTCGTAGCTTTGATCTGAGCAAAGATCTTTATGATTTAGGTTTAAAAAAACGTATGGCTTTACTAGATGTTCTATTACAATCTTCGGTAGAGGGTGAATCCTTAACGGACAAGCAAATACGAGACGAAGTAAATACGTTTATGTTTGAGGGTCACGATACCACCACATCGGCAGCCTCGTTTTGCTTGTACGCTTTATCGCGTCATTTGCAGGTCCAGCAAAAACTGTTTGACGAACTGAGAGAATATTTTGGAGATCATGAACTAAATCGTGCCATAACATACAACGATCTGCAACAGTTGAACTATTTGAATTGTGTGATCAAGGAATCGTTAAGACTATATCCACCAATTATGGCTATAGGAAGGGCATTGAAGAGTGATCTGAAAGTTGGTAAGCTGTTAAAGAAACTTAAAATAAATCTTCTCTATCTTAATCGTATTTTCTCTCTTCACAGATCAATTCACTTTGCCAGCTAATGCCAATGTAATCATTTTACTGTGGGAAATGCTACGGGATCCGGCAGTGTATGATCAACCTTTATCTTTTATGCCCGAACGTCATTTTATAAACGATGCACGTGTGAACGCTTTTACTAATATACCCTTTAGTGCTGGGCCGCGTAATTGTGTTGGACAAAAATTTGCCCTGCTAGAAATACGCACAATAGTCATCAAAGTTATTAGAAGTTTTGAATTGTTGGCCTTGGGTGAGGATGTACAGCCGACAATGCAATTAATATTACGTTCAAAAACTGGTATTAATTTTGGTCTCAGACCGCGTTTATATTAAAATTGTCATGTTTTTTTGTCGTCAGCTTAGTTTTATATACATACATACGAGTACATGTGTATATACAGTTCGGTTATAAAGAATTCCGCGGTACCAGACATTTTTCGTTATAACCGTAGTAAATAATTGTTTTTTTTTTTGTTCTAGAAATAAAAGCAAGCAATATTCATATAGATCACTTATTGTTCGTCTTTCGATATGTTTATAAAACATATTACATACTTATGTACATACATAAATATCGTCATATGAAACGTAAAACCATGTAAGTAACAAAAATTTCAAAACAGGAGTTTTATTGAATATTGCCTACCATGTGAACATGCACGTTTCTGCAAACTATAATATTTTGTCAAAATATAGGTGAGTCTGTTAGTTTTATGCAAGTTTTGACGAAATTTCTTTTTCAGGTTGCTTACTTAAATATTTTATTAAGCTTTCGTGTAAAATCAAAAAAAGTGTAGTTACATGGTTTTACGTTTTATATGACGATATGTACCTTATTCAAGAATTTAATATATTTTCTTTTTCCTGATAACGTTGCCAAATAACGTTGCTAAATAATTATTTTTACAGTAGAAAATTTCCCGAACAAATTTTCGATTTTGTCTTGTTCGTTATATGCGTATGAATGTAAGCGCATTTTTATATTTGTTTCTTGAAAAACAGTTCGCTATAACCAAAGTTCGTTATAAACCTAATATTCATGCGAAATAAGTTGTCCGTTAAAAGATAACATTCGTTATAACCGGTGTACGTTAATAAGCCGAACTCCACTGCATTGCGATTAAATAAGCTAAAGGTCACTTATTTTTATCTAAAATGTTTTTATTTATTAATTTTCTCCAATATTTTCCCACTCCTTTGTGTGGTTTCTTCAGGGATTGTTTTTTAATTTACAAAAATGTAACAATAAGAGTTAACAAATGTAATATTTTTAAGATTTTCAAAAACTTTTGTTTGTTGAGGGCTTTTTAGCTAGTCTATATATGTATGTACATGCATTTCATTTCATTTTAAGTTTAATATTTATTGAGCCTTTTTTTTAATTCTTTTATGAAAACAAACTTAAAATTATTACTACATATATTTGAAGGGAAAAATCTTAAGACTATAATGTGATATCGTAATTTACAAAAAAAGTATTTAGCACCAAACTGACTAAAAATAGTTAATTAAATGATACGAGTTACAAAAAATTTATTCACGCTCTTGCTCCCGAAGCTTTTATATTTAAGAGAAGTTCTAAATATCACTCCAAAATATTCTTAAAAATAACTTAAAATTAAACATAAAACTATTTTATGAATTAAAATGTTTTATTCACGAATCTTATAAGCTAAACAAAGTACAATGTTCTGAGATTTTACTTAAGCGTACTACAACAGTTAAATCTAATAATTGAATAAGGAAACTATTAATAATTCCGCCTTGAGGAAAATTTGTCACAAAAACCTCTTACAGACTTTCAAAATGTTATAATAAAATTTGATAAAACAAACGATAGTAAGATTCTTTTTAACAAAAGATTCTCAGCGACTGTTTAATAAGTTTTTTATTGTTTAAAAATTAGACAATATGCATTTTTCATTAAAAGACAGCATCATTATCCCCTATGAGTATCCATATCATAAAACTCACAACGAAATGATATACATATTTATATTAAAAGATGGAGGATGTTGATTTATACTAGTGTATCCAGCGGTCGACGGCTATTGGACCGCATTCTAGTAATTAAATATTAATGGCTTTATTCACAAACGCTTAATAAAGTTAATGTGTGCATTAAAACCGGGTTTCCTTTACAAAAATCCAACAATAAACCTACAATAACTTTATAATTCGTTTGTGGATAAGGCCATAAGTATTTACATAAATATATACGATAAAATACGAAAACATTTGGGTGTTTCTCCAATTTGTTCATTTCTCAACTTGATGCTGATATGTATGCATGTGTAATAAGTGACATGTGTTAGCAGTAACTTTAAACGCTTATAGATTCCAAAATATAGATAATAAATATTTAAATTAAAAAAACAAGTTTTTAAAAAATTATTTAAATGCAAGTTTTGTTTCCGGTATTTTTATTTTTACCGATGTCACAAAGTAATACCAGAGGTGACACGAACAGCATGCTATTGCTGTATCTGTCGCACAGTAACTCGTAAACAAAGAATTTTTCATGTTTTGTTGTGGTTTTGTATTCTTATTAATTTCTGACTCACTAAAAAGAGTTGCAGAAAAATATTAATTTAAGCAATATAAATGCAAAAAGTTATATAACATTAAAAATAATATAAAATAAGAATTATTCGTGATATATAGAAGAAGTAAATTGCAATACAATTCATCATTTCTTACTTCCAAAATGCTTAATTTTGTTTTGTTTATTTTCCCTCATCCTTACATTATATTGCTATCTCTTTTTAACAGTAACTAGTTGAACAAAAAAGCTGATTTGCTCCAAAACATAACCTCAAAGTTACATCTCTGATTACCCTGTGCCGATGTTGTGCAACTGACGCTGCTGAGCTGTAACCACAATACAATAAAGAAGGTAAAACGTTAGTACAACAAAAATAGATTTTCTGACTCAAAGAACTTCCAGACATAAAAGTATTGGTTACGCTTTTTTCATATTGTGTTTTACGACATTCATGAAGTATATCATAAGTGATCAGCTGCTTTAGCGGGCTTACCTTATTTATAGTATAATGGCTGTAACGCAACATATTCCGCGTTGTCAATTTGTTCATTTTGTCAGCATACGTATTTTCACTCTAAGACGGCTCTTACGCAGCCAAATTTTAATTCAGCGGGGAGAAAGGCAAAAAGAAAGTATTCTCTCAGCCATTCGCCCAGCAGAATTAAAATTTCAAAGTAAACTTTGACCGTGTAAAAGCCGTCTAACTTTGTTCACTTGTTGTGTAACACCATATATGACTCTCCAGCCAAGTAACGAATTTAAACAAGATACTTCGTATAAGTTTCGTAACAAATTAAGTGCGTTCGTAGCATTTTGGCAGCTTAGATTGAATTTACGTGAACAAAATTGCTACATATTCACTTCTTTATTGAAGTCGCTATGTATTAATTTCATCACCTGTTTATACGTTGAAATTTCCCTGCAATTTCCTTTAAATTATCTATTTCGTCATGACAAATGCCAACCATATCACCATATAATATGACAACTCCACCTTTAAATAGTTTTCCCCATATTGTCTAGCTAATAACTGAACGATAACTCTGAAGTTATTGAAAGTAGAGTATACAATCTGGCAGTTTAATTTTAAAGTCCGTTGTATGGTAGCCTTGTTTAATTTCTTATTGGAAGAATTCCATAGCCATCTCTTTCTAACAAAAAATGATTTAAACATACTTGCTTTAAATAGTATATTATAAATTGTTTTTATATTGGTAGCTAACTAAAATTCATTTACATACATCTTGTTTTCTTCACGACGATTAATTATATGATATATTTAAAGTCGTAATATATGTGTAAAAAACCGAAATATTTTGAGAAATTGCTCCTCTTAGTTTTTAATACTTTTTGATTATTCGTTATTATATAGTACTATTTCATATAACCCTGCTGTAAATACTAGTTTATTTTCATTAGTACCATTTTTCGCTTGGCACGCGCGAGTTTATCCGCTCTTAGGAAACGGCTTAATTGAAAGGCATTTTGTGTAGTGAAAAATAAACAAAATAAATTTTAATAAAATCATACTGCATTTTAAACTAAGCAGTATTTTAACTTTGTAATCTACTTATTATTTTGGTGTGTATAAAAGACTTATTTCTGTATTTGCTTAAAAAGTTAAAAAGAAAATTGCAAAAAAGAAATGTGAAAAAGGGAAGCAAAAAGTTTTATGTCTATGCTAATGGCGTTAGCATGAGTTTTTTTCTTGCTTTCTGCGAGGGTGGCAAAAAGGAAAAATACATTAAATAAATCAATTCTTTACAGCAATAATTTAACAAGCTTAAAAAATGTTCATTATTATTTTGTGATGAAAGAAAACGTTTTTGTTAACTTTTGCTTAAAAACGGAGTGACACTTAAGGCCATTTTTGTAAAGGCCTAAAATGAAAAAGGGAATGAATGTTTATATGTAGTAAATTATGGATGAATGAGTTCTTGTGTGTGCATGTGTTATTTTTTTTATATGATTGCCATTTTGGTCCGCATTTTATTCAAGAGCCATTTTTCTTTAGTTTAAATTAATTATTTGTTTTAAAGTTGTTTAATTTATGAAAACTGCAGTCATTTAAATAATATGTTAAAAGAAATACTCTTGCTCATTCTGTTTCTTATTTTCTGATTAATTTTTTCCCTTTTTGCAATTTTCTTTTTACCGGTATATTTTTTGTTGTATTTCTCTTTTAATCTTTGATCGTTTGAGAGCTACCACCCGTTTTAGATTTTTAAGGGGATTTTTTCATTGTTTTTGTGTAATATTTTGTAACTTTTTCAAAATTTGTTTAATTGATATAATTTTTTATGTTCTTCAATTTCTAGTTAATAAAAACAAACTATAATTATTAATTAACCATGTATGGACAAAATATGAGAAACGTTACGTTTGCCCCCTATGGTTATAATGGTTATAATAGACAAAGGTATTTATTTAAATTATAAAATTTCTTTTAATATAATTTCTAATGGGAGATCACAGTGTGTATTTAGTTAAGCAGAAAAAAATCTTAAATTTGATGTAAAATAATATACAAGTTTTTATGTGCAGCTGGTTATACATTAAATTTAAGAATTATAAATTAAAACCAGTATATGTGTGCTTCAGTTAGAATGCTGACTGCGTCTTTTTGATGTTGTCTTAAAAACAACTGCTCATAAATGAATGGAAGATACCTTATTATAATCTTGAGCATTTCTATGTTATGGAATTTTTTTTATTTACTTTGAAAGTAAAGTGTAGAATTATACCTTTGTTTCATCGTCTTATGCGTCAATCATTTGCAAGAATTTGCTTTTCAATCCGATTTTTTTTATTTCTTTTATTGCAATATTACATTGCAGGACATTTAGTTGTTTTAATCAGTTACAAATATTGCATTTCCTTTTTTGTTATATGCAAATATTGAATTCCATTGCATATCTTTAGGCATTTTTTCTGTGAAAAACCTTTTTACTTGAATATGTGTGTAGTATATAGATATATTATCGTAACGAAATTCCTTATGGTCTTTCTTTGCCCTAACATCACAAATATGTACATATATACTGCTTACAATTCCTTTACAATGTTTTATGAATTCTTCGGTTATTTGCTGTTGTTTTTAAATAAAACCTTAAATATCAAAGCAAATATTTTGTAGGCATAATTTCTTAATAAAAAATAAAATACTTATGAAAATTCTTTGGTATATTTTATTTGTATACATTTAAAGAGCTCCATGCATAAACAAAAGAAAATTTAGTAAATAATATTTTCAAACCAACTAATAATATTAAAAAGACTATTGAAATTATACTATGACTATTGAATAATTTTTTAAAATTGCATTTTATCGAAATCTTTCCATGCTTCTTCTTGAAGCTGCAGTGCAAATACATTTTGGTTCTTAATGCTCGCTTAACGTTTCTTATTTGGCTGGAAATAAAAATTATATTCCAACAAAAGCATAACCAAACGAGTGAAACATTAAAGTTACATCATTTCGCTACTTTATTTCAACGTATTCATATCTAAAAAAACACTACAGAAAATTAGTTTAAAGTTTCCAATTTACTCACACCTCAATGGAAAAATACAAAAATATTCTCCCTTCAAGAAGTGAACAAACAAGATATTTGAAAAAGATGAAAAACGATGCGATGAATAATTCTGTATTCTTATCTCAGAAATCACGTTTTGTTTTTGAGATATGACTACGTTGCAACGAAAAAGCGATTCGATTTGCTTTCAAAAGTCAATTCTTAATTAATGCCTTTTCAAACCTAAACAAAAGTTGAAGATTCAAATATCAACGAAGTGATATTCAAGAGTGTCACAGAATCTAATGTAGTAGAAATCCAATTTGAAAAGGCGAAATACTTTTGTGTGTTGAATTTCAATGTTATGGGTTTTATGTTTAATCTACAATTATTATCTGTTTTGAACATTAAACCGATAGCATTGAAATTCATCACACAAAAATATTTTTTTTGTCGTCTTTTCAAATCCAATTTCCACTACACTGGCATCTGTGACATCCCTGATTTATTTACAATTAATACACGTTTGTAAAATTTGAAGAATAATTTATATAATTAAGGAATAAATACATTTTTTCAAAAAGTACCTTCATATTAAAAGTAAACTTTTAAAAAAGTACTTGCTACAAAAAAGTTTAAAAAAATAAAGTATGTACGTTAAAATAAACTTAAAAAATATTTATTTTGTTTTTTTTTTGGAGTACAATTGAAAATTGCCTATTTAAAAAGGTGTTTAAAAAAATATCGTTAAAAAGTAATATTTTAAAAAGAGTACACTGAGAAAAATATCTGTAAAAACAGTAGTATTTTTTAAAAAAGGGTAACTTTAAAAGTATGTACATTTGTTTTTCGATTTAACGAACCTAATTTTTGCCAGGCTTGTTTGTTATATCCAGTGCTAAACTAAAAATTACAAGCGTCGTATATTTTATTAAAAACTAAATATGTATGTAGAATATTTTTTTTTATATTTTATTATTATAGTAATTTAAAATAAATATTTCATTAAAAGTATGTACATAAGTATGTATATGAAAAGGAAAAATTCATAAAAACACTATAATACAAAAATAATTTATTTAAAAAATTGGCTAAGCACAGTCTCTCATTTTGAAATGGATATTTTTTTATTGTCATCTTAAAGCTCCCCCAAAAGCATTAAAATTGTTTTACTAATATTGTTTTGTTGACCCCATTTAATACAAATTTCGAGGTGCTTAATGACATTTGGGTATTTTATTCTCGTAGAATTTCAGTTTCATAAAGCTCTTCATCATTTTCGTTTTATTCATCGTTAAACCGAGTACAAAACAAAATTTTTGTTCGTAATACAAATACAAAAATACTCAATACAAAAAAATTCAGGTGTTCGTTAAATACGATGTTCATTAAATCGAATGTTCGTTGAATGGAAAAACTACTGTATACCTTTTTTGAAATTTACCTTTTTCAAGAAAAGTACCATTTAGAAATTAAAAATTTTTAAAAAGTAATTTTTTTTTAAAGAAAAATATCATAAAAAAAGTAACACATAAAATATAAATTTTAAAAAAGTGCAAGTTTAAAATGTAGCGAATGAAAAAATTCGTATAAAAAGTACATACATCAGAAAAAAAGTACTTTCATGAGGAAGTTTACTTTCTAATAAGAGTATCTCTCTGAAAAAATACATAAGCAAAGTCGTTTTAAAAAATTTACGTTAAAAAATTACGTTTTGCAAAATTTACGTTTTTAAAAAACAGCGCTTTCGAAAATTATCTTAAAAAAACAGATTTTTATAAGAGTTCCTTGTGAGAAGACTACTAAAGACTAAAGAATATCTTTATAAAAAAATATTTTTTCAAAAAAGTATCCTTTTTCAAAGAGTATACGTAAGAATGTTTACAAAAAAAATTATTTTTTTTAAATTAAATTTTTTGGAAAAAACCCTCTTTAAAAAGTACATTTATTAAGTATCTTGTTTAAAAAAATAAATAAAAAATACATTAAAAAAATAAATTCAAAAGAAATAGATTTTTTCTAAACAAAGAACTATTAAAAGAAATGATTTTTTGAAAAGGTACGTTTTGAAAAAATATCCCCTTAAAAAAATGCATTAAAAAAAACGGCTTTACAACAAGTGCATACATGCCATTTGAAAAAGTATCTTATTTTTAAATAATTTTCTAAACTAGTATGTTCCTTATATCCTTTCAAAAAATCTTTGATTTGTAGATTTATAAAGACTCAAGAAATGTACATAAATTTTTAAAGGAAGTGTACACGGTGTTCGACACATCTTATTGTTATTTTCTTTATGTGTTTAACATTTTATTTATTTGCCTGCTTTTAGGCGGTGATTTCTGTTCAAAGATTATAATTTCAGTTTTTCAACTTTTCAATTTGTTTTCTCTTTTTTCACTATAAGTACGACTTATTAAGTATGCATGTGTATGTGGGCGCATGTAAGTGCCGTTGAATGTTTGTGAATGAAAATTACAATTGGAAAATTCTATACGCCACGACGACACGTTATAATATTGTGATAGACTGTCGTTGCGTATGTAGTAAGTACAAAGTTATTGTGAAGGTGAAAATTATTAACATTGACAATGGTTTTTATATATTACGAATAATCAGCATTTGAGAAAAAGTACAAAAAAAAAACAAAAATGTGTTTTCACAATTTTTTTATGTGTTTTTCTTTTCTGTGAGAAAATTTATCAAATATTAAAGAATTGATTTTTTTAACTTAAAATTTTTATGAAATTAAAAAAAAAATGTTATTTAACATAGAGTTTTTGCTAAACAATAATAAATAAATTCAGACACAAATAAATAATAACTGCAAACAAACAAAGAGAAAATAAAATTTATATACTTATAACAATCAATCAGCAGCATCAATCACTAAACGGAACGCAGGCTATTAAGTTGTTGTATTTAGGATTACACCACTCTCTATCTCTTATATTTGTTACATATTTTTACTAAAGTCTTCGGGAAGTTTTCAAACAACTTGAGCTTCCATAATGTATCGGTAAATATAAAAACTTGTGCTTAAATAAAAATATTAAAAAGTTTTTCGTTCAAAATATTTTGATTTTTTTAATACCAAATAGTTTTTGTTAAGTTTTTTTTCGCCTTTCTTGTTTGATGGATATTTAAAATTCATAATTACTTGCAGAATTATATGTTCATCATATTTTTATACGCATACATAACTACATATAGTGAAACAATTACAGGGACACACACACAATATTTTTAATATTTTCTTAAATTTATATTTAGTTTTACATAAATGAAATGTGATATACATACACATACATATTTGTATATTAATCTAAAGTTTTTCAATTTGTGTATTTCAAAAATTAAAAAAAAGATACGGTCCCACTGAAAGCAAAAAATTAGTGTAAATAAAAAAAATAGCATTTCCTATGGCCGACGCAATCGACCATATTTTAGCTATAATTAATTAAATATTAAGCATTTACATAAATAAATTTCTTCGCGAATAAACTAAAACTGTAATGAACATGTACACCATTATTTAATTCGCATCTGTTTCAATTCTGATCTCATTTTCTTTTACAACTTCATTTATTGATCTGACAAAATCCAGCCTTTAACTAACAAACAACAAGTTGTAATAATGGCCCTTAAAGAATTTTGTCCAGAAAGTTTCATCAATAAAATTTCAACACAGAAAACTATGACATGTTATTTGGAAGGAAGATATCGTCTCTATTATTCTTTCCGACACTGTACTTTGAAACAAGCGTGACATATCTTTCTTTACCTAATGAATGAATAATATATAATAATGGAGCTGAAAATTGTGCAATTTCTTTATGTTTAAATTAGTCTAAGAAATGACCGTTAAATTGGAGTATTTAAAGATATTTCTCTTTCAACGTTTAATAAAATAAAGACGAGTTCTTCTTATATAGTATATATATTTTTATTAATAACTTGAGTTGTATTGTTGGGCCGTTTCTTTTTAATAGCAAATACTATTATTATGTTCTTTAATTTTCGTTCGAAAAAAAGGATGAATGCACAACCAATTAATATAATACCTCCTTTTAATTTCAAGTATTTGCTTACAAAAGTAAAAGTGGAACGGAAACAATGAAAGGAAATTTCTTTCAAGTTTATTATTTGCTGGGAAATTGAATGTAAAATGCTAAAATAAGCAAAATCAAACAAGCAATAAATAAAAGAATAGAAATCAAATCAAATTACTTAACAAATATTTGCAATTACTTCTAGTAGAAAAAAACAATTGAGAGTTGTACTTTGGTGCTTCTTGTTTTTTTTTTTTGGGCTGGCTTGGTTCTCAAAATGCGAAAGAAAATTCCATTTGAGTTGTTATACTTTTGTTTTTTTTTTTTTAATATTAATGATCGAAAGAACTTTTCCTTCATATTTAGATAAACAGGACTTTAATGTACTCGTACGTACATATTATTATTATTTCCGGTAAATTGAATGACAATAACTTTTGTAGTTGCTTTAAGACCATGAGACAATTTAATCTTTAGATTATGAAAGTGAACTTGGTAAAGGAGAAGTGCAGAGAGTGAGGACGGGACTAAAAAGTTTTACGATAAAGCTTTTAAAACTTTTTTAAATTTTTTCCATCTGAATTGTATTTTGTAATTTTTTTTGTAAACAATTAATATTATTAAGTAATTAGTCCGAACTTATATTTGGTTTATATTGAAAGTAATTGTTTGGCTGAAGTTCAATTCGAGAGACACATAAAATATGGAATAATTAATCATCAGAGAGGGGATTTCGTATTAACCGTAATTGATTTAAAGTGCAAAAATCAATAAATTGCACTTTTCGAGGAATTTTTGGATTCCTTTTTCTGCTTTGCTTGCCAACTAATTTTCTTCATTCTCTTACTAAATGGTAGCCATTGTTGAGCTTTATTGACCCGTCTATATATTATATAAATCGGTTCAGTATTAAAGGAATAAAAGGCTGCTAAAGTTGACAGTACTACAAATTCAAAAAATACACACATTCACTTATGTAAGTATTGATTCAAGTGAAAACATAGCCAAAGCAATGAGAGTATTGAGCGTACCTAGATATGCAGATGAGTGATACGATTTTTTCTCTTCAAATAAGTGAACTTGAAAAAGAAAAAGAGATCAGAGTTGAAAGCGATGAGAATTAAAATATGGATGTGCATGTTAATTACGTATGGAAGTGTTAGATTAAAAACTTAGCAAATAAATAAATGTGCGAGTGTGTTTTGGCGGTCGAAATTCGACCACTTGACGAACTTTAGTGCGGTTTAATAGTTGATATTCCTAGTCACTGGTATCCATCGTAAAAGGTATTAACTTCGAACAAAGAAGCCTGATGAGATGGTTTAGCGACCTCGAAATCAGTACTGATCCGTTCTGCTAGTCTAATGAACAATACATTGTTCCAAATAATGAAATTATCCAAAAAATTTTAAAAATTTAAAAAGAAATTGATAAGCTCGGATATCAACTTGAGCCAAACAATTTCTTCGAACATAATATTGTTTATAAACTTAACTATGGGTGCTCTGAGGGATATGGTCGGTCACTACATATTTCGAAGTGATTGAATATAAATATGCCGAGATAAATACATCAGTTTTAAGGGAAACCCTTACGCCTTTAGTTATTTGGGAGAAATATCTTTTCATAATGTATTTAAAATGCGTTTCAGTATAAATTATAAATTCAGTAACAAATTCTAAAACCCTGACGCCCATACCCCCCAAAAAAACCACTGAAGCAAAACTCTCTGTTGGCTGAAATAGTTAGTGCGTTGACTACAAAGTAAATAATCACCCTTATTCCAGTTGGCGACATCGACGTCACGTTAACACAATACCAGTTGTTTTCGAAAACGGGTAGACAAGCCACAATTTTTTGGTATTGTGTTGACGTGACGTCGATGTCGCCAACCGGAATAAGGGTAAATGCCTAAGAACGTGGGTTCGAGCCTAGCTTCATGCTGTGTTTGCCATTGTGTTTGTTGTTGTTGTTGGACTGTTTAAGTGACGAAGGCATAGCACTGGTCACTGAAGAGTACCGAAAGCAATTGATACTGGTGTATCCTAGCGGACAGCACAGCGCCCTCCTTCGTCGTTATTGTAGCAAAAATCACCAGCGAAGTAAAATAATTAATAAAAACATGGCTACAACAGCTTAAAACACGTTTAATGCGTCTTCTTGGCATCGGACGCGCTGCAACACTGATCTAAACGCGCAATATCAGAGTTGTAAGAATTAAGCTTTCTTACTTTCACCATCTGCCCTCTCTCACTATCCCTTTCCCAAAAGAAGGTAACACACCTACGGGTTGGTATGCATATTGACTGCCTGATTACTTCTGAATTATTGAATTACTTCTCTTCAAAAAAAAATGTCGAACGATTTTTAAATATACTAAAAATGAAGGGTTTTTTTATAGTTATAGCGCTTTAAATTTAAATAAAACGCAGACAAATAGTGTGCTGTTCAGCATTAATTTGGCTTTATTTGAAAGAACATTTTTGCCATTTTATAAGAATATGAATACCGAGTTGGCCATATGCCAACTCGGCTGGCTTGGAGAATGTTCAATATTCAGCAATAACTCTCCGAATGTTGTGTTCCAATTGTTGAGTCGTCTCTGGTTTATTGCGCGGTAGACAAGTGACATAACGTATGCCTAAATATTATTAATAACACAGTGCAACATTTTTCAGCGCATTGATTTCGGACTTAATTCGGAGAATTGCACGTGAAAGTTGCCCCAGTAAGAGTTTAAAAGGAAATGCTAAATGCTAGTTTAGCAATTTTTTAATTATTTAGCATTTTTAGCACTTGTTTAGATCGCAGAATTATTTAAAAAAATCATACTTAAACATAATATCAAGTTAAGTATAAATTCTCTCACTGTATAAAAACGTACCAATATATATTCTACCTTTTCTGCAACTTTGTCGTAGGTTTTTTACATCTTTGAAATAAACGAAACAAAGAATTGTTTTTTCCGGTTATACGAAAAAGAGAGGGCGTGAAATTAGACAATGTATGCTGCTATACTTTAGATCAGAGACACAAAAAAAGCTGCTGTTATTTTTTAAATATTCACTTGGTCAAAGAAGAAATAGCTGGAAACATTTTGGTCCTGAAATAACAATTAGAAAAAGTTAAAAATCTTTCACTCCTTTCATAATTGTTATGAAAGATTTTTTATTTATTCTTCTGTAATGGTTATGAGAAGGCTGAAAAAATAAAGTTTTTTTATAAGTGTTATGAAAGACCCAAATAAATTAAAATCTTTTATAATAGTTATAAGAAGGCCAACAAAATATTCCTCATTTTTAACTGTTATTAAGAGATTTTTATTTTAAAATGCCTTGAACAATAATTCTTTGAAGAGTTTTATAAATGAATATTGGACATAAAAGTTATGTCCCTGCCATAGATACATATATCAGGAGGATATTGTAAAAAAATCAGTTCAATATACATATATACAAAATGAGTTAGCCTGCGAGGAAGATGCAAATAATATGGTTGATATTTTGAATATTCTTAACAACTTTGACAAAATTTGATCTCATATGTGTACCTTTAAAAGTTTTTATATTTAATAAAATTAATTTTGTATGTAAATATATTTACACAACTAAAATATCAAAAAAAAAAAAATTAAAGAAATTTAATATCAATACCTTATACAAATTATAAAAATTTGTTAAAAATGTACAGATGTCTGAAATGTAAATTTTTTTTACTATATTATTAAAAAGCAATGTTACAAAAACTAGCACTATTTTTTTTTTAACCGTAGAACATTTTAGCACTTTGTTTTTGGCAATCTAGCACATTTAATCTATATTTCTCTGGCAACCCTGGTTAAAGTATAGAAAAGTAATAAAAATCCACCTTGAACCAAAAAAAAATTCGTATGGCCATAAATCCCAAAATCATGTGTTGCACTGTGTAAGGCTTGATCGTACGATATTGGTGGCCAATTAACAGGAAATTATTGTTTTGTATTTTATTTTAGGATTTCAACATTGCAAGGACTGCTCTGCTGTGTGTGTCTGTCTATGCATTATAAAATGGCAAACCAAACTAATTCCAAAGTAACTGTCAACTGTCAAATTGGTTGTCAAACGAAACAGTACTGCCAACTTAAAATTCTATACCTCTAGAAAACACGCTTTATATTTACAAAAGCATTCCATATTTACTTTCCTTGTTCGTTTGTTTCTTTTCTTGTGTTTTTGTTGCTGTTGTTGTTTTTTACAGAGGCTGTTTTGTTTCCCATATCCTTTGCATCTGTTTTAATACTAAATTATTTGTTGCCTTCATGTAGGCCTATATTTTGTTGTTGTTGTTGTCGTTGTCTTTATCGTAGTTATATTTTATTTTAGAAAAGAGAGCTTTCCTTACAGCAATCATAAGTATGTAAATGAATTTCTGTTTTACATTTCATTGCTTCTGTATATTTTCCAGGGATGAACAATTTGATAATATTGTACTTTTCTCTGTACGTTACGAAATTCGAGTACTTAAGTATATCAAAGATAATTAATGTGAAGCATTTGCAAAATTATTTGTGGAACCGACCGAAGTCATAAAATAGGCGTGCATCCAACTTGAGATTTCTTGTTGTGGGGGTGATTTATTATAAAATCAAAACTTTTGAAAGCAACGTTAACGTTGTAGAAATATGTAACAGATACTTTAATCATTTGGGTGGTTATAATTTTTTCCCCTTTTGCTGCATGAAATTTAATATATCTGCAATATTATTACTTATACATAAATAGGTCTCACGTTTTGTTTTGTGGTGCATTTTTAAATATGGTATTGTTCATCAATATTGATGAAACATATCGTCGCGTGGCAAATGTTATTTTCTACCCCAAAAAACCAAAAAAGTCAATTTCGAAAAAAGGCGCTTACGTGTTTTAAGAAGAAACGGGACGATATATGTTTTAAAAAGGTTATTTTCTCTAAAATATACAATAATTAATGTTTGTAAGTAATTAGTCGAACTTATATATATTGTATATACATATGTATATTGAAACGAATAATTTGGCTCAAGTTCAAATCCGAGTTTACCCATTTATTTTTTCTCATTTTTTATTTCATTTTTATTGGAATTTTTTTTTTTGATATTGTGCGCCACCCTGTATTTTATTTTCCCATTCATGAAAACTCAAATTATGTCCCAATCATATAAAAAACCGTCCAAATGTAAAAATTTAAGTGCGAATAAAAGTAATTGCAAAAACAAACATTAAAAATACAAATCGAGTATTTTTTCTTACCCCGTTGGACTAAAAACTCCTCAAGACGTGAACGTCTGTCTAAATGACGTCCTAGTTTTCATAACTTGTCCATACAAAATTACCGCCAATAGCCTAAAAAAAATTCGAAGGCTTAAGTATCATTTAAAAAATCTTTATTTTCCATTCCTGATGTTATTTTTTATTTCAATCAGTTTTAAGACACGAAATAATGCTTTGTTGTCAATGCGGGCGCCATCTTTAAACAATAAAATTTTATATGAATTGTCAATGGCTGATGGTTTGTACCGTTATTTGTGTATGTTTCTTTGTAGATGTGTGCTGTAATGTCTCATGTTCATATGTATGGCTCTCTCTGTATAATTATGACACATGTTGGTTTCTTAGATTTTCTTCTTATTTTTCAATGCTAATTTTCCTTTTCTTTTTTGTTACAAATAAATCAATATTATTAATATTTATTTGGCATTATAAGGGTGTAAAGTATATAAAGTTTAGGAAGAAATATTTTTTATAGCCTTTTACAAGATAAAACTTGAATTTTTTTTGTCAAGATCCTAAAAAAATTAACAGAAGTTGAATAGTATGTACATACACCCATCGTTCAATGGAACTCTACACTGAATGGAAGTATTCTTAGAAAATTATAAGGGTAACAATCCATAAGAAGTATTCCTTTTAATAATTTAGTTTTAGCATTTAATCATTTATAAAATACTTATTCTGTAATATGCCGTAATATTCTGTAATAAATACCGGCTTAAAATCACGCCAATACACTAAATAAAAGAGGACTTATAGAAACGAAGAAACCTATGGATATGAAAATTGAAAAAATGTCAGAGCAATTAAAGACTGGAAGATTATTCGCTGCAATGGAAGCCAAAAATTTTAATTAATAATTTTTTTTTTGTGTAGACAACAGGCATTTAATTTGTTCATTTTCTTTGTTATTAATAATGGAATAGTATCCGCAGCAGCTTACAAATGATATTCCCAACTCTATAGTGTTAAACTAGTTGAAAACCTTCTCAGGTGCTTTTAAATTTAAAATAGGAATTTTACGTTTAAAGTATATTTTTGTGTTTCTATACTAGTGCTATCAAATGCTAAAACCAAGAGAGGATACAAAATGTTTTGTCCTTCTTCGGTGTGATGTTTAATTAGTTAATTAGTTAGTTTCCGCAGCTAGTATTAAATTTTAAAACAGGCTTTAAAGTATGCTTTAGCTTGGCCATATAGCAGGCAAAAATTATAATATACATATGTAAACTAAAGTGAACTTTAGAACTCTTAAAGTATACACTATTGATGCCCACCATTATGAGAACCAATCATTAAAAATATTTTATATTTTCTTGCTTATGCATGCATATTTTCATGCAAACATTTAACTTTGTGGCTTTAATAAACAACTAATTAAATTTTTATATAATTCAATCAAATGCAAATATTTACTCATAAAGGCATAGGCTAGCGTGTAAGTGCATTTTTTAAATAAAATACATGCATACATATTTATGTACTTATATTATATGTATGTATGTACGTCATATGGCATCAAAGTTATAAACACAGGGTTGCCGTTTTGGTTTTTTTAAAAGTCGCACAAAAGGTCGTTTTAAAAAAAATTAAGTCGCACAAAAAAAGTCGTTTGAGCAAATAAAAGTCGCACATGTTTTTTTTAAACTTTTTCTTATCAATACATAATATATAAGCATAACCAAATAAAAAAACAATTGAAACAAAACAAAAAGCTTATTATAGAATCCATTTTTATCATATTTCATAACATATGCAGTTGCATTATATGTATATTCTTCTATACATGTTTTCATGTATACTAAACAAGTTTAGTTAAGTTTAATAATAATAATAATAATAATGGCTGTCGTATGCTGCCAAAGTGAAAGCAGTAAGACTTCTGTTAAAAACCAAGCCAAAAGAAAGATTATTGTTTTGCTTCACTAAAAGCTGTTTACAAACAATGCAAAAAGGGCGCTTTGACTTTATGTCTTGCTTAAGCTATTTATACTTCAGTTCCCAGTCTCTCGAACAGTATTGCGAAATATTACGTTTCTTGGAAGGACCTGCAGCGTTGTTAACGTTATCCCCCTCAGACTCGTTGGTCTCTTCTGTCACTGAACACGTATTTCTCGCTTCATTTTCTTTTTCGTTTTCAGACTTTCTTTTCGTTTTAACAAGAAATATTATTTTAAAGAATGTTCATGGTTTACCGCAAATTTTGTAAAATAATAATAAACTCACAATTTCTGACTTTAAAAATCTTTTTTGCTAAAACTGTTCTTTGAAACATTTACCGAAAATTTGTGAACAATTTCTTGAATACTTTGTGTACATGACAAGGTTTCAAAAAAGTGATAAAAGTGTTTTCAAATGAACAATCATTTGAATTTTGCTTGTATATTTGACGACTTTTTTTTATAAATTTACTGCAAATTAAATTTTTTTTTGAGAAACAAAAAAAGGGTAAAAAGACGAAACAAAATTCAATAGTCGCGGAAGTCGTTAATAAAAAAAATTTCTCACAAAAAGTCGCAGACCACTAAAAAAGAGTAAAATTGCGACTTTAGTGAACGGTGAATGGTAACCCTGCATACACACATATGTACATATCGATATTCTCAAGTAGAAAGGCCCTAACTAGTATTTTTTTACGAAATTTAGTTTTTCAGTGATTCCAATACATTTCACACAAATACAGTTAAGGAAAAAACTTTCGAAGTTGACAATGACACATATCATTTTGCTAATATTGTTTAAGGATGGTTTCTTTATAAGGATGCAATAAAACTTAATTTACTAAAAAATAGACTTACCAAATAAGTTTTCTCCTTAATTGTGCACAACATTTTTAAATATTACATCACTGCTGTGGCTGTATGTATACTTTTTCCTATGACTTTTTAACGTTTTTCTTTATTTTGTTATGTTTATAAATAATTTTTTTATTTTGCATATAAACATATTTATTAGAACCCTAAATATTAACATGAATTTTTTTAATTATCTTCTCCCCTTCCCTCAAAACCTAAAATTATATGGTGTATGTAGAGTTTTTTCCTTAACTGTATGTGCACCACATCACAAAATTTTTTTATGTTTATTACCTTTTCCTGTAAAGTTACATTTATTTGAGTTAGGGCCTTTCTACATGACACCATCGATATGTAGTTTATATGTATAAAGTAGATGTGTATGTATATAATTAATAATTTATAATTTGACAAACATGTGTTAATCAACTAGCACGATACCTATAGAGACATGAAGCGGCACGTTATACTACATTTCTTTCAGTCGAAATAATTTTATTATTTATTTATGACACAAAACTCACGTAAATTTTTATCTGCAAAAAAAAGAGAGTTGTAAAATGGTCGTAGTGTAGCATGTTTTTAATAAATAATTGAAATTTAGCATTTTATTTCATTTTTGTTTTTTTGTACAAATACGTAATTCTCATTTTAATAACAATAATAATTATGCCATAATTTAACTGTCAACAATTATTTTTTTGACATGAATTTGGATTTAAAATTGGGAAGGGAGGCAAATTTTGTTAAAAGGATTTTTGGCAAATATGTAAGTATGTATGTATGTAGAGCAGGGAATGGTAAGTCGATTTTAAATGTAGTCTAAAATCGATTTTCAATGCCAAAAAATTATTTTTTTCATTATCAACTTTATACTGAAATTGACTTTTGGCGCCGATTAAACGAATTAAGAAAAACGGGAAAAGAATGACGTTTAAGAAATAAAGCTGTGTTGCACCAAATACATAAACTAATGTAAATAATTCATTTGATAGATAAAATAATAGTGGCACAAAGATTACAAAAACACATTTATTTCAATACCCCCACAAAAATTTGTTGTTTTTGTGATTGCGAACATCAAAGCGAATTGATACCAGGTGACATTATTTGTCCAGACGATTATCAACTTACTACACCAAAGTGTCAAACTCTATAGAAAAAACTAAACAATAACTTTTTGTAGTTTTGTAGTTGCATTAATAAGACCACATCGCTGTGGCTAACACCAACAAAATAAAACCACTGAAAGAAATCTTAATTGATAGTCGCGTCTAATAAAAACTTTACTTGAATTGTTCAAATTCTTGTGAAAACAAAAAGTAAAATAATAAATTTGTAAGTCGGTGTATCATAAATAAAAAAGTGAAGTTTAGTAAAAAAGATAACATTTTGTTAAAAATGCTAGCGAGCCATGTTTGGCACTATTTTTATTAAAGAATTCTGTTTTTGTGGAAGCACATCCACTTTGGCCAATCACCTACAAAAATGCCATAAAATTTCTTTTGCTAAAAAAGAGAAACAACAAACATTGATATTGAAGAAATATCGGATGAGGAGTGTAAACAAAACAAAACAATTGATTCCGTTTTAAAAGTGGACGAAAGGTCCACTTTAATTTTATGTTAACTTATATCGCTCCTTATTTCGTAAACAAAAAATTTTTTTATTATCGTTTTCAATATTAATTACGAAAGAAACGTTCTTTAGAATTTACTGGGACAAACAGTTAATAAATACAATTTTTAGTTTTATTTAGAATTTGAAATAAACACGAAACAAGAAATTTTATTTAACTTAAGGGTTACACGATCAAGTTTTGTCTGTTAAGTTTCAATATATTCACACTTTTTTTACTAATACAAACATACTTTTAAAACTTGATACAAACTTGCTTTTGAAATTCTCTTTCCATCGTGTGTTTCAATTTACTGTCAAGAAAACATTTTTTTGGTTTGTTTTTTACAATCAAATATTTTTGTGAAAAAAATTAATAAGTATAATAATGTTGTGTGATGAATAAAGCAACCATGTGAAGCTGTTTCCTTAACGATGACATCTATAAAAATGAAATCGCTTTAAAATTGCGTGGGGCCTACGAGGGTGGATTGATATTGAAGCTACCTAAGAAGGAAAAAACGTTTTTTAACCATTTATTTCTCAAAATAGTCTCCTTTTAGCTCAATACACTTAGCAAGACGATATTCCAACTTTTTTATACCATCTGAATAATACAATTTTGAGAACCCCTCAAAATAGGCGTTAGTTTCGGTAATCACTTCTTCGTTTGAGATGAATCTTTTTCCTGCGAACCATTTTTTCAAGTTTGGAAACAGGAAAAAGTCACTAGCAGCTAAATCTGGACTATAAGGTGGATGATCAACCAATTCGAATTGTATTTCACGTAATTTTAGCATCGTATCTAATGCTGTGTGAACCGGTGCGTTGTCTTGAAGAAAGAGCACTTTTTCCTTTTTTAAATGTGGTCGTTTTTTCTTGATTGCATCAATCAATTGATCCAATAGTACACGATAATACTTTCCTGTGATTGTGGATCCTTTCCCAAGATAATCGATGAGCAATATTCCGTGTGCATCCCAAAATACAGTGGCCATAACCTTGCCAGCCGATTTCACTGTCTTCGCCTTCTTTGGAGCACTTCCACCAGCTTCCACCAATTGTTTCGATTGATTTTTGGTTTCAGACGTTTTATCAACAGTTATTAATCGACGCCAAAAATCAACAGGATTACGCTTTATCATGTCCAAACACCGCTGTGAAGTGGTCTGTCTGTCGAACTCGTTTTTGTTCGAAACTGAGCAAACGCAGCACCCATCTTGCCGATAGCTTTTTCATATGCAAATGTTCATGCCTTTTTTTGCCTTCCTGTTGATGGTATTGTTGCAGTGCTTCTTCGGCCGCGTTTAAGTTCAGCAATCCAATATTTTACCATGTAATCTGACGGAGCAGACTCACCGTAATGTTCATTGAGCTTTTCTTTTGTCTCTTTCGCCGTTTTCCCTTTCAAATAATAGTGTTTAATCACTGCATGAAATTCACTTTTTTCCATTTTTCAAAAAATACAAAAGTTGCTTACTTCAAACGACTACAACAAATAAACTAATCGATGAATTTGGCTGAAATTTTAACAGCTGACGTTTGACCGGTCGCATTTTCTAAAAAAGAAAAGTTTTTGTGTTTGTGCTGCCTTCGTACGTCACAGCTATCAATTTAAATGAATTTTGATAAGCAGTACGTGTGAAGAACTTGAAAGAAAAACTTGAGCGTGTGGCTGCAGGGTAAAGGAAAGAAAAAATACAAATCGACTATAAAATAAACGATTTTTGCCTACGATTAATCGGTTAATAAATCGGAATAGAAAATGGTTGATCGAAAAGTCGAAAGTCGATTTTAAATTTTTTTTTGCCATTCACTAATGTAGAATATGTGTTTTATTATCCACTCTTCAGCTGTACAATGCAACGGCCGACCCATCTCTTGTACATTTTTTTAGAGTTAATACACATTTATAACAAACCCCAAAACGTTAATTTCGATCCCAAAAATTACAAAAGTTCGGAGCATAATAAGAAAGTACAGTGTACGATATAACTCTGCATACACCACATAATTTTGAGTTTTGAGGGAAGTGGAAAAGATAATTAAAAACAATTTCCATATGTCAATATTTAGGAAGCTTTACGTCTAATTCTAAATTTTTCAACTTTTCGCGGTTTTTGTTATTTTCGTGATATGACTGAAGTAGTTTCTTCTAAAATTTAAAATAGATCTTCAACTATTATTGGTTTTGTATGCCTTTTGTTATTAAATAAAAAATAAATGTAAAGCTAACTTTTAATTTAACATTAACAACAACTTAAGAAATAATTTAATTGTTCTCAAAAAAAAAATTATTTAGTTTTGAATTAATTAAAGAATCTTACACATAGTTGTCTTTTTATACAGTCATGTATTTTTATCCACTATTTTAGCCACTCAACTTGCTTAAAAATACAACTCTGAAAGTATCGAGTAATTACTTTTGAGTATTGAGTAACCAAAAAAAAGGAAATACTCGATACTCGGTACCCACTACTCAATACTTTGCCAGCACTAGTTTGTAGCCTCCTGTCGTGAATGTGTTTATAGCTTGTCGTCTTTCAGAGTAAAATTTTAATTCTCACTATTGAGTTTTTCATGCAAATTAACGCTGTCGGTCGGTCTGTCTACGTCTATTGCTTTCATTATTAATATGAATTCATTTGTATCTTTTCGCGATCACGTGCTCTGTATCTTATTGAATACTTTATACACTATTTAAATTTTTTTTTCCTAGAAATTATTCTCTTCGTCTCTTCAGTTCATTTACTTTATGATCACCCTGTTTTATTTTATTCTTGTTACTTTGATGGTCTTAAGACTTTCTCTGAAACTTTATTTATTTGTACTTGAGTTTTCTTTTATGTTTTTACAAGAATAGTTATTTTTTTTTATTACACACAATCAAAACCGATTTTTTTTTCTCTATTTATTTCTTTTTGCATTTTCACGAAGAAAAAAAAATTGTATCCTTAAGTAGGTGTAACTTTAGTTTATGCAGTGAAATAAGAATTTATAGTTTATGTATTATATTTGTGTATTTCAACGTGTAATAATAATGAAAGTTGAAATGTACAATTATGAATGGATGACATGGTATTTTTTGATTTTTGTTTTTTTTTCCTGTTTAGATTTTTGTTTGCTTGCAAAGGACGTTGTTCTTTAGTTCCTTGTGACAAGTAACACAGAAAATTTAGTAAACTTTAAAAGTTTTTGTAATTTCTGGCAAAAGTTTACTGAAATTTAGTGCCTGTTCGTTTGTAAGCCTGAATAAAGCTGTCTGTCATTTTGATTAAAGAAAAAAAAATAATCAATAGAAGAAAGTTCTACAACAGTTATTCTCGGAATTGAAAGATCTCTTTCTGAAAGGCGCTTTCAATTTCTAATTGGGGCTCGAATTGTCACATTCGGGATCGTATCGACAATCGTACGAAAGAAGGTTACGTGATACGTCAATCGTAGGAACTGCATGAAATGATGACTTACGATTGCCAACCGATCGTAATTTTTTGTGAACATATTTATTTCGTACATACAATATTAATGTATACATCTCAGAAAGATAGTTCTAACCGGATGTCTTACACATACTACTCTTTTTTAACTTCCAGTAATATGGAGGAAGTTTTGTTTATCAATATTCTTTACAGATTTGTGAAAACGATTACGTTTGAACAAAGGCTCTCAAATGAAAGGGCTTAACTCGAAGAATACTGTACTACAAATTTTTTCATTCATCGGATAAAATCGAAAAACTTTAAAATAAAAAAAGTATAAAAAATTTTGAAGCTAAACAGATATTCCTATATATTATTCGACCTTCTTTTTTTATTAATCTAATTTATTCAAGCTCTTGGTCAATTTGTAAAAAATGCTAACAAAATTTTTTATTAAAACAGAGCTTGAATAAATTAGATTAATAATGAAGTTAAACAGTTTTATTGAAAGAAAGGATAATGTACTAAACTCTAACAAATAATTAAATCAATCTAGGGCAACTGAGGTTACGATCCCCCCACCGATTTTTTTTATCTGTTCAATGCCCTCGATTGATTTAATTATTTGTTAGAGTTAAGTACACTAACCTTTTTTTCAATAAAACTATTTAACTTCCAAATTTTTGCATACTTTTGTATTTTATTTTAATATGTAGTTGGTTAGATTATTTTTACATGATTTTAATGAAAACGGGAGAAATTCCGTGTTTTGGCCCATACTATGCCTAAGTGTAGTATGTATATGCATTCACATTGTTAGTACATAATGCGAAATATTTTTAATTCAGAAATCAGACGAAAATGGCTTTAGGAAATGGTTAAAAAACTTTTCAGCAAAAATAAATACATGCGGCTCAAGCTTCGATAACTGCATTTGACTTTTACATTTTATTAACAAAGATCCGCACAAAAACATCAATGTGAAACTAAGGCCAAGCTCCTATCCAAAAATTACGGCCGTAAAAAGTACTGTGATCAAAATAAAGACCAAGTTCTTGATAGGTACAACATTGTGTTCTAATTTTCTTTGTTGACATTAACTTTTGCATTTTGCAAATAATAAGCAAATAATAATGGAATGTTGCCGTAAACTTGAACGTCTGTGTTAACACGAAAGAAACAACAAAAGAGAATTCCAGATGTTTTCATTCTAAATGTCTAAACTGCCTGTCTAAAGTCGGACTTACGGGCAAACATATTTCGTGCTGTCTTTAATTTATTGGAAAAATGCGGAAAACAAAACACGATAATGCTGCTCGCAATAAGGCTGATTAAACAAATCATGTTGCTCAACAAAATTTATTTTCCCTTAATCTCCCAATTAAACTTTGCTTTGTTTCCAAAGACTCACGCAATACATATTTTTATCATTCTCAACTTAAACTTACAATTTCTTTGCCACTAGACGAAAATTGTTCTTGTTGAAAGTCTTTCATAAAAAAGAATCTAAAACAAAATATAAATATAAAACCTCCGGGAAAATAAAAATTCTTTCTGTTAAATTTTATTTGTTAGTTTGTTTGTTGGTGTTTGTTTGTTTTTTTTTTGTTTCGACGACGCACTGTGGCTGAAAATCGTTTTTCATTGGCCAAAACTCAAATTTTTTTTGTCACCGATTTTTAAAGTTTTTACGCCCTTTTGCAGCTAATATATCCAGATTAAGGTAGCCAAAAAATTAGGTTAAACTATTGATAATTGTGAGCGTGGCATGCTGTCAAACTCAACGGTTTTTTCTAATTTGAGAAAAAGGTGTTTTTCTGTTGTTTTTTATCAAAAATAAATGGTTACTACTCGCAAGCTATCATCGATAATGGCCTGCGGTCTTTTTTATAATATTGGTAGGATTATAGTCTTTAGTTTTTGTAAGTGGTCAGAGATCTAGCGTTTAATATTAAGGGCGTTACGGAATATTTTTGAAACTACTATATTTTTCTCAAATTTAAACTTTAGTGGAATAGAACTTCTAGGGAACAAAAGGGAACAAGAAATGTATACCACCCGGAGAAAGGTGAAAGTGTCCTCTTTAACGCTATATATACTTTTGCACCCGCGACGAGCCGTCTGTAGAACACTTTTTTCATTTTAATGAAATTACTCCAAAGTACTCGTATACAATGGTGTATATAATTTTCACTTTTTTGCCTAAAAGTTTATGTTTTTTACTTTAGACTACGTAAAACTAAAAAAATTAAATATAATACCTGCGAAAGGGTTTAATGGCTTTGCTTTGATCAGCCAAAAATAAGTCATAAAATTATCACAAAATTCTAAAGTAAACATATGATCTCTTTCTAAATATAGCTGTTATCAAATGTTAGGTCAACCAAAGTCATAAACAATTTTATAACAATAATCGCGACATTAAAGCACTAAAGAAAAAAAATAACCCAACAACAACAACAAATATTGGCGAGATACTAATCAGTTTTACCTGATATTAAGGTCTGGATAACATGTGCAGTTTTGTGCAATTTAAGCACTACCTGCTATGAAATTAAAGATCAATGTGTGAATAACATGTATCTAAAAATGTATAAAACTACGGATTCGATAAGGGATTACTCAGTAATAAGTTAATCCTCTAAGTGTACGGATAAAACATAACAGACGCAAATAAAAATATTCAGAAAAATATGGAGAGCTTCAGTTATAAAGAACTGGCCGAAGAGTATTTTAGAAACAAAACCAGGAAGATGTTCTTAGCTACGTTAAAATAAAATTAAACTTAAATTCGTGTAGCACCGAAATGCAAGAGCAATTATTTAATTTCGTAAAAGCACTAAAAAAACGCTACAAAGAAGTTAGCTACAGTAAACAAAAGTTTTATATAAAAAGTGCAACCTGGTTAGAAGGCCAACTTACTGTCGCTGCAGAAACAGCAAAGCAAGATAAGGGTGGAAGACCACGCAAATCATTAATGGGCAACTGCAGCGATAGATCTAAGAGGCGGAAACTTAAAGATATTAACGATGCAATTGGTTGTACAAATATAAAAGAATCTTTCCTACATCAATTACGATCACAGAACCAATTAACAAAAGTGGATATCATTGAAAAAGTTGTTAAAACATATGAATTTGGATTATCACCACTACATGCAAGAATACGACTTATGGAACACATACTAAAAATCAGTTGTGATTTGGATTTCGGGTCTTCAGGATCAATAAGAAACAACGAAACCAACAAAGAGTTAAGAAGTTCAAAAAAGAAACATGTTCAAGATGAATATCGCAAATTTGGATTGATTATAGATCAGCCAAAACAAGGGTCAGGCAATACAAATGATGGCAATACCGCAAGAAGATTCTTTTCAGATCCAGAAACAGCATCTGAAATAACAGGGGTGGATTTAAACCTTATTTTCAGATTTAAAATAATCCTAGAAGTACTTGCGTGCAATGAAGAAATTGACTCTAGAAAATTTGGAGATTATGCAAAGGAAACTGCAAAAATATATACAACCAACTACCCATGGAGAAATATGTCTGCAACAGTTCACAAAATCCTTTATCATGGAGAAGATGTCATTAAATATCATTTGGTGCCACTTGGAGATCTATCAGAGGAGGCTCAGGAAAAAAGGAACAAGGATTACAGATTTTATAGAGAGCACAATACTAGAAAAATTTCAAGAAATTCAACAAATGAAGATCTATTTAATATATTATTGGCAACGTCAGATCCGTTTATCTCCAGTATTCGAAATCAATGGAAAGTGGAACATCGGGATTTAGATGAAGAAGCCAAAAAACTACTAAAGAACAGAGATAGCACAGAACAAAATATGAAATATTTGCAATCAATATTTGAGTCAAATGAATAATAATTATAATTGCCTTTCATTGTTATTTAAGTACGAAAAACATAATATTAGTAAAAAATAATAATAAACAGAACCTACATTGTTGCAAATGCTATTAAAATTTATTGCAGTTTTTATTTTTAAAATGTTTTTAAAATTATCAAATTTGACAGCAAAAAATAATAAATTTTTCTGTAGTAATAGTAATATTTTTAGATAATATTATTAACGTTTTTTTTAAGTGTAACTATTCTTTGAGTGTAAACAAATTTGCAAATTTGTCAGCAAAAAATTTTTAATTTTTCTGTAATAGCAAAATCTCCAGTTGATTTTACTATTTTTTTCAGTGTAAAATTTTTTTTAAGTGTAACATAAAAAAAATTCCATTATTACAAAAATTATTTATAATTATTATTAATTTCCAAATATTCAATTTTTTTAATAAATAAAAAAATAATAATTCCATATTTCACTCAAAAAGTTAAAAAAAATTCAAAAGTTCAACTTTGACCTAGAATTCCTTAAAAAGTCCTCAATCAATTTTAATAAAATTTAAACTGAGTCAAGCTGAACTAAATATCTATCCAATAAAAAAAAAATTACTTCAATATTTTGATCGGTTCAAAAGTTACAGAGTTTTGGCCAATGAAAAACGATTTTCAGCCACTGTGCGACGTTAATGATAAAATCAAGTCATTATGAAAAAGTTTTTCTTTTGTTTTTCTTTTGGCGGCTTAATATATTTTCTTGTTTTTCACTCATTTAGTTGTTTGTCGGTTTAAATGACTACTTGGAATCGCATGGTTGAGTTGGATTGGTTGCTTGGTTAGTTCGGCTGACTGGTTAAATGAAAGGATGGTGGATGGGGCGGCTTGGTTGATAATTTTTTCTTTTTTTTTTCATTATTATAATGTAAAAAAATGAAGTAATTTAGGTCAAGTGCTAAATATCACAACAGTAGTGGAACAACAGCATCAAGCTGACTGGGGACGAAAGTCAACACACACACACAGACAGGATTCGTTAGTTGGTTGGGCATTGTAGTTCGGCTTTTGAAATGCCAAAAAAAAAACAAAACAAAAAAAACAAAATCACGCCAATGTATAGATATTTAATCTTCGCCAAAAATAATGTTACTTTGGTAAAAAAAAAGAAAATATTTACATAAATCAAAATAGCAACAATACACAACAAAGTAGCTGCTGCCACCATCGTCATTGTCCTCATTCATGTACGTACCACATTGACAGCAATGAAAACTATAAGCGTGCGTAAGTAAACGCAGTGCAGAAAATTGTTTACCCTGTTTTATTTATCATTTTCGCAAATCTTTATTATAATTTCTTTTTCTTAATCCGTCCTGCTCCCCTCTCTTAAGCAATAGGAGTTGCTCTTCGCAAAAAAAAAAATAAATAATAAATAATAAAGCAAAATATCCTAAATACTTGGAGTGCTTATCGTTTTCATTTGGCCTGATTTGAGCCAAATGCTGCAGAGATTTTTGTTAGAAAGAAGAACACTTCAAACTTATTGAAAAATGTTTAAAGATTACATCATTTAAAATTTTAAATGTAAAGCAATTATATATATTTAATTTTCCATTCTTTTCTAAATGCTAACCCCCCCCGCTATCTTATAGTAGCCCTATTCACAATCTTGTGCATTTGAGATGGCAAATTTGTGCAATTTTTGTAAAAATTTCCCCCAAATTGTGAAACGACAGTCTCTTTGGTTTAGTTTGCACGGCTTGTGGCAAAACTCAAAATTATTTGCCACTAAAGCTTCTTAGGACCTGTTTAGAAGAAGGGTGACGTAGCTACAGCACGTCGCCTGCGCGATTAGTGCTCCTTTTTTAAACTTTGTTTTTTTACTTGGCGATTTATTGTAAAATAAAAAAGAAAACTAAATTTTTTTTAATTGGCAATTTTACAGAAAAAAAAGAAATAGTTTTATTTACGTTTGGATCCCTGTAGGCAAGTGGATAGTGTATCTACTAGAGTTGTGACGTTCCGGAACGACCTAGTTCCACCGAACGATTCCCTAATTGGAACGATGCGGACCGATCCAAACGTTCCTTTTTTTATCGTTCCTCGTTTCGCAATTGCAAACCGTCTTGAGGAATCATTAACTTGTTCTGATAAATGTCAAAATCAGTATGAAAAGCAATTCGGTGACTCGTCAAGACTGTTCGTTACAATTATTTCGTTCACATATTCTCTACAGTTAGAATTAGGTTGACTTTTTGTATAGAGATCAGTGTCGAAGACTTAATTGACAATATTGTATTTATAATTTATTTTACAAGTTATTTTTTTAAAATATTTCAAGAAAGCACATGTCAGAAAATATAAACATCCAATAACAAGTGTTTGTTGACGTTTTTAGGAACGAGAGAGAATTTCACTCGTTCCTCGTTCCTACACTGTTCAAAGTAAAAAAAGGAACGACCTAGTTGCTTTCATCTTTTGGATCGGTCGGAACGATTCCACAAAAGGAACGACTTTGCCCAACTCTAGTATCTACTAAATTGTTAATCTGGGGAACGCAAGATGCCGTATGTACTGCCAATAGAAGTTTCAAATTCCAATAGTAGCGGATACAATCAGGGTTGTGACATGATCCAATGTAGTCGGAATTGGATATGGAAAGAGGACAAAGAAAACCTTTTGTGTGATGAATTTCAATGTTTGCGGTTTTGTATTCAATATAGAATTAAAGAACAAACAAACAAACACAAACCGCGAAGCCATTTTGGTTTCTCTGCAGAAACACCCAGGGTCTAGGCAGGAATAATAAGAAGACTAATAGGCTAGTATGCTATCCACTAGCCTACAGGGCTCCCCCCGATAACATTGAAATTAATTTTTTTGCTTTCTTTTCAAATCCAATTTCGAGGTACATTCGATTATATGACAACCCTGAGTGACTCGCCGCGACAGGTTCCTCAAAATATGGAAAGCTGTTGTTCAAAATGTCATTACTGAAGCTAGTAATCGACGAAATAGTTAATGCGAAATGCTAATAAATAAAATTGCCAGAAGTTACCTGAAAACTGCTAAGGAACAAACTTATGAAAACAGATGAAAGAATGGTGTGCATACTGCCTTCTGCTTGTCCTTATTCCTTTATGTAGAAAACTAAAGTAAACAAATTGAAATTAAAAAAAAACTAATTCAGGTCATGAACTTCTTATTTAATAATATCTTTCAATTATATCAAATCATATTTATACTCGGGAGCATATTCATATTTTACAACTACCACCGACTTCCTTAAACCGAAAAAAAATCTCTTGAAAATGAAAAAAAAAATGTAGAATCTAACGACAGCATAAAGGACTATTTAAGTACTGAAAAGGGTTTACAGTTGATGGTAAAACGTAAAGTAAAATGTGTCAAGGCCTTGACATACAAACATTTACTCTTGCACATGTACTCACTCATACACACACACATACACAAACACACGCACACCCAGTCAGCATATAAACAAAGAAAGAAGTAGAAAGCAATAAAAAAGCCACAACAACAAGCTCACATCCCAGTTAGAGAATAAATTCAACACTGCTAAATTATACAACAACAGACACGCTGGCGCATTTACTAAATAGAATTTTTTATGATTGGACAACAAAAGGTGGGTTAACCCACATTCAGCCAGGAAATTTTAGTCTGATTTTTTTTTTAAATCAACTCCTTTTATAGTAATTTGGGTCTTCTGAATCCACAAATCCGTTTGACGGTTTGGCGCTATCTTGTCCGTGAGTCCTGGAAATAGCTGCTCGCAAGTACGAACATTGTCTTCAATGTGACGTGAATTTCCCACACAGAAAAAAATAATTTTCGTATTTGATGACAAAAATCCAGGTATTCAAATAATTTTTTTTTTGGAAATTTCCTATGATAAAGAAAATCGCAAAATTGATAGCTAGAATTGTAAAAAAATCATCAATATTTCAATTAATAATCGTATTAATTGAATGAATAAAATGTTTTATCAATAATTTATATATTTTTCAATAAACTCTATTTCAAGTTCAATTAAATTTTATTATCAAAATTTGGAGGATTATTGTTTAAAAAAAATATTTCTTTCAGTAAAAATTGTTGTTGACATTCTCACAGTTTTGATAAATTGTTATTTAAATCAATAAAAATATTATTGAAAATCGGAAGGATTTCAATAAATATATTTATTACTTGGTTTGATAAAACTTTTATTAGATTAAAAAAATTTATAATACAAAAATTATTTAAATTGATAATATTTTTATTAAAAATATTAAAAAAGCAATGAAATAAATTATTGCCAAAACGTTACAATTTTTATCCGAATTATTTGGTTTAGGCCGAGCCCCTTTGTTCAATATATGCAATTATTTAATAACTTGTTTGTCAAACACGTTTTATTGCAAGATATTTTAAAAAATGCGGTATTGATAAACATTTGTATTGATTTAATGACAAATGTTATTGAAATTAATATTTTTTTAACAACATAGCTTTATTAAATACAATTCTTGTCTATTTTTTTCTGTGCGTATGAAAAAATTGATGTGCACATATAAAAATGTTCATAAATACCCAGCTAGCATTTTCAATCGCGAAAGAGCCAGCCTATTGGGAATCACATGAAGAACATTTTTAATCGCCGACGAGCGTATTGCTCCATTATTTTTAACGATTTTTTTTTTAAATTTTCAAGTTAAATTTTTTTTTTGCTCATCAGGCACTTCTTCAAATACTTTTTTCACATCATAATCTTTTGTGTCTGTTGAATTAGTGATTTTAAATGTTATTCACGTCACCTTTAACACTTCCTATAAAAATTACCTGCCTTTAAAAATGAATTTGCAAAATGCTTATTATCGGTAGGATTTATAAGGGAATGTCCTTCAACCCAATAAAACAGTTTTTTTATTTACTTGCGCTCTATAAAACATTATTTGTTGAAAAATATATATATACATACCTGACTATAGAAATTTTTAAGAGCATTATTCATAAAAACTAGATAAAAAAATAGATACAGGTGCATAAAAAATACATAGGTCATCCACGTACCAGACTAACCACTAACTAAATGTATAAAAATACAAATATGGGTTATTGCATACAATTTTTATCAGAACCCATTTGTAACTTCGACAGATAACATTGAAAAAGTTTTCCACTAGATTACAGTTATTTCAAATAGTAAATGAATCTGAGCCATTGACTTGAAATTGCTGTTTTCAGTTAGAGAATTATCAAAGAAAAATCAAGGAGATGAGAACATATGGGGTCAATGATTTAGACGTTTTTAATTACTATAACTTTTTCGTGTGTTAAGTATTAAAGGGTGATTGTTGGAAAACATCCAAAAACCTGCCACTAGATTTTTTATATCAAATTACTTCTAAAACTATCAAAAAACTCAATATTTCAATTCAAAAAAACACGTTTAATAATTTTGCCCAGCTTTTTTGCCTCAAATACTCCTCTGTGTGTCATACTCGTACTGTTGATTTTCTAAAATCATAAAAATTTTCAATACATTTTATAATAAACAAAATTCAGCTTAAAATTGGCTAATATTTAAAGTAATATTGATAACATTTAGAAAACAACGAATTGAATTTGAGATCATGGTAAAATTAACAAAAAATAAATAATTTTTTATAAAAAAAAACAACATTGTAAAGGTACGGTCACATCTGAAAAACATTTGCCGAAAAAAACGTAACCAACAGACTAGCTTAATTTACATTTTCTTTAATCCCAATATTTTTTTTGAAAATATGGGTTCGCATTTATTTTAAATAATATAAAAATAGCATTTTGCGGTATAATTGACTCTAAGCAAAAATAGTGGTTAATTTTTTTTGGGCAAATGTACCTTAAGAGATTAATATTTAAAATTGATATTAATGGGATTTTTGTTTGAAAAACAAAGTGTTTTCAGCCTTTGCGGAGATAGACGATTTCGCAAATACACTAATCAGACCTGCAGGGGAAAACAGTCATTGAAAAATGTTTTTTGCTTCTCCTGTAAAACTTTTAAAATGTTAGACAATTAATATTAAAGTTTAATTACAAAATGTACTCAAAAGTAAAAGTTTTGCATCATTGAGCCAAATCATCACATGTCTAAATGAATCAGTGTTACCACTTTATCAGCCCAATTATGAATAAAAAATTCCCCGGGAGATTTCTCCCTTTTCCCAAAAAGATGCTGTTCATATATATGTTCATATATTAATTGTTTGCATATTATATGTGAACAGCCCCTTTTTGGGAAAAGGGAGAAATCTCCCGGGAAATTTTGTATTCATAATTGGGCTGTATGTGTAAATACACATATCATGTGTAATTTTTAATTTCATGTGTAGCCCATCTGTAATTGGCTGCATGTGTAATTTAAAATTTTATCGATGACAAATAAAAATTATCTGAGATATTTTAATTTATTTATGAACATGTTTTGCATTTTTTTTTTTGCTTTAAATTTATTAAGTTTTTGTTTGTGATTGTCCTTTCTGCACAAAACAAAACTGTGATATTTTTAAGGAGAATGATGTAGAATTGGTCTAAAAAAATTGTACATATCGCACTTGATCAACAAGAGGGTATTAACTCGAAATTTTAAAATTTTCAACAGAAGCAAAATACTTTTTGATTTTACATGAAAGGTATATGAAAAATAGATTTTAAATCATCCGTTTCATTAGCGAAACATAGACAAAACAATGTGAAATTTTTACAGCAGCTAAATATGAATATTAGAATGCAAGTTTTGGAGAAAAGTGAAAAAATTAAAATTTCGAGTTAATACCCTCTTGTTGATCAAGTGCGATATATATATATCTACAAAAATAGAAAAATTCCTAGAAAATTTGGAAAATACCAACGAAACGTAGAAATAGTATGTAAAAAATAATCTTATTAAATGATCTTGAAAGTCTAAATATTGAAAATATATGCATAAAAAAATTTGGATATACACCAAAAAGGTGTATTTCCGTTATTTAAAAAAAAAGAAAGAAAAGAAAGTATGTGTGATTCCTAATTTCAAGTGTAATTTTGGCATGATGCATGTGTAATTTAACATTTCGTTGGTAGCAACACTGAAATGAATAAAAACAAAATTATTTTTATTCTCACAAACACTTCACTACTATGGTGCGTTCAAAGCAAAACGGCTAAAAATTAAAAGAAACAATTTCATTATTCTGTTTTGTTTTGATTTGATGTTCTGCTTTTAAAATGTTATTTCTCTTAGTTGTTATGCAAAAAAAAGGCGTTAAAAATTGAATTGTTTGTTCAGAGTATCGTCGTATCGACAGTAAAATATCGCCTATATCGATATATCGGCAAACCTGAAGTATCGCCTATACATGGGAATCGGTTACATCCCTAGTTTTACTTATATGTGTCCACTTTTTAGACAACACTTTCGCGAAATAATCACTTATTTTGTAAGAAAACTGAATAGAAAAGGAAAATAAAGAAGGAATCATGTGTAAAAGAGATCAAAATTATTTTTCCAGTGAAAAAGTCCCGCTAAAATATCAAGAGATAATATAAAAAACTGAACAAATGAGAGATCAATTTCATGTTTTAATTGCATGTCCACCACTGAATATTTTTGTATAATTAATCAAAATCTAGACTATATAATACATAAATAATGGAATCATTAAGTTTCAATAAATAAATAAAAAGCATTAAGCTTTGTAGTTGGGACATTAAAACGATTAAATTCACTGTTCGCAAGTACAACACACAGCGGCCGAAAATGGGTTAATAACAAGCAAAAGAATTAAATGTAGAGGAGCTGAGAAATAACAAGCAAAAAAAGGAAAAGAAATAATAGAACGCATTAAAGAACAAATCGCAAGAAAACAACAAACAATAAAATACGAAAAGAACATCATACCATATTTAAAGTAAAAAGTTTCCGATTTAAGAAGTTAAATGTGTGGGCGCCCAACACCTATTAAAACTAGAAAACACACATGCACACACACACATATGCACGCTCTATCTTCTTTTAAATGCTCTCTTTTTACAGTTAGATGAGTTGTGTTTAACATGTGCGTGCAATTCTCACTTGTGCAACTTCTAATACATATTTTTCTTTCAATGTGTCAAGACTAGCACACACACACATACACTCCTCACTCACTTATTTCCGTTTCCGTTACCACAACATGGCTTGCTAAACTTCCGTTAGGTGGAAACTGTATGTATTTGTTAAGTATGCAATTTCAGTTTCTTTGCAATTAAAACTACAGTGCAACCTCGCTTAACGTAACCCCCGATAAAGGCAACTCTTCGTTAACCGCAACTTTTCTAATTCTTAACATTCATTGGTGGGTTGGTGACTCGTGTTAATGTAATTTTTCTGAAAAAAACAAAATCTCAATTTCAAACTTTACTAACGAAGTTTTGTTTTTCTCTTTCGAATTATTTTTTACTTTGGTTTCTATTTTGAATGTTTTGAATTTATTCATTATTAAACGAAGAAGTAATCGAATTGAAACAAAGTGAGACCGAAGGTCCGTTCAATGTATTCAAAAATTAAATATCAGAATGCTATCGAAAGCATTAACGTTTGTTTTCAGAATAGCAGCTCATAATGGTATTGAAAAAGCTTCGACAAATTGCACTTCAACAAGTATTTCATATATAAAAAAACAATTACACTTCTTTCATTAAAATCATGAATCATCAGTACAAACTTGCATACATTAAAATCAACTTGGGTGAAGTTAAATATGCAAAATTAAATATGTTTCCGTAAGACATCGAATAATTGTCAAAAATGTCTGCATTTATTTGATTTATGATAGAATATTTTAACTCCCAGGAGCACCAAAAACCTTATAGAACGAAACATATTTCAAATAGAAGGTAATTCATTCTTCTTCCGTAATCCTCAAGAATTTAAAAATATAAAATAAATTTTGTCTAACAAAAAAAAACTTAATTACCGAACTCTTGATTCGGGGAGTGATATTTTAAGTTATGGGAGAACCAAAAAAGATTACGAGTAAGATTTAGCCATTCTGTAATCCTCAATAACTTTTTAAAAAAGTAAAATTTTGTTTAAAAAAAATTTTAAGAGAGAATTTTTGATTCTGGAGAAAGAATAAACACTCGCGTTCTGAACCTGGACTCTGCTACCCCGGAAACCAGCAGCCCCACGGATGAAACACTTCAAGTGCAGGAACCATTGGTAGACTACTTTTTGAAACTGTGGTCTTTAACCATAATTACCTCGGCAAGACTTCTGGGAACGGATTTCGTTCTAACCTTAAAACCTTAATAATGATTTCGTAACTGATTGATAGTGAGATATGCTTTGGGAGTAAAAGTGGTAACTACTGTTGGTAAACCTAAATGGCTGGGAGTAGGGACCTGTACCCAATAGGAGAAGGAAAGAAAGCTGACAAAAAACTAGTCAGGTAACCGGTTACTAACGCTAACTTTGAACACTTTATGCAAAATGGACCTGCCATCATTACATGGCGCTGTCATTGAAAGCGCTCAGCTGACGTAATTAAAATATATTTCATGGTCCTAGGACCTGATCTAATCTTAACTATTACAATTCACATGTGCAGATATTATTTGTACATCAGACATTAATGCCGTTTTCTTTTCTAAAAAAAAATGTCACATTTCTTTTACTTTTTATTAAAAAAAATGCTATTCAAAGTTTTCTTAAGACATAAATTTTTCCTGAATAAACATTTTCGTAAATTGAAATGTGTTCACATTCCCTGAAATAGCGATCGTCAATATTGTATTGCTGTTGTTGTGTTTATGTGCTATTTTGTTTATTTGTTGTTCATGCAAAATATTTTACGTGAGGAAAATGTTTGCCTCTTATTCACGATGAATAGTGATTGTCTGGTGAAACAGCACAAAGTCTGCAACTTCAGGAACAATCGCTGATGGCCCATAATAAAATCGACGGCAGTAACTTCAAATACTCTGTTATTATTGTTTGCATTTTTCATATGAAACATGTATGAGATTTCATGAAAACACGAAATATTGTTGAGAGAATGAGCGTCTAAAATTGAGAGCATAAGAAAAAACGCTGTAAAAATAAAATGGATTCTATTTCACGATCGCATTCTCTGGCAAAGTTTTATGTCAGACTGTATGGAAAACATCTTTCAGTCCCAGTTCTGTGTCATCATTGAGTATCTCTTCGTCGTTTGCTGTTTTTGAACGTTCCGCCATAACAAAAATGGACAGTTAGTTATAGATTCCACTGCGATTTTCGAAAATGAAGTTTTCATCGGATCTCGACGTTTGGAGGTTCTTTAGGAAGCTATTCTAATTATTGGTACACAATAATGTCCGTATGGCTGTCTATGTGTGTGTTCTAAAGAGTCGTCCGTCCACCTTCATTCAGGCTTCGTCATATTCTCAAATCAAATTAGATTTTCGAAAACAAATCATTTTTGAAATGAAGTTTATACTGGTCTTTTACCCATCGAGTTCATAATCTAATTTGTTCTTTAATTTTAAAAAGCGAAGTTCGATAGCCGCAAATTTCATTGAAATCCGTTGATCGGTTGATTTTATATTGTTTTTTTTTATAAAAGCGATGTTCTATATTTTGCCAAATAGGACAAGCAAGTGCCCAAGAGATATACAAAAGATACTCCAACAAAAATCTATAGATCTTTTAGCGTTCATATTAGTGGATGTTCTAGGAATTTTCCGCATTGCCCTAAAAGGTTAAATTAGATCATAGAGCAAAAATCTTTGATTACACAAAAAATTTTCAAAATTTAAATTTTTTATTGAAAATAAAAATGATTTTTCCCATGAAAAACTTTAAACTCGATTATCTCGGAAATTAGACATGCTAGAGCTAAAAGGACAGAAATTATGAAACTTAATCAGAAACTCATTAAATACAATGAAAAAATACAACTATTTTTGTTTCTGTTTTTAACAAGAATTAATTGCTGAAATTGTCAACCCAATTATAAACAGAAATTCCTCATGAAATTTTTTTCTTTTTCCTTTCCTCCTATTATGAATAAAAATACCCTCTATTTTACTTTTTAGTCCGTTTTTATCAACCGTGTAAAAGGGAGAAAAAATTAAAAGCTTAAAAGTAGTTATTCTAAATATATTTAAGTTTTGGGTTTCCATACAAAATTACCACACAAAACAGAAGGGAGTTTGAATTAATTGGAGGAATTTTTTTTCTCGAGAAAAGACTTTTCTTTCATGAAGCAAATTCTTTGCGAATATTTATAAAATGAACTGACACAAATGTTCCCCAAAGTAGTTTCATTATTTTACATCTTAAGCTTTATAGTAAAATAAAAATCATTGAAAGAAAATTTTTTTTGAAAAGACATTAATTACATTGCATTACATTGTACTTTAATTTTACTAAAATTTTTTTTTTTTAAATATAGAATAGATAAATTCTGCATTAATAATAATGTGACATTTTTTATGGCTTTTAATATTTTATAAATTTTAATTTTCTATTCCACTATAATTTATATTACCATTCTTTTAAAACTTATCTATGAGTTCTCTATGTCATTTTCTTTCAAAATGTTGTCGTTCTATCATTATTTTATGTTGCCGTCATGCAAAATCAAACAGCTTTTATCACATTTCCTGTTAAGAAACACAATAAAGTATAAATAATGTTGGAAAAAGAGAAGACAAGACAAGGACAGGCAAAAAACAAAAACATAAACAACCTTTTGATAAAATCCACATGTTTTAAATATTAACAACATAATTTTCAAATTATCTATCAGAAAAAATATAAGCGCGTTAGAGACCTTTTCCACGATCAAAGTTTACTTTGACAAAGTGTTTTCAATTTTCTTTTAAACTTTGTTTCGCTTCTCCACACGCAAAGTTCACTTAGAAAAATTTTGTATTCGTTGGTTGGATGAACATGCAAACCAAACACACACATGCAACTAAATACAAGTATGTGTAAACGGCAAACGAAGTAGAAAGCACAGCAAAGTGTGTACTCATTCTCTTTCTTCTTTCCCTTATCATCATCAAACGCAAGACTTTGCAAAGTAAACTTTGACCATGGAAACGGGGTCTTAGAGAGAGAAGTATCTAAAGGAGTTGTTGCTAAATACAAGGTGGCGCAAAATTAATTATCCAATTATGTTTTTAAAGAACTTTTTTACTAAGTAAAAAAAACAATAGAAATGATTTTGAGTGTTGGAAATCTTTATTTGGAACTTTAAAATTTTTTTCTGTTAAGTGGATAATTTGATATCCGCCAACTGGTTGCCGTCAGTGTTGTTACACATTTGTGCCCGTTTTATGGCATTTTCCATTTCCATGATAACTGTTTCCGGTGATAACTGTTCGCATTCCTGTCAAATATTCTCCGTAAGGGGTGCGGTTATATGGGGCTTGTTAGCATAAACTGGCGATTTCAAGTAGCCCCAAAGAAAGAAGTCTAGGATGGTTAAATCGGGCGATCTTGCTCCATGTCAAAGCGCCAAAAACGGGAGAATATACGACCAGAAAACGCTTCTACATAATTATTCTACTTTACTTCAATGCTTGCATGCTGCAGCTGTTTAGTTCATCATTGTCAAATATGACTAACGCATGACATAATTTACAAATATTATAACATCTTCCGATAGAATGACTAATTTTGCGCCACTCTGTATAAAGAAATGAAGTAGTGCTCGGGAGTGAATACCTCTAGTAGATAAATGTTATTTTCTATGTAATATTGTAAATCCAAACAATACTTCAGACATGTAAGAAAAATCTTATTTGAATTATTTATTTGCAGACATTAAAAAAAGAAATCTTGTTTTAACAATTTAAATATATGAAAAGTTCTGTTAAGGTCCCCACCCCCACAACTTTCTGCCCGTTTCCTTCGTTGTTAGCCAACAATAACCAGCTTGAAACAAAGGCAGAGTTAGCCGACCGACCATAAACAACTTCCAGTTGAAATAGATTTTATGCTCTGCTACACACATCATCCGCATTCTTATTGGTTTCACACTCATTGTGGGTGGGTTTCATTGAATCCTTTGAATTCATACAATAATGTTGATCCTCAAGATGCTATATTAACAAATCTCTTTTGCTCTCATGCGTGTGTGTGTGTGTGTGTGGCGGTTCCATAAATCAAATTAAATGTTTATTTTAAACCACAAATATTTAGCCTTATTTTCTTTTCAATTCATTTGTCATTTCTCAGTTTCCCTCGTTTCCTCATTTAAAGAGATGATAAGGAAAAAATTTACATAAATTTCTTTTATAACCAAAGATTTTAAGCATAAAAGAATTTAGCATAATTTGAAAAATTTATGATATGGCGCCAGAGAAACAAATTTCTCCTTCACTTGTTATATTTTTCATTTCATCTACTTTTTTATTGTAGTGTGTTGGTCTTGAGGGGTTTTCTTTATTGTACACAACTCTTATTACACTGCAACTAAAGTGTAATAAGAGAGTGTAGTGAAGTGTTAAAAAAGGTTTAAGGTACACTTTAGTATAAAAAGAAATAATTTCATAAATGGGGATCAAGACCAATGCAATCTAGTGATACTTTTTTTTAAATATCTTTCAATTTAAAAGATCACAAAAGCTTTGGGCAAAATTCTTTAAAGTTGTAATAAATTTTATTGAATATCATTTTCAAGCTTAAGGTCAATAATATAAATTATTTATTTTATTCAAAAAGAAGTTATTTAGTGAAATCTATATATACGTTTTTTTAGATCCCTTTTACGGCCGTAATACGGAATCGATTTTGGAAAGATTTATCAGGGTTGTCACAGAAACCAATATAGTCGGAATTGGATTTGAAAATACAACAAAAAATACTTTTCTATGATGAATTTCAATGTTATTGGTTTTATGTTCAATCTAAAATTACAATCTGTTTTAAACATAAAACCGATAATATTTAAATTCATCATAGAAAAGTTTTTTTGTCGTCTTTTTTTTAAATCCAATTCCGACTGTATTGGTTTCTGTGACAACCCCGTATATGTTTTTAACCGGGTTTTTACACAGATGTCCACAATCTTAATTTTATTAAAATCGGTTTGATATTTAGGGAGCTATAAGTTATTTAAGTTATTTATTTAGAATATTTTTTGTTTTTGTATTTTATCTCATATATTTATATAAATGTTTAATATTATTTTCTAGAATGCGGTCCTTTGAGTCGTCCGCTGGTTACACTATTAATAATAAAAAGTTCGAAAATTTAGAATAATTTTTAAAATTCGTAATAAATTTGAATCTCGCAGGACCCACCCCTCAACGAAAATACTTCTATTAAATCAAAAACTCCAAAGATATCGTCGTAAGATAATTAAAAAAACACATCTATAGTGAACTTCTATACAAATAAGCTCTCCCTACTATGAATTCATTTCAAAAACTCAGCTATCTCACTCCAATGTATTTACATCTTTTTGTAGTGAATTCCTGCACAGCGAATTTTTCTTTATAATGAAGCAATTTTTCAGATGTAAATTTCAAATTCTAGCACGCTTGTCTCCATATAATGAATTATTTCAAAATAGTTTCCGTTACGCACACAAACAGCACTTTGTGACGAGAATAAAGTAATATGTATATAAATAGGGGATTCCCAAAAGATTAAAAAACATAACAACGAAAAGAACTTTATCAAATATTTAAAAAAAAACAAGGAATTAAAATAAAAGTACAAAAAATATAATTTCTGTATAATGAAGTTTCTATATAATGAAGCGATTTTCCGATCCCATGCAGATTCATTATAGGGAAGTCCGACTGTAGTAGAGATTCTTGTGTATCCATGACTTTCTTTATCCTTAAACTTTGGCTTTTGGAAAGAATGTGCGTTTCAGCTGCGTCGCACGACTGTAGACATGGGTCCATTTCGTTCAGCCGCTCGTTTTAGGCAAAAACCTTTGATCATTTAAATGGGGGAGTTGAGCAAAGATATTTGTCAAAAACGAAAATAACGATATATCGTATATATGTACATTGTATCTATGTATGTATGTCAGCACATTTCCGGTATTTCTATTTAATTCAAAAACTCATTTGATTTTTTAATAGCCTGTTGCAAAAATAGAATCAATCGTGCGAATGAATAATATTGAAATATTCCTCTACTTTTAAACTGATAAATTTATTATCGTTCTTTAGTATGTCATTGATTTTATGGTTGTGTTGCTGTTGTCACTACAAACCATTAAGTGGCAGACTAAAAGACGCCATAAAAATTAAAATTTTGTTCGCAAAAAAAAAAAGAATTTTCATGGAATGTTAAGAGTTTGCGATGCCTGCCAGCACAGAGTTTTAAAAAATATAAATTAACAGTGAAATATATTTTGGCATTCAAACAAATTTAACTTTACTTTTTAAAATATGGTACAATTAAAACATTTTTTTTTAATCTAATAAAGTTCAATAAATATAAAATTGCAAAGATGGATTTTTCGTTATTTGAGACGCTGTACTTTTATCAATCTTGATTTAACAATTTTAAACGTAAAATTGATTTACTTAAAGCAATTTGTTTTTACTGGTCCCTATTCACTCAAAATATTCTGTACGTAAAATTAACTGAAATTGTAATTTAAAATAAATGAAAGTTCACTTGAAAACCGGTCTACTCATTTTTCATTTAAATTGAACCAAAAGTTCACTTAATTTTTAATGTTAAAAAATTAATTGACTTAAGCCCGTAAAAATAAAAGACTTTTCCTTTGTTTGTGTTGGAGAGGAAATCTCAAACAAATCAAATAAAGCAAGCAAAGAAAAAAAACAGCACTTGAAAACAACGGACAATATTAAATGTAACCGAAAATCCGTATTAATATGTCGTTTTTTGCCTATTTTTTGTTTTTTGTCAACTAGTTGAGTTTTTTGATTTATTTGATCAAGACGTTACTTTATATAAAAAGTTTAAAATTAATTAATATTATATATTTCAACGTATTCGTTACTCAAAAGCTAGTAATTGTCTGACACATATTTCAAGATAAAAAGATTAGTAAATATTCAAAGTTAACTAGATTAATTTCAAAACAATAAATAAGAGTGTCCAACACATATGTATGCTCAAGCCAAACCAAGTCCTTTATTTATTTTGAAGCAAAAACTTAATTGCTTAATATTTTTTGGCGTAACTAAAATTGTTGAAATATTTTTATGGTGCTTTTTCTTACTCGTTTTTGTAAGTTTTTTGCGCTTTTTACTCTTTTTGGAACAGCTTACGGCGCTTTTGTTCTTTTCTAGAGATACCAACACTGGTTGCGAGTAGTTGTAAGTGTTATAATCAAATTCCAAATTTAGTACATCAATATATATGTACATACATACATTCATTCATATCTAACACCTACAAATAAGCTGATTTAATCAGAGCCACAACAATAAAATTTCTAGTCCAACTTTTTATTAAATTGAAAAAAAAACAAAAAAGTTATAAACGAAGGAATGCTCAAAATTAAATAAAAATTCTTTTAAAAATAAAAAACGGACAAATAATTGTTAAATTCACAAGCTAGTATTGACGTTGTATGTGTTGTGTAATCGTCTAATTATACAGTATTGTATTTTTGTTGTTGTGGTCTTGGTAATTTTCATACAAAAGTGTGTTATAATTATACGTTAGAATTTTATATGTTTTATTGATAAATTATTTAAATATAAATTGTTTTAAAAATAAAAAAAGGCACACATAATTGTTAAATTCACAAGCTAGTATTAACGTCGTATGTGTTGTGTAATCGTCTAATTATACAGTATTGTATTTTTGTTGTTCATACAAAAGTGTGTTATAATTATACGTTTGAATTTTAAATCTTTTATAAATAGTTGTATTGAGGCCAGGTATGGAAAAATTCTATTTGTTAGATTAATTTGTAAAAATCTTTTAAATATGTGTAAAGTAAACCCAGAAAATACATTCTTCTTAATGATAAATATATACTTGATTCATTTCAATTTAATTTGCAAACCATTTCAATCAAAATTGTTTGTCGCGAAAAAGTTATTAAAAACTATTTCGCGTAAAATTACAATTACTATATCCGGTTTAATTTCATGGTATCAGCTGAATTGAGTGTCAACTATTGTGGATGAAGATTTTAATGAAAACAAAATTTAGGAAGAAGTATATTAGTGGCATAAGGCATTAATTAATTTATTTTTTTTTAGTTTCACTTTTCATGTATTTTTTTTTATTTGATAAAAAGAAATTTGTTGTTCGACATAAGTTATTTGCTCAATGAATTGACTACGTACATTGAATTGACATTTAAAATACGATAAAATGACGATACAACAAATTTGTCTGTTCACAAGCACATAAACAAATATCGTCCTTTTTATACGATAAGCCATACATACGACTAAGCTTGTGAATTGAACAAGTTTTTTATATATTTTTTTTTTTTTTATTTAGTTTTACATATTGGTGTTTCCAAAGTAATGGCCGTTGCCGTTTTCCGAAGATTTTTTAAATAAAATTTCAACTTAAGCAAATATGTCACGAGTATTGCTTAATTTTGGACCTACGAAAGTTCCAGCATCGGTAGCAACCGAAAGAGTTCATGAAAATGCAATTTCAATATTTTTTTTTTAAATTTCGGAAAAAAACATATTGTATTGTAAGATTTTGCACAGTATGTGTCAAGTCAAAAATCTGATTAAATTCTTTGAAATGTTTTGGTTAAGATATCGGTTTATTTTCAAACCAAAAAATAAGAAATAGTTACCCAATTTTTTTTAAGTAACGGTTCGATCGTTACATTATAAAAAGTTCAACGTTGTTTTTTGTTTTTGAATTCATTTATTATGGGCAGTAAAAAGTAGCATATTTTTCTTAGTATAAAGAAAATGAAACTTCATCCTTCGGAAAATGACAGATATATTATTGTGTGCCAATATTAGCGGATAAATAAATTAAAAATAAAAATTTTATTTTTGAGCTGTAATGGGACACTTTCTGCGGAAACACTCGTAAGTCAAATGAATACACCTAAACAGCTTTTATTTTGGAAACGTTGTACTTGTAATTTTGGCATTTTGTTGCTGCGATACATAACAAAACAAAAAAAAAAACTTGGGATGTGATATTATTTTTCTAGTAGCTGCTGTCGAGTAGATCAGGATTCTGTATTTGAAATTTCCGGGACACCCCTAAAATCCGGATTTACTGTTAAAAAACCGGGTTTTGTACCTTTGCGCACTTATAAGCCTGTAATTTTGTTGATAATGATCTGATTTTCAATTTCTTACTAGATTTGGAAAGAAGAAACTGAGATCTTTCGAATCCCAGGTTTTTTTTTGTCACACTGTGTTAATGGATTAATAAAATTTGTATAAAATGTTTAAAAGTTTATTTTCATGAAAAGTTAAATAACTTAGTCAATAACTTATCTATTTTTAAACCCAAATATGCGTTGTAATCGTAAATAAACGTATTTTTTGAATAAATTCAACAGTATTATAGTTTCTTAATAAAATAATGTATAAAAACGTAACCAAAATTGAAAAATTTTTGAAAAATCTACAAAACTTGTGTTTGCTCGACAATAACACCCAAATTTCTCAAATCTTCTTAGATAAATTATATGTCATTCGAAAGATCTCAGTTTCTTCTTTTTAAATCTAGTAAGAAATTGAAAATCAGGTCATTATCAACAAAATTACAGGCTTATAAGTGCGAAAAGGTACAAAAACCGGTTTTTTAACCGTAAATCCGGATTTTGGAGGTGTCTGGCATATTTCACTATTGGAATCTAGTTTTACTCGACAAGCCCTACAAGAAAAATAATATCCGGTCCCAGGTTTTTCTACTTCATTCAATTTTGTAACACTGTGTAATTTTTTCAGTTAAAATTTTTTTTAAAATCTGCTGTAATTTAAAGTATAATGAAATAGTTTTTTTTTACAAAAGCAAAAAGTACACTTCGTTGCGCACTTGCAATTTTAGCACACTTAGCTTGATTTTCTGCTACATAGCGTGTGTGTCTACTTCAAGCGTTTAGCTAGTTAATTAAAACAGCTGATTTTAGAGTTTACAGATTCGAATCAATAACTTTTCAGCCTGGAATAAGCTAAGCTGCAGACAATATTTCAACGCGAACGACGCCGATAAAATGTTCACGCCAAGCAAGCGTCCGGTTTTTGTATAAATTTTCTAAAATTTTGTTTAACATTCAATTTTTATTATTTTAGCAGTATTTATAAGTATTAAATTTATTATTCGAGACATGTCTCGATAAAAAACAATAAATTTAAACATTTTTTTTCTTAATAAATTTTAATGAATTGTTTACATAGAGCATCTCAAAAATTATTACTTTTTTTTATAATTTTGGTTTAACAAACAGACCAACCCTCGTATTAGTGCAGTTGTATTCACTTTATTTGTAATAGAACCAATCAGGGAGTGAATGAAAGCTTTGTAAAAGGATAATTTTGTTATTTATACAATTTATTGCATATTGTAAGGCATCAGTGTGTGTGTGTGTGTGTGTGTGTGTTTGTGCTCGCCTTATGAACAGCGTTGCCGTTTTGGTTACTTTTAACCAAAATTTGTTATTTTTTCAATTGGGGCATTGAAATGGTAGTTATAAAATTATATGTTTTAAAACAATAAAACGGAATAATATGATGAGGAAGAACAAGCAGTATGCAATTTTTCTCACACATCTTTCAAATTTCTACTGTTTGTATATGACAAAACAATAAATATAACAATAATAGTTAAAAAAGTCTTATTATTTTATGATTTTTTTGTTTGAAGCACAACAATTTTTTTTAAACTAAATTATTAAGACATTATGACAATATGACTTAATAGGAATCCCCTAAATGCGTAGATGTGTATTTTGTTTATGTTTTTGTTACTTTTTTTCAACCAAAAATTTAGAATTAATTTTTCTTTTATTTTATACGCTGAGTTTTCAAAACAAACTTCTATGTACATTACATCTAAATTAAACACAAATTCACTAAGTGGTGTAGTTAAGTTCCGTAAACGAGGTTTTATATTTCATGAACTTCAATTGAATTCAAATATAGTTTTTCTTTATTGACATATAATAATACAAAAATTCAAACACAACTTAAATGTTATACAAAAATATATTAAGCTGAGTGTTTGTAGTTTGCTATTGATAAATCGTTACAACACTAACATTAACTTGGACGTCATATTAATGTTAAGTGTAGAGTGCTCATTTCCATCGCTTTTGTAACATTTCAAATCTCTAAAAGCCTTAAATTTATTGATAATAAGAATTTATTTAATATGTAAGAGAGTTACATTCTTTTTTTAATAAAAAAAATATTTTAAATAAAAAGAAAACTAAATTTATTTTCCTTTATCAAGCATGTTCTGTCATTTCAATCAGAATCTATTTTAATTAAATCAAAATGCATTTGGATTTGGGTTGTTTTTTCCTCATTTGGTTACTTTCTTGAGAAATTTAGTTTACAAAAATTTTTTTGGTCGTGGCAACACTGCTTGTGAGTGCTGGATGCTGATGCTTTCTGTTATGTTGATATTGAAACCCCAATTGAAATTTATTCACATTCACTCACTCTTTCTTATCAACCCCCTTCTCTCTCTATCTCTCTAACCATAAAAACAATTGTCCTTAACACAAACAACTCAGTATAATTTTGTTACAGAAAGAGTTAATAATTCACACCTAAATGTAGGCTATATATTTTGTTATAAATAAAGCTCTACTGATTACATGTCAACAGTTTTAAAGCTTCAATTCATTATTGACAGCAATTAAGGAAAGTAATGATTGTTACCAAGAAAGTTACTTTAAGGTCAGTTGCCTTAAAAGTAATTAAAAACCAGCAAAAAAAGGGCAAAAGTTGTCAACATTTTAATTTGGTCAATTTGCTGCTGCTGACCTCCTTCCGAAATTTCAAATGCTTTCACAAACACAATAATAACAGAAAAAAGGCAATCTTTGTGTTTATTTCTTTCAATAATAGTTTAGTTGTGCGCACATATTACACTATTTACCAAGTATTTTTTTTTCTTCTTATCGCCGCTAAAATGTTCATCTTCAACATGTTGTTGTTTGTTGTTTATGTTCCCATTCAAGTGTCTACAGCCACAGTCTTCGGCTTATTGTCGTCCTCTCTTGCCCATTTGTTGTGCTTCAAACAGCAAAAAAAAATCTATAACTTGTGCTTTACTAACCATGAACTTTTTCATTTAGTTTTATTATATGAAATTCGTATGATTTTCTTCTGGTATTCTATTTTAGTTGCAATTGTTAGGAATTTATTTCGCTACAGTATTCCCTCAATTGTTGTAATTTTCCTTTCCCTCCTGCTGCTGTTGGACAGTAAGGAAAAAAAAGAATAGAAAGAAAGTAATGTTTTTTTTTTGCAAAGCATTGATTTGGAAAATTGTAAGGAATCGAACAAAAGTATTGCAACAAAAAAGAAAAAAAGGAGATATAAGTAATTTTCTTAAGTATTCTTTTAATTTAGATAAATTTCAATTAACACGAATACAATTTCAAATAAATTTTATGCAATCATATTGAATGTGATTATGGTGATTATAATACACACAAATGATATTTCCATTATTTCCCAAAATTTCACCCCAATAATAAAAGTACTTTTAGAAAAATTCAACAAGTTTAAAAAAATAAGTCATTGAAATTGAGATAATTAATAAATTATTAATAAACTGCCAGGCCCACGATATCACACGTATTCGTTCTTTCGGTCACGAAAAAATTACACCAAAAATCTACTCAAGCACGCTCCACAAGCTAAATTTTTTTATTCTCTCTTTCATACACATTCACGTGGGTGAAACAAAAAGTTAATCACATAAGCGGTGCCCAAATATATTGTGTAGATTAAAGAATATTGTCGTGGGTTTCTTTAATCTAGTGCAACTTGGCGAAGTCGAATACGAAAATTCGACAACCGTAATAAGTCTGAATGACTTTTGTTTTTGTTATTTTAATAATCTTATTTATAAAAGGAATAAGTTAAACTTTTTTTTATAAATTTTCGCCATTAAATATATGTAATTTTTTTACTATTTTGAACGAGAGGAAACTTGTTTTCCAAACAAATACAAAACCAAAAACTTACAAACATTGTTGTTAGCAAAAAAAAAAATCAATATTTATGATTAAAGTTCAGAGAAATACGGAGAAGAAATTAATTATTAAAAGAGAATTCGCATTTAATGGACGATAAAATCAATCATCAAAACTTTATGTGTAATAAGCAAAATTAAAACGAGAATAATAAATTTATTTTTGTTTGAGAAATAATGATGTTTGATAGGACGAGCGGCAGTAAAACTTACTTTTGTTTGATTTTGTTACGACAAAATAATAAATTATCTTTGAGCAACTTTCAACGTTGTGACACTTACCTGAAATGAAAAATAATTTAATTTATTAAATTTAAATTTTCTTTGGGGGGAAAATAAATCTTAAGAGAAAGAATGTAACTAAATCAAAAAAAATATATCCGAAGCAACAGGAAGAGATGCTTTAAAAATTTAAACTAATTATTTGCCGTTCAGCTTAAAGTGCATCGGCAATCTACTTTAATTATAAATAACGCACATATTTTGGCATTAAAATTTTTCTTTGTCATGTAAATTAACAACATGATGTTAAACAGTGTAATTTCAACTTTTTCAAATTAATTGTAATTGCTAAAATTGCTGACAATTAATTATTTTATTTGTGTGTGTGTGTGTAGTACAAATTCATAGAAATATTTGAATCTTAATTTCAACAAACACCTAAAAATTTGCCACAAGAAAATCGTTCTTTTCCCAAAAAAATAAAATAAAATAAAAATATGGAAAAACTTGGAGGCGTTTATTTAGACTTTATTGTATAATAAATTCCAAACAATTATATTATTGTTTAACAACAATGTAAACTCAATTTCCAAAGAATTTGTTTTGAATAGCAGGATTTGTAACCAAATAAATTTAAACTTCTTATAAGAGGTGATTTTTTAAGAGCTGTCGGATTTGATTTAAAAATAAAAGAAAAACACATAAAATTTTGGGAAATGTATGAAATCATTATTCGAGTCGAAAGAACGATCTTTATAATTCAATGTTTAAAGATGATTTCATTTCTTAGGAATAAATTTTTCAATATGGGATTCCAGTGTGTCAAGCCTTAAGATATCCTCACAAAAATCTAGGCGGCCAATTGACAGGCCCCCAAACGTAAAATAAGCTATTCACCGAACTCGCCTCTCAATTGGGCCATTGTTTCGCGCATTGTGTGACATGCTTTCAATAAAATCCTCGACGATTCCTTCATGGTTATCTGATCGTCTACTAGCGCATCTTCACATTTTTATAAAGTATGTCATACATTTCACTTTCTCACAATACTCGAGACGTCATTCTACAATAAACCCTGAAAGAAGCATGGCGTTAAGTATATTCATGTCAACAATTATGGTGCCTTTTTGGTGACACTGCCAGCCATTTTTTTGTCTTATTTTTAATAGGTAGAGAAAATTTTTGACGGCTAAAAACAAATCATTAATTTAAAACGAAACGAAGTTTCTTTTATGTTATTTAACAATAAGAAAAGTATATCTCAAAGAAGACTGTAAAATATTTTATACTTTATTTTACTTTTGAATATTATTTTAAATAAATTCTTGTACCTGTTTGAACTAAATTAAAATAAAATATTCGTCAGTATAATTATAATATTGACATTTCCTGTAGGTGGTGACAGCGTCTATAGTGAATCAGTAACGTTTTACTACGTACATTTCCCACAGTGTGGTGATATGGTCAATAGTAAATCAGTACAATAATACTATGGACAGATCTTCCCTTTTGGGCCAAAAAATAAAATAAAAATAATTTGTAACCATCGCAGCGATCGCCATTCACTTTAATGTTCCTGCCTTCGTAGTCTTTAAAAAAGCGATATATTTCTCTGTCCGTAATCTACGTAGACGGTTTAATGTCCAATAATGGGCCATATTACGGTTGTCGTATTTTCGCCTTCGACTTCGACAAGTTGTACTAGATTAAAGAAGCACACAAAATTATTCTGTAATCTACAACACGCTGTCGAAGTTCAAGGCGAAAATACGACCACCTTAATAAGGCCCAATGTAAATTTGGTGCGAAATTTAGTCACAAGATTCCAAATAGCCACCTCAGAAGGTCGCCCAAAATGTCCCTAAAATGGAAGAAGTGCACGAGCATGAATTTTGTTTATAAAATTCAATAATCTTCAAGCGTTCTTTGTTCCTTTGGAAGTCGATTCATGGTTAAATTATCGACCAAACTGCACACGTTTGACAGTAACATGTTAAGGCTGGTATTGTGGTCAGTTTTCCACGCGGAATGCTGTCAAAATGCATGCATAAAAAATATGTGTGGAAAATTCGTGAAAAAATGTTGGCCGGATAGTACTGTGTTTTCTTGTGGAAAAACATGTGAAATGTTTCTGGCAACATTTTATCAGAGCTGTGGAATAAAGTAAATGGCTTTTATTTCATACGGAATTTTGACAGCTGATCTAAATACATGTGGACATAAAATACTAATCTAAAATAAATTGATAGAAATAAATACATATAAATAAAAATAATAAATGGCAAATACTGAAAAAGAAAAGTTAAGTTAAGTGGAGAAGAGAAGAGACAACTTATTTTAGCCGTCAACACCACATTTTAAATGTCAAAATTTCCAATGTTGCTCAACATTTTTCACAAATTTGAACAGAGTACTAAGCCTTACACGAAAACAGCTGAGCTGCCAAAAAACAATGTTGTCAAAAAGAAACTTGCTAAAAATCACCCTCTATATGAAAAAATTTTATTGCTGTTGCTGCATTTATCCCAGTGTGTTTACACACGTTAATCTGAAAATGGAATTCGGTGTGAGTGTGCTCAGAATGTTTATGATTTGTGTCTGTTTTGGAAATCTGCAGTAGTTTTTTCCCACGTTTTTTTTTGTAGATAGATACCACGAAAACAAGATACAAAATAAGAAATTATTATGACCTTTTTTCTTTTTGCATAAGAATACATTTTAAGCGGATTCCTTAGTGTTTATGTGTGTGCGTGTGTGTGTGTTCATGTATAAGTATTTAAAAACAGACATACTTGCAAAAATTTAATAAAATTGTTTCTTATTCTTGTTTATACAGGGTGGAGCAAAAGTCACCATGGGGTTTCAAAATTTAATAACTTTTTTCGTTTATACAGTATTTTTCGTTTAGCTGCACATTTAAGTTTGTAGAAAAATTCGTGCACATAAGAAAAATATTCTCTTATGTAAAAAATAGTTTGTTATTGCAAAAATAAATTTAGTCTAACTATAAGCATAAAAGTTTTGAAAATTTTTCAAATGTGGTTCATCTATTTAGCATTTGATAGTTCCTCCATTGGAGGACAACAAATGTGGAACCGTTTTTAGAGATCTACTGATGAATTGGCATTAGCAGCCACCTAAATTATGGCATATACATATGTACATTAGCTAATCACAACAAATCAATTTAATTGTTTTTAATTTATTATTAATGAAAGCATTAAAAAAGAAAACAATTTATTAAAACAATAGGCACATACATACTAAGTAAAATGAATTCGGATTTTATTAAGACGAAAAACCAATGCCGCCGCCAAATCAGTATCGGCTTCGTTCTCCGGTATGCACATGAAGGTGGTTCGAAAAAAAGTTGTGGCAGTAAACCCCTGTTATTAAAGATTAGTTAAAAACAATTTCCAAAAATAAAAATTGCTTGCCATGTTTTTGGATACCTGCCTTTTAGTTTTTTTTCACACTTCCTTGCTGGTGACTTTTTAAGCCGACAGCAAATTCTGGGCACCACTTATGCCATCTCGGATCCTTCTCCCTAATACCAAATTTTTGCACGTGGTAAGAAAGCTCTTCGAAAAATTAGTATGTCTATTTTTTTAATTGCGATTTAATAATAAAGATTTTTTGTTTTATAAGGCGGTTAAGTAAAATATTTTGTATTAAAAATAAACATTGTTGACCGCAAATTGAATGCTGTTATCAACAATATGCACTTAAACAAAATGCACGTACACGATTTATTTTCTAACAAAAGTTTGCTATTATACATAATATTTTGTATTTTGTGCAGCTAGACGAAAAATGCAGTTAAGCGAAATGCAGCTAAACGAAAAATACTGTTTATTTTATTTTCAGATTATAAAATATAAATATAATATAAAATATAAAAAATGGAAAACTTTTCACACTAATTGTGTTTTCCTATCTATAAAAAAATAAACTTTCTGAAATATGCATGTATAAAATATCTTGCCAACTCTCTAGTAATGTAATTTGATATTTCACTCGAACAAAACTCAATTTATGAAAAAGTGAAACAGTTGACAGCTAAGTTTTTTTTTTTCTATAAAATATAAGAAAGTAAATTCATCAGATGAGGTGGATGAATTCAATATTTGACTAATTGTCATTTCTGGACAAATAATAAATGCGGAAATATCGATATTATAATTTTTTTTGAAAATCTTTTAAATTGATTTAACAATTTATTTAGTTTATTTTCATAAACTATGTAAATAGAAAAATACAGCTGTCAGATTGCCGAATTATCGACTCTAACTTTTAGCGATTTGTTTAAGTTGAAGTCTTTTTTAGAACCATTTTATAACAACAAATCCAGTAAGATTTTATATCACGCACAATCTAGCATTAACAATGTAATGTTTTCTAATAGTTAATCTGTAAAACAGAAGAGTAATCTAGTATATTATTAATAGGCAAACACATTTTTTAGATCCCTTTTGCGGACGTAAGTCAATTGCTGACAAATCTGGCGAGCGCGCTGGTCAATTAATTTCCGAATTTCTGGAAATTATTCGCTCTACAAAAATTTGTTTACGTGGTCATAGTAAGTTGAATACTAAAGAAATTCAATTACAAAAGACAAAAACCATGTAACATGATTGAAAAAAAAACAGCTTTATTCTCTAATTAATTATTCATCAGAGATGGGATTTCGTACTAACCGAAATTGATTTAACGTGTAGAAAGGAATAAATTGCAATTTTCGTATTCTATTTCCTTAAATTATACGATTAAATAGTTGATATTCCTGATCACTAGTATCCAACGTCAAAAGTGGTAAAATTTAACAAAGAACGCTGATGAGATGGTGTAGCGACCTCGAAATCAGTACTGATCCGTTCTGCTAGTCTGATGAATAATGAATTCGTCAATATAGTACTCTCTTAATAAAAAAAGTAATGAATTTATCCAAACAAATTTTCTAAAAATTAGAAACAAATGGTTAAACTCGGATTTGAACTTGAGCAAAAAAAAGAAAAAATATAAATCGTTTCAATATTTTCAATAAAGTTGATTTCATTTCTTGCCAACTGTTGAAATTTAACTGCAAAATTCAGATGTTGCCCATGATCTGCGAGTTTTAATTTTTGCACCATTCCTAGCTGAGCAGAACGCCTGCTGGTAGGTGTTTCTAGTATTTCGTTAACACTTTGCTTTACATGTTCAATATTTTCCGCAGTGCGAATTAAATGTGGTCCACAGGTTTGAGGCAAATCTCTTAAGATGTCATGATGTCGCTGGTGGCCTATGAGCTAAGCAACGAATCATTGCTTTAGAGCGCAAAATTCTGACATTAAAATGTCGACGATATGATCTTTTCCTTGAAATAATTGATCGCTGATTTAAATTAACAAAAAAAATATCTATTATTTTATTCTTTGTTCAGTTGGGAATCTCTCCATTATTTATTCTCCAGATGTTATTTATATAATCTGGAAAAATAAAATTAAATATATAAACGAAAAAATTATTAAATTTTTAAACCCCATGATGACTTTTGGTCCACCCTGTTGTATATCTGTCAAGAAGAGATGTCGTCTACAATATAATATATTTTTCCTTCTCTATTTACTGGCCACTTCCCCCTTTGACTCTTGCTATTGGATTTTATGAATGAACAATTTTGTGTATGGGGCGTGTGAGTGTGTGTCACATTTCATTTTTCAACACAAGTTTTATTTTCTTCTTTCTTCATATTCTTTTCGCTTAAGTTGTCAAGTGGTGCAGTGCGATTGTCACTTGTGTAAGTTTTAGTTGTATAAATTTAAATGATGATTATTTATCACAGCCTGCTAAGAAAAATACTCGAGTAGTGCTTTAAATGTTATCAAATTTTATAGAGAACACTTTAAGTTGAATGTCCTGGTATTATGTTTCATTGACGGTTACATTAAAAGAGTATTTATGATTTCTAGAAACCTAAAAAGCAGGCTTTAGTTTTTAGAAATCTGTGCGGCATTTTTATTAGATTATTTAAGAAAAGTTACCACATATTAAATGAATGTTTATCATAATAAGATTTTTAAATAGTATTTAAAAAAAAAAACTATAATTTATCTAAGCTTTTTAAAAGCTATTGTTTTTTATTTTTGGCTGCTGCATTAGTTTAATTAATTCTCAGCTTCATTAAGATTCGTATCAACATTTGTTTGTGAATAGAAACCAAATTACAAAATGTTGCTTAAAAAATGTATTTCAATGGAGAATTAAAATTTGTGTAGCATATTTGTTTGGCTGTTAAACAAATTTTTTTATTGTAAGCAAAAAAGGAGGAAATAAAATATATGTACATGAAACCAAATGAAAATAATGCACATGTTTTTAGGAAGATTTTGAGCCAGAAAATAAAACAAATGGTCGGTTAATAATGAACGTCCTTTACTACAAAGAACATTTTTTAAATAAAGCTTAACAGCGATATTCAAAATTATTTATTTATAATTGTCAACTATTAAATCTGCCTTGAAACTCATTATTCAATTCCATATTAAAATATTTATTATTTTCCAAAAATTTCAAACTCACCACACTCTCAAAAGTACAATAAATTTGTCATAAAAATAAAAAGAAATCTTGATTAATTTTTTTTCTTTTTGGAAAATGTCAAAATATCCGAAATTTCAATAAAGAAATCTAATATTTAAAATTTTTTTTTTCAATTTACCACAGAATAATAGATTCAATAAAAGCGTTTGAATTAAATACTCTGGCAAATCAAAATTTTAAGATAAAAATTATTTCTTTTGGAAAATCCTCAATTCACCACATTCAAAAATTCAATAAAAATTTAAAGATTTCAAGAAAATGTATTAGATGTTCTAAAACAAAAACTCGCCACACTCGAAAACTCAGCGATAGTTCATAAGAAAACTTTTAATTTTTCAAAAAAAGTTATGGCTCGCAAAACTAAAAATTCAATAATAAAAAAATAACAATTTAAAAAAAGTTAAAATTTAATAAAACCGTCATCGAAATCTCAATTCAAGGAAATTATCTTAATGCTTTAAAAAATCAAAAAAAAGTAATAATTCAAAGATTTTCGAAAAATTTGGTATTCCCTCACCTTTAAAAATATAATAACTGCCTGTTCGTCGATATCGAAAGAAAAATTACTTTCGTATAATTACATTTAAAACAACAAAGACGTGTGGCAGTCGGGGAATACCGCGGCAAAGCTATTGCATAGCATTTTTTTAATCAACTTATGCAATTATAATTATTTATTTATTTTTTATTTATGCATTTTTTGTTTCTTTGATATTAATTCAAGTTTTTTCTTTGATATTAATTCAAGTTACAATTTTTGAGCGTAGTGAATTTCTTGATTCGGTCGCCTACGAATTGTCTGTTTGTGTATATCATTTTTTATCAACCACGATTGCTCGTAAGTACGCCATTTTGTGTTTTCTTGCATGTAATAATCTGTTCTGGCAATACTGTATGTTAATGAAATCAATAGCATACTTTAGGGGTTAATATACGCTAGGCGATTCAAATACTTAAAAAACCAAAAGACTTAAGAATCAAACTTAGTGTTAGGTTTTTTTTCGTTACGGAATTTCTTGGTTCGGTCACCGCGCTCAAAGCTCGCGATAAAAGCTATGCAATAGCTTAAAAACAAAATTTTAAAAGTTGTTTTTGTTTAAAATGTAATAATTCAAAAAAATTTTTCTTTCGGTATCGGCGAACAGGCAGTAAAACTGTCTTGAACATATCGCAATCATGATGTAAAAAAAAAATAATAATTTTCGAAAAATTCCAAATTCACCACACTGAAAAATGCAACAATCTAAAAATTGAATAAAACTGTCTTGAATACATCGAAATCATGATTTAAATAAAATATTAAAGAAGTAGTTTCGAAAAAGTAGAAAATCAGCACATTAGAAAATTTAATAAAACTGTCTGCTATAAAAATTATAATTTTAAGGAAAAGTTTGAACATTTTCTAAACAAAAATATAATTCAACACACTGAAATATGTTTGTCAATAAAACAACGAAATATCATGATATTAAGAAAATTTTTTACATTTTCGGAATATACCACATTTTCAAAAATTCGAAAAACTTTAAATACATTAAAAAATCATAATTTGAAAAATAAATCGAACATGTTCGAAATATTTTAAATTTAACTACCACACAATTTAAAAGTGCAATTAAACTGTCTTAAATACAACAGAAAATCAAGGTTTCAAGCGAACATATTCTAAACGATCCTAAATTGAATGAAAAACTAAACTTCTATAGAAACGATGTCTCGAACTGCAGTACTGATACGAATTCTAGTGAGTTCGCTTATTTTGTCTAGTTTTTCTTTAGTCATCGATAAATAAACAGGCTAATGATTTCAAGGAGAAAAACTTTAATTTTCGAAAAAGCAGGATTCACCACACTCAACTATTTATTTATATATTTAACATGTTACAAATACTTATGTATGTATATAATTACAAATATAGATTATTGAGCCAAATTAAAATTTTTAATTTATCCAATACATTTCAAACATAAGTTACATAAGCTACGTAATTAATTACCGACCATACTTACAAAATACCTCATCTGTGAGTCAGACAGACGGACAGTCCTTGAAAATTTCAGTAAACATCGATTTTTTTTAGGTCTCTTAAAAAATATTTCTGAACATAAACAATAATCGCGATTTTGTTTAAAAATGTCAAATAAAAAAAACATTTATTTAACTTTTTTCTTTGTTTGCTTATTTATTGTTTTCAATTTTATTCCTAAAAATATGCTAACAAATCACAAACTTTTATTCATTTCTAAACACGAAAAAAAACGAAATTTTAGTTCAATTCAAATAAAAGCTTTTTTTTAATTTTCATTTCACCCTCTAAAATGTTTCCACCAACAAAGTTTAGGTCAATGACTCAATTGTAATTGTAAGTAAGTCGTCCATAATATACTCTGTAGTCCGACGCGTTTATTATATGCCATTTAAGCCGCTTAAGGCAAAAAAGCACTAAAATAATATGAAAACACAGTAAGAAAAAACATGGCTTATAAAAATAGAACTAAATTAAACACCAGCGAATGCTGACATCACTAAAATAAAAAAATTAAAAGCCAGGAAACTACATCATGCCAAATGTTATTTTAGAAATATAAAATAAAGAAAAACATTTGAAACGAAAATAATATAGAAAATTAATTAGTTTTTTAAGGGTGGTGAAGAAATTTCGTATAAAAGAAAAAATACACTAATTGAATTGTTATAAAATAAATGTGTTAAAAGCGAGAAATTTTTGTTCTCTTAAAGAAGGCATATTTAAAGGGAAATTGCAAAATAAGTATTTAAGCTCCTGAAAGTATGCTCCAAAGATAAGTCATTTATTTATTAATACATTAGAAAGCTGTTTTCGACGCTTCATGATATATAAAATTTGTATTATTTAAGAGTAATGAAATTCAAAGCTTTTATCATGAATTTTTATGCTGCAACATCACTTTATCGTGTCTCTCGTTGTTGTAATGCGGTCTTATTTCTTTCAATTCTCAGATAAATTGCATGTAGGATCATTTTTAGATACATATATGTATGTGCATTACTTCCCACCAGATAAATTTTGCGGTACACCTACAAATATAGAGCATTTTTGCCAAGACAATAAAAAATTTGTTTTGGTCGCCTTTTTTTAATTTTTGGTATATCTTCGGCATTTGCGTTCGGATCCTAAAGTATGATATACTCGTATCTATGTTTTTCTCGCGAGGCAGCCAACGTTTTGCTCTAAGGGTTATATGACCTCAAATATCCTGTTCTAGTATTTAACCACCACATCTCAGCTCCCACCACCCACCATAATGTGGAAAAATTAAAGCTCGTAAAAAATCGAGAAACTTTTGCTGAGCAACTATTTCAATAATTTCATCAGAACATTTGAAAACAAAAAAAAATAATATTACATCCCAAGTTCATAATTAATTTTAATAAGCAGCGTGCCTTTTCTCACACTAAAACTTTTTTTATTAAGAAAAATTTTTTTTTTAAATTAAAAATACATAGAAATTGATTATTAAGAGATATTAGCTTGTTTCTATTCCTATTGAACTATTGTTGCTAATGCAGCCCATCGGGAAACCATGTACTCTAAAATTCTATCCAGAAAATCAATTTATATTGCTTTATAAAGAAAATAGTTGGCCGAGAAAAATTCACGTGTTGTCTTATAAATTCAGTTTATTGGAAAAGAAAGAATTTTATGAGTTGTAAGAGTTAGTAAAAAATTAAATTTAAAGTAAATGTTTAACACGGGGTGATTATAATAAGAGTTCATAATATACGCTTAGAAAATTTGGTATACAATATTGATTAATTTGTACTTAACAAAATAATATATTCGAATAAATATAATATAAATATAAGTGAATGTTTATTTAATTCGTCCAATACTTTAAGCTTAATACAAGTTTAATAATGCACGACGTTATAGTTTTGGTTCACGTTCATCTACGCTTACGTGGATGGAAAAAAAAGTTAGTCATAATCATGAAAGCTCACGCTCACGCAAAAAAAAACTATAAAATAATAAAAAAATATATATAAAAAATAATTTTACAAATTAAATGAAAAAAAAGTTACAATAAAGCAAAAAAAACGAAACAATCACGCTAAAAATCTATTCATGCACCCTCACTCATGCTAATCATGTGAGCGGTGCCTATCTTTAATCCCAATTGCCAATGCTATGAAAAATCCTTCTTGGCCTTTTTGCCTTTCCAGAATACCATGCACCGTCTATTGCAATATTTCCATCCCTGATAATCATCTATCAGCATTTTCCATGATTTCATAAAATAAAAAAATAACAAAAAAAGTATTAAAAATACTTCTTACATTAGTTCTATTAATCACTCTTCATAATTAAGAATTTGTACTTATGTTTTATACTTGAATTTCTAAAATGTTTATGGGACCACCACCTGTGTTGTGTCTTGTTTTAATAATTAAGTTGCTTGTGTGCTCTTTTAAAATTTATAGTCTTCTTAGGTATTCCATTAAAATTTAAGGTATTTTGTAGTTTATTGCTTTAAATACAGTTTCTAATGTGTTTGTTTTAAAATTAATGTGTCTGAAAGACTTTGATTTTGTTTGTAGAAAATAAAACCTGAAATGCTGTTTCATAAAATAGGACTTGAAAATATTTATCCTTTTTTAATGCTCATGTTTTCTTTTTTCGTTACAATTCAATTTTGTTCAACGTAAAATACAGTAGCAAACATAACCCTTTAGTTTTGTACTGCCCCTATAAATATGCTAAACAAATAATAAAGAAACTACACACTTTATTACAAAAAGGTTAAAGGAAGTGAAGTAGTACATTGCTCTATAAAAAAGATACCGAGCTGAGCACTCTTTAACACACATACTCTGGTTTTTTTGCGTTCTCTCTCTCTCTATTTCTCTGCGTCCACTTAAAAATGTTACACCTACAAAAACACTTGAAATTCAGATATTCTTTATCAAGCCAACCAACACACATGCTAACGTCGTTTGCTTCCTAAATGTTTATTTTGATGTATAAGTTTTCATTTAAAATAAAATTGTTTTTAAACAATATTTAAACACTAGTCTTATACTCACTCACCTTGTTGTAGAATTTTACTCGCATTCCCCATTAGCATCAGCAGCAGCAGCTCAGTTTTTATCAGGCTTTTCTTTCTTTTTCGAATTCTTAAAACGTTGATTTTTTAAATATTTTGTAGGTTCAACTTATAATTTGTGTTAGTTTTTTTTTTGTTTTGTTAAATTATGTCAAGGCCTTGACACACTCAACATCACACATACACGTGCGAAATGAAACCGAACAAAGCCACACACACACACACAGTAATACACAGAGACAATAGTTATTAAACCATATTTACGGTTCTCTTTACTCCAGCTTTACTTGATGCAGCAGCAGTTGCTGAATATTTACCATATAGAATATTCCGATTGCCAGAATAACTCGTAACCCCACATCCCCCGAATGCAACCACATTTACAATAGAAAAATGTACAAAATGCATTCAAACGAGAAATTATTCTCTTGCCGTCTTTTTTTTAAATACCCTCAAAATTTAAAATAAGTAGCAGTAGTAATAACAAAGTTTGAAGGGTTCCTTCCCCCCCATTGGATTAAAATTGAAAATAGAAAATAGAAAATTCCGCTTATCAAACGAAAAATTTCAGATAAAGTGCGAATCTCTGTTGAAAGAATTTTTCAAATATTAAATTTGTTTATACTAGAGATGTGGTCCCCGCTCGCTCACGTGAGTGGCATGATCATCATTAATTTTTTTCCAATCACATGAGCGGGCATGAACATGATTACAAAATTTTCGCGTTTTCTCTCAGTTTCCGCTATTCTTAAAATTTTTTTCCGATATTCAATCGATTTTAATTAAAAATTATATTTTATGTATTGAAACGATTTAATTTAATTTTTGGATAAATTCATTATTTTTATTAAGAGAGTACTATATATGGAACAATTTTTATTATTCATCATACTAGCAGAGGTCGAGGTCGCTACACCATCTCATCAGCGTTCTTTGTTCAATTTTACCACTTGACCGTGGATACTAGTGATCAGGAATATCAACTATTTAACCGTATTATTTAACAAATTAGAATACGAAAGCCAAATTAATCGTTTCAATATATACAATATTAATAAAAAGTTCGACTAATTACAAACATTAATTAAAAATTATTTTAATTTACCAGAATATTTGAAAAACTTGAAGAAACCGGGTTATTCTGTACTAATTTAGTTGTTGGTTTTTTGCACGGCGAATTCTGTTTAGATTAGGTTAAAGGTTGCAGGCGAAGAATTAAAGTCAAAAAGGTACCAGCCCACTTGTACCCAAAAGTAATTATGATCGCTTTGTGTTAAAGTGAGGAAAAGAAGGAAAAATAAGGCATTAAAGAGAGATTAAAGTAGTACAGACACGGCGAAGTGTGATCACGCATGATCGTGATTCATTTTTTGTTTCAATCGCGTGAGCGTGCATAAACGCTTTTTACAGAACCGATTTAGATTAAACTTTGAACGCATACTGATTTCCCTTGACCACGCAATTTAATGATTTGAAAATTAGGCAGTGACACGCCCAATACAAAATTAAATATCTATTTTGAAGTGCTTATACTTAACCAATTCTGATGAAAAGTTGCACATACATTTAGATACTTCCACACTACAATTTAGTAATTAGAAAAGTTTAAAGACTCACGCGACCAATTCTGATGAGACTTTCCACACATATTCAGGTATGTGATGGAAATCGATCGATTTCAAAAGTATCGTTTTGAAAATGTGTGATGAATTTCGAACGATTTTGAGAATACAATTTTGAGTTATTAACTTGAAGAAAGCCGTCCAGAAAATAAAACATAAGAAATATGAAGCAATTTTGAAAATAAATTTATCAAAAACTAATGGAAAATGTATTAAATAATTTTTAAACATACTAATAAAGCACATCGCAATTTTTTCGGTTTGAAAACGTTTTATTTTTAAAATCGATTTTATCACATACCTGATTGTCTTCTAGTTATCGTACAATATTATGTTAAAATAAATGATATTTTTAAAGCTGCTTTTAAATAAATTATAATTGCTACTCGTTTTTATTAGTGAATAAAAAATATTAAATTTTTTTTTGAGCGTACGCCTCCTGATATTTTTTTCAACCATACAGTACAACATTCCGTAGTTTGTTATGAACTAGTTATTTATTTTATTCTTTTTTTCTTCTAAATTTTTAGATTATTTTTTATTTACTCGGTATTTTTTTATTACAATAAATAACTACATATTTAAGTCTGTATGTACATTTGCTGCTCGGCCTAAACTTGTTTAAAATTCCTCCTTTTTTCTTTCTTTCATTCATTTTATTTTATTTATTTTCTTATTATTATTGTACTATTCAGTTTTATATTTAGAAATGCTACTTTTCCAACAACTCACACCTGCTGTATTCCTGTACTTATGCCTCCTCCTCCGCCTCCTTCTTCTTTTGTTAATATAGTTACTTCCGCTTCCGTTGTTTAACTTGACGTTACGCTTCTTTTTTCTTTAGTTTTGTTTAGTAACGCAGCACTTTTGTTGTTTTTGTTTACGAAAAAAAAAATAAACCATAGAATTTGGTTTATGCCAGTATTGTTTAAAATGGTCAGAGGAATTCTTGATTTCTTTCTCGTAAATGAGAAAAATTACATCAAATAATTTTGTGCGCATTTTATTGAGAGTTTTCATTTTTGTATTCTGGCGAGGTTTTATTTTTTAATTGCTTTTAGTCTGTATTTATGTTGATTGTCAAAGGGTATTGTTTAGTTTTAGGGTTTCATGTTTAAAGGTCTTTGACAAAAAACTATTATGGAATTCTTAAATAGATTTTGTAATTCTAATAATTCCGATATACTTGAACATTTGTTTCTCTTGATAAATTATTATATACTTTTTAAAATTAAGGCAGTAGTTCGTACAACTTCGTCTCAACTTATAACTTTAGTCTATTTAAGCTTCAATTACTAAGAACAGCAAAAATTTTTTTTTGCTAATAATAATAATAATAATACAGCGTGTCCCCCGGGAAGGTACACTACTTTGTTTTGCCGCCATTTTGGTAAACATTAGTCTTGAGAGTTCATATTTGGCAGTCGTGAAGTAGACACGTTGCAAAATTATTGTGAAAAAATATTCGATAAACCAACGTGTTTTAATGGTTAAAACATTTTATCGAAATCAATCATCGATTACTCTAACGATGAGAAAGTTACGTGAAGTTTTTGGGAGAAACAACGTTCCAACAAAACGCACTATTTATCGTGTAGTGAATTATTTCGAAGAAAGAGGGTCTGTAGGTGAGAGGACCAAGCATGGACCACTACGTACTGCAAGATCGGCTGAAAACATTACTGCGGCTCAAGAAAGTGTTCTAAACAATCAATCAACATCAATTCGACGCCGTGCTCAGGAGCTTGGTCTTCAAAGAACAACTTTGGCCATGATTTTGCACTTGTTTCAATTTAAGATTCAGTTGACACAAGAGCTTTTTCCACAAGGCCATTTACGCCGCCTTACATCTGCCAATAGGATGTTACAGCTCGCCCATGACAACTCCGAAACCCTTCAAAAAAAATCATAATGAGTGACGAGGCACATTTTCATTTGAATGGATGTATGAATAAACAGAATAGTCGGTTCTGTGAAATGGAAAACCCTCAAATTATTCATCAGTCTCCCTTGCATCCGTTAAAAGTGACAGTCTGTTGTACAGTTTGGTCGGGAGGAATCATTGGACTTTACTTTATAAGAAACATTCTCTTTCCTTTAATCAAAAATTATAAACTAACAAAGTAGTATAAGTTCCCGGCGGACACCCTGTACTAATAATAATAATATAATGTAATAGTGTTAAATCACACAATCTGATCACCGATACGAGAGAGTACACTACCTAGAAATGTCTCGTGCAGTAATTGAATTGAAACCACATTTTGGTCACATCGCGATATCGAGCACCAGTAACAGTCACTGCTTGATCATCCTCATTTTCAAAAAAGTATGGTTCAATTATGCCTCCAGTCCAAAGTGCACACCAAACGGTGACATATTGTTGATGCATTTGAAAAATGAGCCATGAGGGTGAAAATGTGCTCATCGCTTAGGAACTTAGGAAATTTTCGAACTGCGGCCTCCAAGCTTAAGCTTTCATTATTTTTGAAATACTGTTCAATAATGAAGACATGTTGTTCTATCGTATAACGACGCTCCATTTTTACTTACCCTAAACTCTCGGCTGTCGAATTGTTTTATTTATTTATTTTTTTGAGGGGGTTGCAAACACTTTGCTGCACAAATTCCACTGTTGACAAATTCAAATCTTTCGTTAATTTTGGGACACTTTTTACAAGCAAAATTCCTGCTACCCTTTTCCTGTTTAAGCCTGAACAAAAGATTCGAGTATTTTAAAAAAATGTCAATATTTATATTTCGAATAGAATAGCCTTCTTTCTTTCATTCAATGCAGCTTGTTCATTGCCATTCCATCAAAAAATGTGTATGTGTTTGTGTCTTTTTTTTCGTTATTGTATTTCACTTTCCCAAAATTTTATTGTTTAATACAATTTTCATTTTTATTTGGTTTTAAATTTTTTTCTACCATCTATTTTTTTTATTAACAATTTCCTTCCGCTTACGTTAGTTTGTTTGTTGCTATTCGGTTGAGGTTTATATCCCATAAAATATGCTATGGTTTTCTTATACATTTTAGCCTGAAGCAACTTTTTCAGATGTTCTCACTTTCCCACACACACACATACACATACTTACAAGCCTGCTAGGGCTTATGCAAACTTGTTAATATTTATTTAAAGCCATAAACGAAGCTGGCAAATATTTTCCCCTGGCGGAAGTAAAAAAAAACAGAAAATTACAGTGTTTAATAAATTTATAGGTACATAAAGCGACATTCATTATCTCTATTGCAACTTAAATTTTAATATGATATTACAAAAAGCTTTTGGAAAATCCCTTTAACCACTTTAGACCATGCTTTAGACGATGCAGATGTGTGTACCTTCAAATAATTCCAAGTTTCATTAATTAGCAACATTTTTCTGTCACTGTCGGTATTCCAGTTACTTGATATTATTGAACATAAAATAATCATACTTATTTCGTCATCGTTTGTATTGCTACAATTAAAATATTCTGTACGTAAAATTAACTGAAATTGTAAATAATAATAAATAAAAGCTCACTTAAAAACCGGTGTACTCATTTTTCATTTAAATTTTAATGTTAAAAAAAATAATTGACTTAATCCCATAAAAATAAAAGAATTTTCCTTTGTTTCTGCTATTTTTACTGTCAATCAAAATTTTTTGTTACATATGTACATATATAAATGTAAATATAATAATACTTACTATTAAGTCAGGTTAAGAAAAATAATTAATAATTAATTGTTTAATAATACTGAATAAATCAAATAAAGCAGGCAAAGAAAAAAACGCACTTGAAAACAACGGACAATATTAAATGTAACCGAAAATCCGTATTAATATGTCCTTAGTTTTTTGAATAAATGTTAGAATCAGTTAAAAATAAAATTGCTTACAATTTTAAATGTTTATTCTTTAAAAAATTACTGAACGGATTACTTCTTGAATAACGTACAGTCCGTTACTGTAATAATATTGTGAGTGTATATCACTGTTTGTCGTAGTGGCTGTCACTACGTTATTTATTTAGTATTTTGTTTGTGCTCTTTGTCATTTAAAAACTATTTATTTTTCTCTATTTATTGGCTCATTTACAAAACGATTGAAAAAATTTCAAAAGTTTGTGTTTTCGTAGGAAATGTTTGCGAAAAGTTTTCTTTGTTTTACCACTCTAGTTGTAAATAAACAATTATATCAAGCAAAAAGATTTTTCGACTAGAAATAGCGATTACAAAACCAAAAAAAAAATTCTTTTTATCAGGGAGGAAATTAATAATACAAAATTAATTCAATAAGTTGTAGTGGGAATATTTCTCCCATTTAAAACGTTGAATAGGGATTTCTAGATAAAATTAAATTCATTATTAAAAATTATTATGTTTTGTGTAATGGTTTTAAAATATAAACCGACATAAACCGCCTTTAGCTTAGATGTGCCTAGTTTTCTTACTGTCGCCACAGATTTCCAGTATATGAGTTAAAAAACTTTTGTTTGTTGAGGGTTTTTAGCTAGTCTATATACATGCATTTCAGTGGTGCTAAAGCCAAATCATCAGTAGACCTTAAACCTAATTTTTAAATGTTTCAAACCTCTTTACTTATACAAAAACTTTTAAAAACTCAATGAGAGTTATAAAAATTACAATAGTATAAGCATAGTAGGCTTTGAAACTTATTCAAAAATCCCAACAAACAAATTATTATATTTGATATGAATCTATTTTATTTAAAATAGAAATTTTTTATTTTATTTTGCCTCTCAATATTCGAAAAGGTTGGCATCCATGTCAACTCTTCCATCTCGTTCGGCAAAAGTATTTAAAAGCAATTTTGACCCCACACTTGTAGTTTCATCCTCTGACGATGAGTCAAATTTTATTTTACGCTTCGTAAGGTCTGGCGAATCAATGAAAAAGTGCTCATATTGTATGTTTCAGTAAGTAAATTTGCTGTATTTTGTCACATAACTAGTAGAATTTTATCAAATAAATCAAAAAATACAAAAAACAAAACGTACTTAAGTATTAATCGAACCAAAAAAGTTTGTTACAAGTAAAACAAAAAACAAACAAAAAAAAATTAAAAAGAAAATAGTACATGAGATAAACCAACGTGTAACAATGGGATAATTTAACGTTACGGGGGCGGGCAATAAGTCCATGACTTTTCGAACTTCCTTCGTAGTTATATGAAATGCAACACTGTTCCCATAAAGTACCACAGCTGTTCAAAACAACAAACTCCTGCATTTTTCTAAAAACTGAAAAAAGTGAATTTCGAGGGATCATTAAACATTATTTTTTCCGAAAAAAAAACCGTCAATCAAACCAAGAATAAGCTCGATAAATACTATGGGTACTCTGCACCATCGGTTTCCATGGTAAAAAAATGTAGCTTACCGACTTTCGTTGTGGTCGCACAAGTGCAAATGACGCTGAACATTCTGGACGGCCAATTGAGGTCAGTACACCCGAAAATGTCGAAAAAATACCCGATATGGTTGTTAGCCGATCAAAGAGTAAAAGAGCGTGAGATTGTTGATGCCATAGGCATTTTATGTGGCAGTGTGGTTTCGTGGTCAGTGTGGATTTTAAGTGATCAGCTTGGCTTAAGAAAGTTTTCTGCAGGATGGGTGCCGCATTTGCTCGCAATTGACCATAAACGTAAACGTGTGACAACTTCAAAGGATTGTTTGGAGTTGTTTAACCGCAATCCGAATTTGTACCTCATACGCCATATTCTCCGGATTTAACCCTTACTGACTACTTCCTATTTCCAAACATAAAGAAATGGCTTGGTGGAAAGAGATTTGGCACCAACGATGAAATAATTGACCAAACAAATGCCTATTTTAAGGACCTCGAAAAATCCTATTTTTTGAAAGAGATACAAAAACTGGAGAAACGTTGGACTAATTGTATTGAGCTAAAAGAAGATTGTGTTGAAAAATAAATTTTTGTTTTGCAAAAAAACTGTGTGAACACGGACTTATTGATCCGCCCTCGTAATTAGTGATGGTAAAATTTGAATATTAATAGTGGCGAAGTTGTGTTTGCTTTAAAAACAACTCATAATACCTACCACAGCACAAATAAGTCTCGTATTCTTTTTCGGGTCATAATTTGTATAAATAAAAATTTGAAATCACATTCAATCGATCTACCTAAACAGTTAATTGATGTTAATTTATCCCTTGTATCTTTGGAATAATATCTCTTATTCAATTCTTTCTACAAAAATGTTACAAACTTTAGCCAAAATAATAATCACATTGGATCTCAACGTGTTTTTAGAAGTTCAGTTGCGTTGCCTGTATTTTCAGGTGATTTTTGGTTTCTTTCGTCGAAAGCGTGGATTCAAAAATATTGCTGCATTAACATATGGAATCATTTTTTCTTTTTTTATATATTTTTTTGGTTGCTATAATAAAAATAACATTTATATCCGGTCCCTGCCTTTCTATATACTAATTTTGTATTATATAAACTATAAAATTAATTATTCCAACTTATTTGGAAACTGTAATATAAAGTTTTTAAAGTGCTTATTACTTACTTATTTAGAATTGTTATAATGGTACCTATAACTTTAGCCAACACTGTTAGCTTAGCAAGAATTTTGGTGCTTCTGTTTACGCATTTTTTACTTAATTTTATTGTTATTATTTTTTTTAATAAATATTGAATGACTGTGTATCGTTCTTTTTGGTATTTCATTTCAGCTAAAATGATATTTATATTTAAACTTTAGCCATAATATTTTATTCGTTTATTTTTTCAAAACGTATTCCTTATTTTGTTTTTCGTTTTTTTCTTGTAAACAAAAGCTTTCTAGTTAATTAAAATATTTCTTGTGTGTTTTTATTGAATTAAAATTGTTGGCATCCATGTTTATTTAAAATCAATGCGATTAACTTTAAAATAAAAAAATTCAGTTAACGAAGGAGTTCTTACACATATCTGAAGCAGTTTTCAATGTTCATAAGGATGAGCACACTTGCAGGCTTAGTATAAATAAATAATGTAACTTATAATGTATGACTTCATTATTGAATCCTCATTTCAAGATGATTTTTTGTTGTTGTTGTTGTATAATTTAATATCTATCTTCTTTTAGGCGCCTTAAAGACCTACATTATTTTCATTGGCTTTATATTTTACACGAGCATAAAGGTCATTCATATTTTTTTGTGCAAATTTCTTAGTTTTCTAGTTTAAAATAAATATATTGTTTTATATTTATGACCCTAGAAAAACAATTTACTTTCATTGATATTTGCCAAAAAAAAGAGCATACTTTTTGTAACACAAAAGCGTAATGTCTACTTTTAGGCGCCTGCTAAAGGAAATTCAAAGAAATTGAAAAAAAAACACAAAACTGAAAATTTATTTCTTATTTTCGAGTCAAGGTTAAATAATTTGTCAATTTTTCTTAGATTTTGGACGTTTTCCCACTTATTTCTTTCTTATTTATGCTTATCCAGCGGGCAGGTTGAAAGAACGAAAGTGATTTCATATAATTTATTTTCTTCTTATCTAGATATTTTTTTATAGTTTTGTGTTCCTCTCAAATATGACAATTTTGAGCCATTGATTCCTGAAAAATATTACCACTACACAAAATATTGTCCAGAACACATGGATGACGATGAATCTAGATTTTTAATCTCTTGATTTATTGTTTTAACTCGTAAACAACATAAACTTTTTGTATCCGATAGTTGTGTTATTTGTATGTACAGTGGTGGTCAACTATGTAGCACATATTTTTTATGCAGACATTGTTTTTCTTCTTTACAATCTTTTCAAATATGTTTATTTATGGAATACATTCATTAGCACGAAAAGTCTTGTAGTATGCGTATGCTCAAAAATGATTAAAATAATGCTCTTAAAAAGAAACAGAAATTTAATAATCACCTTATTCCATTTGCAATCGTCAACGTCGCCATCATTTTAGTGTCGACGTTGTCGATTTACTGTTTACGTCAACATATCAAACACATATCTCTTAAATATTTGAAACAACTGTATGGTTTGTTTATTACTTTCGATAAACATTTTATTTAAAATTAAAATGTTTTTTGTTTTACTTATTGATGGTGGAACTGTTAATGGAATTGTGTTTTAAATTAAGTCCACAGTAACTTTTATAGAAGGCACAACAATTTCAGTTGTTTCTATTTGTGGCAGTGATATACTTTGTTCTGTCTCCGCTAACTCACCAGCTACATTTTTCAGCTGGACTCCCTGAACTGCTCCCTCAGGGTTCAGTTGCTTTTGAAACTTCAGCAGATTTGCCACAGCTTCCTCTCCCCGTTCGTTGCATGACATTCAGCCTTCTTGGCGACCATTTTTCTTCATTCATTTAAATTTCAAGTCTCGTCAAACCTATTGAGAAATTCTATTTTTATGTTCCACTATTTACGCTAATTATTTCCTTACTTTTTGCCATCCATCTCCTAAACATTGCAATTTCTCTTCATTGTTCTTTAAAATTTTTTGGGAGACTGCCTCTGCGAGATCCCACTGCAACTCTTCCACTAATTTGAAATTTTTCCGTTTTGTTTTTCATTTTCAATTTATGTATGCTTCACATAAACTCAAGTCGTTACGAAAAACGTCGACGACAAATTCAAAGTCCTTTCAAAACAATATCGATAATATTGATACTGGCTAAAGAAATATTTAAAAATTTTAATGACATTAACGAACTTTACTTTTGTTTTTTTAAACATGTGCTTGATTTGATGAATAATCTAAACAAAATTGAAGGAATTCAAATTCACAACATGCACTATGAAATGACGAAACTTTTTTAAAATGTTTTAATAAATTTTTTAATAGATGATTGTATAAAAAATAATATTGGTGTGTATATAAAAGAAATGTTCAAGACAATACACAATTGATGTTGATACTTTCAATCAATTTATTGATAATTGTGTATCCTTTGCGTTGAATTGTGTTATCAAATAAAAAAAAATTGGATTTCGATGACAAAATTATAAAAAATTTAATTAAATTTGTGATTTAAAAAAATCCGATAATCTTCCTTTATTAAAAGGTTTTCCTAATCTAGTCTCTAAAGAAAAATATCAAGATATTGAGCATGAAATAAGAGAACTCAGATTTTTGGATTTTGGAGCCAGCGCATTAAATTGAAATATATTTTTGAAAAAGAGGAAAGTCAATTAATCTACCAAACAATAAACGTGTTTTGCCAAATTTATGTGATATTGTAAATAACTTTATGACTGCCAAACTCTTCAGCTAATGTTGAAAGAAGATTTAGCAAAATTAATCTTAATAAAACCGAAATAAGATACTCATTGCAAACAGTAACCCTTGAGGGGATTCTGTTTTTTTAAAGATTATTTAAAAAATAATTCCTCTGAATGTTAACATGTATGTATAGTATTTTTATTTTGTAATTACCCAATTTAAATCAATTACATATGTATGTCCTTCTTACGTACTTTATATGTAAAAATGTATGTTTGTATGCGTATAAAATCGAATAAATCAAAAAATTAATTCGACTCTACAGATGAATTGCAAGTTTATGAAAAACTTAAAAGTATATTCTATGAATTTCTATTTAAATTAAAATATAAAACACATCATATAAAAAATTAACTTTTATTTTGGAAAGTATATAAACTGTTTCGACACAAAACTCTTCAAATCGTGCTTTGAATTGAATAAAATGTTTAAAGTTTTTAAGAAATCTGTTGAATTGTTAATTTTTAAATGAAAGATTGTTGTTTAAAACAGAAGATTTTTGAGTGAGTATTTTTTACGACTTTTTTTTAAATACTGACGATTTTGTCGATTTTATTTACAAAATTTGACGATTTTTCTGAAAATTTTACTGGCAGCCCTGACTATAAATCGTTACCTCAACCGACATATTCTCTGGATTTAGTCTACAGTGACTCATGTCTCTCGTTGCCAAACCAAAAGGATTGACTCGAAGGAAAGAGAGTTTTATCTGAAACGATGCCATAATTGAACGAACAAATGAAGCTATTTTTTTTGCTTTTAAAAAAAGGTGATTTATTCAAAAAGTCATGGATTTATTGAAAAACAAATTTATGTTTTGGTAGATTTTGGGCATAATTTTGGTGCGAAATAATAAAAATGTGTGCTTTGTGGCAACGCTGTTTAACAAGTAGAGTTTTAATGACAATAAATTCATTTTTAATTGCTGAAAGAAAAATAAAAAGCATTGAGTAGACAGAAGACGATGGACGTATGATGGAAATTTCATGTTGCAAGGTGCGCGTCAAAATTATAAGGTAACTTTTTCTTGAATGGCACTTGCAATAAAAATAAATAATATTATCGTTCAAGAAATACATGATCCAGCTGTATCCAACGAAGTTGCCGGGGGATCGAAAGAGCTGTTAGATGCTTTGAAAAGTGGATTCTACATTTAGCTGAGCTTACGCTACCTTGACGGTAGCAAAAAGGCATTGGGTGAATTCGTAAATGCATTTTATTTGTGCAAACTGTCTGCCGCCAGTATTATACTATTATTTTTTTTTCATATAAATCAGCATATTTTATTCTTTTGAAACGCATCTTTCATAGAATATTAGACGGTTGATGAAGGCTTGCGTTATTTGCTTGTATGCGTGTGTGTGTGTGTAAAGAATGTAGAACATTTTGTTTAACAAAACAAGCAGAAGCCAAGTGTAATAAAACAAATGTTTGTATATTATTTTTTTTATGTTGTTGCTTAAACCATTTTATAGTTCTTTCTTGTTTTTCACCTTTATTTTTTTATTATTCTCTAAAGGCAAGCAAACAAAACAAAAGGAAAAAAAAGAATGATGCTTTTCGTCAAGTTTATTAACCTTTAAACTGAGAGTTGCTTTGACTTAACGTAAAATTGCACATAAATTGAAATGCTTAATTTTATTCTTAAAATTTAAAATACACATTTATGAAAAAGCTTTTCTTGTTTTAACTATAATTTTTTTTCTCTTTCTCTTATTTTAGCGGCGAACGTATGTGGCGTATGAGTCATTCTCTACCCTCTGGCATGGTATGTCCTTTTGTTTTTCTCTTAACATTTTGTTAATAAGTATTATATTTTTATTTATTTTTATCAAATAAAAATATTTTTCCTATAATTACATATGATTATAATTTTACTTTTATTTTTACTGAAATTCAAGTTCAAAGTTTTTTGAATGCATTTAAAATTTGTTTTTGGCATTTTTGATGATTTGACTTAAATCAAACATTTTTTTCAATTGAATATTTTTATATCTATAAAAAAAAATTAAAAACATAAATCTGAAAATAAAAAAAAAAATAATACAATAATGGGGCACTCGCTTTTGTAACCCTAAAAACTTCTAGACTGAACAGAAATCAGACAGACAGATCTATAGAACAAAAAAATCTCACTTTAAAACAAAACCAACAACAACACACATGTACAAATATTTCAAATAATCTAAAACAAATTAATTGATATACATATAATTTAAATAGCTACATAAATTTTTATGACACTAATAAACACAACAGCAGCGTTAGCGTAGCTTTTTTAACGTTGAAATGAATTAGTTCTCCTTTTTTAATCTGTTTATTTTACTTAAAGAATATCTGTATAGATAAATTTTATAATTTTACACTGAAAATAATCCCTGCAGCATATTTTGCACGAGTAGAATATACAAAACTTGTGTGCGTAATACGAAAAATATGTTGGGCTTGCACCCTGATTATGCATGTCGAAGTAGAGTTTTCGACTACCAAAAAATGTCCTAGATTAAAAAAAAACATGAACGCAATTCCTTTAATCTAGCACAATTCAAAGCTGACGAAAATTCGACTTCGACATACATAATCAGGATGTAGAATTTTATCAGTTTACGTACGGAAACGTCAACAGTTTCAGCTAACTAAACAACAACAAAATTTTCATTGCTTAAGGCCGAGGCCAGTGATACCAACTCAGTTGTTTTATCACTAAATTTAGTGGTTTTTATTTTTGTTTATTGCGAAAAATAAATTTTTAGTATTTAGTAAAAAATTTAGAAAAACCAGCCTCAAAAACTCCAATGGGAAATGAAAGTAGACCATTAAGTAAACAGAACTGCCAAAGGTTCTGAAAAGTTAGCTTGAATTTAATTTCTATGGCCTCTTGAAGTTGGGACATTTTTGCCCTATGTGTGAAAATTGGAAAAAAACGTGTATATAAAAATATTAAATGGAATGTATTTGTACGCATTTATTGTTGCATTGAACCCAGTGTGGAAAAATATATTTTTTCCTTTACTTCAACAAATGGTGGGCGGTATAGGCGTGGTCAAATATAAAGAAATCAATTTTGGATTAAAATGCATTACATGGCACTAATTGTCTTTTTCAGAAAAATGTAAAACTATTCTAGATCAAATGTATCTGAAATTCTATTGAATGCGATCTGAATATTTGAAAAAAAATGATTTTTAAGACTTTTTTCTTTCATTAAAAATTTTTTTAAAAAAGTTTTATTGTAATAACAAACTCAGAGTTGCCAAGTTGTTCACTGGAACGAATATAAATATTTTAAACTATATGATTCGAAATCTTTTTGATTGCGTAGAGAACTTTCGTTTAAATCCAAAGAACGTGTGTTCTTACCCCTACAATTTAGTACATTTTGTATAGTCTGCTTTAGGTTTTGTTTATATACTGCTTGGTTTATTTTCTTTTTGTCAGTGTATGAATTACAAGTAATGAATAAGAGCAAACACGCCACAACATAAGAACGCTGTTTTAGAAGGCCGCAACACCACCAATTCATCACTGTTCATGTGTATTGCATGTATTTCTGCAGTTTTTATTTGGTTGGTGCTGGTTTTATGTAAACTAAAGTCTTATTTATAACAAAAAATTACGAAAAAAGAGTACGAGAATTATTATTATTATTTCAATGTATACAAATCGTTATTTTAATATAGAATGGCAATAAAAAATTTTTTTTTTAACAAAGTATGTTTTTTTTGATATTTTGTAGATGCAACAAAAAACAAGTGATTTTGGGGAAAAAAACTTAGTTAGGTCCTTTCTATATTAAGGTAACGAAATTCTCTAATGGCTTCTTAAAAGTTAAAATTTACCCACTTAGGGTAAACAGTCTGGCGATATTTTGAGTTGCACACAAATTCTATACGGACTTATAATATGTTGCGGGGGGTTTGCAGTACCAATTGTAATAGATGCGTGAGAGTACATGATTAACTTTTTTCATTAAAATTTATTTGGGGCTCTCCATACAAAGTTCTTAACAAAAAATTGTTCCGCTCTATAGCTGTTGTGTTTATACAAGATACGGCCTTATTCATAAACGATTAGTGAAGTTAATATGTGCATTATAACCGGTTTTCTTTATAAAAATTTCACAAAAAACCTGTTATAACAACCTTACTAATCGTTTACGAATAAGACCCTTAAATTTTTTATTTTATTTTATCAACCTTAATACTTTTACACAACAACAATTACACTATTTAAAAAAAGTTTCCAAAACATTTTATGCTTTTATTTCACTTTTTCACACGTCTTTCTTTTTCTAAAACACTCGAAATACTTTAATTAACCACTTACAACATTTACTAACAATGTACTACTTTTTAATAGAAACTATTTTTTATAGAAACTATTTTTTATAGTTTTTTGTATTTTATATTAAATTTTTAATCATTTTTATTTTTTATAAACTGTGTATTAAATATTTACATTTAGAATTTAAGAGAGTGACATGACAATGCTATAAATACTTTTATTATAGATCTTTGAAATGTATTTTAATCCTAGATTAGGTACCACATTATACATACTTGTCCCTCCCCTCTTTGGCCCCTTGTTGCAACTAATGAGATTCGATTTGGCTATGCCTTTTTCAAATCACATTTTTTCAACAAATAAATACAGTGAGACCTCGATTATCCGTTCTGGTCGGGACCGGAATCATTCTGGATAATCGATTTTTCCGATTTTGTGTTGTACTTTTAAATTTTTTTTATTCATATGTAATTTATATATTCGGAGGTTTTATAAAAATGTTCAAATAAATAATCAGGCCTGTACTGAAATCATGGTAATTTCAAACCACGTGTTTTTCAAAAATAAATTCTTATTATTGCTGTTTTTATTAGTGTTTTTTTTACGTTGTTATTGTTCACAATGGAATATTTTATTTGATCTTCAAATGTCATGAATCGTACGATTTACAAATCACTAAAAGGGCTGCTTTTGATTTTTAGAAATCACGTGATTTGAGATCTCGTGATTTGCAGAACAGGCTTGAATATAAGAAAAAAAATGATAATTTTTGTTAAAAATAAGATTAAACACGATACATAAAGCATTCATTTTACGTAGTTTCTTGAAGAAAAAAATATATGTAATGTAATGTTGTTTGTTTCTTCTTTGCATTGAGTTTGATTGTTCAAAAGCAATAAAAAATGCTTAGAATCCCGGATAATAGAGGTTATCACGGTTAAGCGTTGCAAAACTAAAATTCAAGGATAGTAGAGGTGGTAATCACGTTTAATCGATGCCAAAAAATTAAATTTATATGAATTATTAAAAAAAATTTCTTGCCGAATAATCGGATTAATCGAGGCCCCACTGTGATGTTTTGCAATCAATATTTTTTTAATTTTCTGATATTTATAACTTTAAATAGGAAGATAATTTCAAGTTTAACTCATTCAGAAAACGGTTTATTTTATTAGACTACCAATTCGGTTTAAGCAAACAAAACAAGAAAAAAGCGAACATTAGTAGTTGAGGGCGAATTAAAAAGATAAAACAATAGCAAACAAAGAAGCCAATACCAACGTGAACTTGCAATCTGGAAGTACTACAAATGTCTATGCTTGTCATGACAAAAATTTATCATAAATATTGATACCTAAGCATTGGATCTGACGCCATGCCCGTCCACAATCATTTAATCTCATTTAATCTTTGCCGCTGCATTATGCAAAGTGACTAACTTTATATTAATTTCAGGTAGTTACACAATGTCATTGGTTAAACTATTGTCATTGGTTAAACTTGTGTCATTGGTTAAACTATTGTCATTAGTTAACTAGCGACTGTGAATTTGAGCCGTAATAGTATTTATTGCATTGTCTCTCTTCTATCTTTCTCGTTCTCCCTATCTCTCTTTCTCTCGTATCTAGCATAATTTTAGGAACTTTATATTTAACTTATAGTTTATTATTGTTTCAAATATTTTTAATTAACATGTAGTTATGTGATATATGATATTTATTTATTAGAAAAAAAAAACTGTCATTCTCTATAAAATAATTATTATATGTAATTACTGTAGAAGAGGTCTTTAGTTAAGTGTTATAATAAACTAATACTTCATAGTACATGATACAAAGAATACAAGATAATGCATTGCGCTGGTCCGTTAACTTTGTACACATATCAGCTGACTTTGTGTGACGTCACTGTAGTGAAAAATAAAATATATATATATTGTATGAACAAATATATTGTGACTTGTGCTTTTTAAATTAAAAAACATTTAAAGTTACTTAAAGTTTAATTAGTCCATAAAAATCATATCTAAACATCAAGTGTGCTGTTGTGAACTGTAACAAAAGCTGCGAAGGAAAAGCATCTTCTGTCTGTTATTTTTTTCTCGGAATTATGGCATCTTATCTAATGCGGCAAATGTGGGCTAATTTCTGACTGATAATTAAAACTAAACAAAAGAAAACAAAAAAGAAGTTTAAAACATTAAATTCAATGATGAAAATCAACACCCAGACGAAAAAAAATTTAAGACTTGCCTTACGATGGCTTTGATGGCTTCGCTAGGTAAAGGATGGGCAAGGATGAGGTTAGGAAGTCAGTTGGCTGTCAAATGATGAAATTTCAAGAATTATGCTGTCATCCTTTGACATTTATTTAGTAAAAAGTTGGGAAATTTTAACCATGGAACGCTACACTCTTGAACAAGAAATGTGAATTGTGAAAATTTACTATAAAAATGTTAAAAATTTTAATGTATCACCTCGTAAAATTCGAGCAGCTTTTCCTCATAACCAGGCTTCTTCTGAGATGAATGAAATTTCAAAGAAGAAAAAGTAAGAATCATGTCAATAAGACATGACGCGTCTAAACAAAGACTAATTTAATCGCTAATTCGAGGCTCACGGTACTGTTGCTGACAATAGACCAAAACAATGCGCTCGTTGTGGCCGTAGTAATGCTGACATCGCCGCTGTACAACAAAGTGTTGAGAATGAGCCTGGAACATTAACTCGTCGACGTTCGCAACAATTGGGCATCAGCAGTGGCCACAATTGGGTGATGTTGACATCAGTGACCTTTCGTTTCAGCAAAACGGCGCCACAAGCCACACAAGCAGCCAAACAATTCAGTTGTTGCATAAGAAATTTCCCGGTCGCGTAATTTCTCGATTTGGCGTTGTCAATTGGCCGGTTCGTTCTACGCATTCGAGCTGTGTTTCTCTGATATTTTTGAAGCTAAAACAGCTTTTGCTTATGCGTTTGGTTAATTTAACATTTGCATTCGAAATAAGGAAATCGAATTTTGTATGAAAACATCTACACATTTACTTTTGACTTGCCGTTCGAGCCATCGTTCGCATTTCAGTCTGCTCAGATAAACCGAAATCAAATTTCTTTCGCTTTGAGTGAAAAAGAATGCGTTCTTTCGATATTGATATGAAATAGACTATTTGTTAGCTTAATAAAATTGAATAAATCACAAATAATTAAAAATAAGTTTTTATAGCGTTAAATAATATTTAAAGCACATTTCATCAGCTCATAATAGGTTTGGCGCATATGCCAAAAGAACTCGGAATGGAGAAAAACGTAAAAGATGGTTTAAATGCAATTTGTATCAAAATATATCCGCTAGATTTTTTTTTTATATTTTTGCCACATCTTTCGGCATATGTTTTGAACAAAAATGTACATTTTTATGAACTTTCATTAATATAATGAAAAGAGAATATTCTTTTATTGAAATTTAAAAATCTTGTTTTGTGACGCCTATAGATTTTTGTTCTTCACAAATAGCATTTTGCACCGCACATGTATAGATACTTAACTAATTGCCGTGTATTGAGTAACTTGTTGAGTTCACCAAAGAAACAAGAGAATCGGCTTAAAGCCGGCTTAGAAGCTGTCACCAAGAAGCCTTAAAATTCTATTAGTAAAGTTTGAAGACATTAGCTGGAATAGTTTTTTTTACTATAACTAGTATTTACTGTATAAGGGCGTGGTAATTCCCACTTTTGTAATCGTGAGATTTATATGGTGTCGGGAACTCCCTTCCCTGTGTGAGCATAATTATCATAAGAATCGATTTAGTAGAAATAATATAATTTCTATAGGCGTGGCATTGCCTATTTTATCGTATCATTAAATTGCAATTAAATTGCGCGAGCAAAATTTCACAACAATTGGTTGAGGAGAAGTACGTAGTCGAAAAAATATTTACTTTGTGTGGGCGTGGCTTCGCGCACGTTTTTAGTATTAAATTATATCATCAGGGGAACTCAAATGTTTATGCAAAATTCTATAAGATTCTCTTAAGTAGAAATTCTTAAAAAAATAATATTTACTTTATATGGGCGGGGCACTACTGCCCATTTCTCCGATTATAATGTTGCATTGGCTCGGGAACTCAATGTGTGCAGAAAATTTTGTAAGAATCGTTTAAGTAGAAGTAGCAGCTAGAAAATATTATTTGCTTTGTATGGGCGTGACGCTGCGCTTTTTTTTATTTAAAAAAATTGTATTGTAGGTGGAATTCAATGTGTGTGTAAAGTTCCATAAGAGTCAGTTAGTATGGGCGTGGCACTGCCCACTTTTAACAGCAATGAACTGTATAGTCAGATGTGCCCAATGTCTGCGCAAAGTTTCATAAGGATCGGTTTAGTAGAAGTAGTAGAAAAAAGTATTTATTTGACATGGGTGTGGCATTGCCCACTTTTAAAGGTTTAAACTGTATGGTCAGATGTGAACAATGTCTGTGCAAAGTTTCATAAAGATCGGTTTAGTAGAAGTAGTATTTATTTGACAAGGGCGTGGCACCTCCCCCACTTTTATAATCATAGTGTTGTATTGCCCTGTGAACTTAATCTGAAGAGTTTTTAATTGTAGCTTGCGATGTAATTGTAGCTTGTAATTGGACCTTGAATTGATATATAGAGACTTTTTTCGAATGCTATAAAAAGCTTATTTCGACAAACCATTCTCTGATAGTCGAAAGGGTTTCTAAGGGCTCAAATTAAAAATTCAACTAAAGACTCGTGAATAAAGATGAAAAATTTATAAAATATAACTCATTTACCGAGATCTACATAATTAAAAAAAGAAACACACACCCGCCTTCATAAAATCAAAAGCCTACTTGCAAATCTTGAATCGTTAAAGACAATTATTCGAACTTTTTGTTTAAAATCTTTCCTTGTGATTTTTTTTTGTCAGCTAAAATTTCTTTAGTAAAACAGAAAAAGTTAGTTGGTCTCTAAAGAAAACTCTCATTTGTATTTATGTTAAGTGAACTCGAATCACAAAAAAAATGTATATTACAAAATAATTAAAACAAATCATAATTAACCAATTGAGAAGTCAATTAGCTCAATTAATCATCTCAACTACAAACAAAACCCCACTTGAGGTTGTCAATAAAACAAAATTTGTTTTTTCCCCTGAAGTTGTTGTTATACTTTTGCAATAATTAATTAAGTGGGAGGAAGGCAACAAAACAAAGTGTTGCACTCGTATGAACTCCTTTTTCCTTAATTGAACAGGACATAAATATCATTTTCATTTAGCAGTTTTCAATCTAAAAAATAAAGTGATTGAAAAAAATGAAATAAAAGCAACAACAACACAACTACCACCACAAATGGCGATAAAATGCAACATGTTACTTGCAACAATTCCATTTCGCTTCACTTCATTCATTCACTTGTCAAAGTTCATTTCCACTAGCTAAAAATTCTAAGAACAAAACACAATGGAATTGTGTGTGTTCCAGTGAGAGAGAGAAGGGGAAAATCACAAAAAATCTAAGAAAACTCACAAGGAAAGCAACAATGTTTATGAAAATGCACGAGAGTGTGTGAAATAATTACAGTAATGTGGAAAAAGCCATGTTCTTCTTTGAACATAAAAATTCTGAGATTTGTTTGCCCGTTTATGTATTAAAAAATTAGTTCAATTATGAATTAAGAATTATGCAATATAATTGGATAATTTGTATTTCCTATGGATGCAAAACGCCACGCCCATTTTTTTAAGGTCGCCAATTTTTATATGAATTAGACAGACATCTTAGCAGTAAAATCGTCTATACAATGTTTGAACGCCTTTTGTCTATTACAGCTTTTAAGTTATACTATGATCAATATTTATTTTGCATGGGCGTGGCACTGCCCAGGTTTCTTATCATTAAATGATATTCTCACGAAAATTCAATGTGTGTGCTGATTTTGAAAAAAAATCGGTTAAAAAGAAGTACAGTACAACATCCATAATTCGGACAGATATAGTTTCAGCTACTGTTCGGATTAGCGGATCGTCCGGACTACAGTTAAAATAAAATTTTAAACGCAATGCATAAATGTACATATATTTACTTTATTTTTTTATTGCCGAAAAGATAAATAGGAATTCATATTTGTATATAATCTATTTACAGAAAACATAAAGTAACATACTAAAAGTGGCCAAAAATATTCATTTTGAAAAATAAGAATTTTTATGTAATTTATCAGCTCTATTTTTAAATTCTTTTAAATATGAAATATCCTTATCTGTAGCTTTGGTTTGTTCAGCCCATAAAATAGCTTTAGAAAACAGTTCGCCACGAAAATTTTACTTAGAAAAAAGAACACTTGTCCAGACTATAGAGAAAAAATGTCTAAACTCTATTTTAAAAGGACAAACTAAAATAAATATTACAAAGTTAAAATATAATAGGTTGGACGGAAGTTTTTGATTTTTTTTTTTACTCAGATTTGGATTAAACCCATCGAATGCTACATTGCCTTCAATAACAATTCTGTACAGATTATTGGTTAAAAATAGTAGATTTAAGATTTGTTCATTATAAATTGCATCAAACCGACATTCAAGCCGCCAATTAAAACGCCTCGGTTTGGGTCACTGCTCCACATAACTTTGGATACGTTGCACGTTTCGGTGTTTCCCTTAACCGCCTCAGATTTCGTCTTTATAGTAGAGTCTGTAACTCTCTGAAACGATTTGGAATGTCTATCACTCTGTTATACGGTAATTGAACCCCCGTTTCGCTAATTCGCCTGCCTGCTCATTACCTTCTATGCCCTGGTGTCCACGAACGCAGTAGATGTGTACTCCTTTGAACGATCGAAGAGTATGTATATTCAGCGGATATCGCCCTGAATGCCGCATAACTTTCTATAAAAAAGTTTATATGTGAGTTTCTAGTTCTGGGATTACGTGCCAAATGAGCAGCCTTTTTGGGCTGCAAATATTGCTGCCTGGAAATGCTACAGTAATCGTAAAGCTTATAAGACTCCCGAATGTCCAGTTCCCGACAATAGACTGTAGCTCCAACTGCCTCTTGCATTTCGGAACCATCAGTATAAAAATTTCAAGTCCTATGGCAAGAACGAAGTACGTCCCGCAGACCAGCCGTCCTCCTCTAAAGTAAATTAAATAAATCTCACATATTATTTTCGATTAATCGCATTTTATTCGAAACCTCATTTTTTGGAATCTCTTTCGATTATTCGAAAATATGTATGTATTTCGAATGTTGAAATTTGCACTAATCCTGCTTTAGATTCTCAAATATACGCAACCTTAATATTTATTATCTCACATGCAACAGTCTGTCTCTGCCTCTGCCTTTGAATGTTGTAATCTTAGTGACAACCTTATAATCCAGGGGACACTAGAGGTGCCACAATCATGCCATAAACTAGATTGAACTAATTTCGTTCTTTCTCTGCGTTTCATTTCTATTTTCTTTCCTTCTTTTTTTATTTTTTTTTAGAGCAAAAGTTTGTTTAAGTTTTCTTGGTTTAACTGGGATAAGAAAAAAAAAATAGTAAATCTAATGGCAAGAATCAAACAACCAACAATGTTGTTGTAGTCAAACTTATGATAAAACTCTTTAGGAGTAACAACAAGTATAAACATTAGAGCTCATTTGAACTTTTAAGAAATAAAGAAGAACTTTTAAGATTTAGTTTCTTCACTAACTCATGTTTTTTGTTTGTTTGTTTTTTTGTCTGTGGAATTAATGACATGCAACGGACGGATTGGATTGTGTATCGCAAGCATGTGTCATAATATTAAATTTAAAAGTTGTTAAAGTTCAAGAGAGCAAAACAAAAAACTTTAAAGGTAACGCAGGCAAGCGTTTTTATTACAATTTTTGTTTTATTTCAAAAGCAATAAATCTTGCTGTAAGAAAAGTAGGTAAATAAAATTGAAAAAATAAAAGTTTTTTACTTTTTATAAAACTTTGCAAAGAATTATCAAACACAGTTGTCTTAAAAAAAAAATAAAAAATAAAAAATAAGGAAACTTTTGAATTAAAAATTTTATAGCAGCAGTAGGAATGCAAAATTAAGCGGTCGGTATTATCAAAAAGGTCAGCTTACCAAAGATGTTTGGAAAAGCTGTAGAAAAAATACCGCCCCAATTCAAAATTTTATGTCAAGTTTTATTAGAAATTTTGCGCAGGACCGTCGTGAATGCAAACTTAAATTACGCACACATATGCCACGCCCTGCTGCTCTGTAAAACGAGTAATTATTATTTTTTAATCGAGTGTGTTTTCTCAAAAATCGAATAATGATTGTCGACTGTGATCGACGCGCTGATTTTACAAATTGATTAGTCTACATTGTGCAACAGCGTGTTCACATTAACGACGCATCAAGGTTGATAATGATATTGTACAAGGTGGGCCAAAAGAAGTCATCGGATGTTGTTTTGCTCTCATTTTTTTAATGAAAAACTTCGATTCTATTTTTTGATTATGTTTACTTGAATCTTTAGAATTTTATTGGTCAAGTCGAGATGATGATATCGGCCAAATGGGCGCCGTCACAATTGATTGTCCTCCAGACCTAATTCGTTCAATTGCGACAGAAAAAACTCTGTTTCTGGCGACATCCTCGGCAACAGCGGCGACATTATCGGCAGAACGGGCGCTCCGGGGCCGGCCACTCTTGGCAGCGTCTCGTGTGGTCCCATACTCTCTAAGGTTGGTGGCCAAATGACGCAGTGTTTGCGCAGTCGGTGCCGGACGACCGGGGAATCGGCGACGGAATTCGCGCTGCGCCAACACCACATACGAATTTTTGCGCAAGAAAATAGACACGATTATTCCGCGTTCTTGGGGAGTGTATCGCTCCATGGCTTGTTCACTTGTATTCTACATCTGTCTAGTTCACAAATGTCAAAACAGATTCGAAATTGGACGCCATTTTCAAAAATAAGAGCGTCTTCCAATAGGGTGATTTTTTATGGCCCACCTTGTACATACTCAGCACAATTTCGACGCAGATTGTCGCATTGTTTGCGTTCACACTATCGGTGTGTGAGATCTAAAAACTATCAAGCTTGGTTTTGTCTGCTTCTAGTTTTATTTTTCGGAAAATGCCAACACATTTCCGAACTTCTCTTGAGAGAAAAATATTATTCTACTTTTCCATTAAGTGTTTTGTAAATTGAAAACCTCAAACTCGTTTTGGGTAAAATTTTTGTGTGTTTTTATTTTTGGTCATGAGGAAGTTGAAGCAATTGAGCGATAGATATGTGCTTTACTTATTTACTTTTTTCGATTATAAAATCAATATTTTTTTTCCTAATATTAGAATAAATTTCGTGTGTGTGCGTGTGTGTGTGGACTATGTCTTGTACGACTATTAGCTTTAAATCAGAAAAGTAAATTTTCACCAACATAATTTGACAAATGTCATTAACTCTATACCAGATCGGATAGTTCTGATGCAACCCTCGTTTAAACTTTTATAGCGAATATTTTAACTATGTCTTCTAGTTTGTTTAACATTTCATTTAGAATTTTAATGTTTAGTTTTTTTGTGTACTCGTATACATATAAACATATAAATCTTACTTTGTATATCCCCCATTACATACATACATACATTCCAATGCAAATACACACATCAAACAACTACATATTTATGCAATTGCAATTGATGTATATAATCGATAAAGAGTGTCCCAAAAAGTTATGCAGCATTGAATTGAATAAAAAACGCATTTTCAAGTGTATTTTTTTAATAGAAATATCAAATAGATATGCTGGCGCTGGTCTTCGGAAGAGAGGTGGAAAAAGGAGATTTCTCCTCCTAAGAGAAAGTTTTTAAAGTCTGTGTTTAGAAACGAAAAATTTTGGAAGGAAAACAATTAGTTTAGCAGCATATTACGGGTGGGGAAAAGAGCATCGTTTTTGTGTTCGGTACACGGCGACACGCTTTGTTCACATTTACTTTTGCTTTTTGCAAATAATAAGCAAATAATAATGGAATGTTGCCGGCAACATGTTCGTCTATGTGAACGTGAATGAAGAAATAAAAGAGAATTCCAGATGCTCTTCTTCCAAATGTTCGTCCGTCTAAACTTGGACTAAAGTTTATAATTCATTTAAAGATCCTTTTCAAAGTTTAAGCTGGAATTCGTGACTGCAGCCATACGATGGGTTGTACACTGTTTCCCAACAAAAATTTCCATCACCATTTTGCATAAACATGCAGAAATTTTGGTGTTGCAGCATTGAATTTTCTGTGCCAATGCGAGCGTGTCGTTATGTTGACATAATCCTACCGTATTCCTTAAGCTCTTGTAATTGCACAATTTCCCGAACTCAGACGTGGATCCAAGCTAAGCTTTTGATAGGGGAGCAATTGCATATCGCACTGTGTTTAACAATTACTCTATTAACACAAAATTTTAAAATATTCAATAGAAAAAAATACATACTTTTTTTTAATTTACAATGAAGAAGTATGAAAGACTAGCTGGGTCCCGCGGTGGATTAAAATGTATGTCCCTTACTATACCCCTTGTATTTTTAAACTTAGTAATTACACTTGGAGCCTCTATGCCCTTTCCTTTACTCAAACAAACTCACTGTCGCATTTGAATTTCACTTTTTTTATTTATTGTAAAAAAAGTTAAAAAACAGAATGAACAAGTTTGGATTAGGAGTCCAATACCGTTTTGTAAACAACAATAAATGACTTATTATTCTCCGCCAGCAACACCTTTAGACACTGTTTCGGTGTTATTATTTGAACGTAATTATTATTGTTGTTGGATCCCGCTTCTCCACACAGAAAAAAATCATTGTAAAATCGACTAAAACAAGGTTGATTCAACTAGTTTTGTTAACAATTTTGCTTCATAAGCGTTTCATGTTAATTTAAAATGATATTAAAGTTAAATAAAAGTCATAGTTATCCACTTTAAAGTAACTAGAAATCATTTTGAATTGACATTGTACGTGGTACTTTTTGAATTTTTTCTCTTTTACCATGAATTAATTTCCTTTCAATTTGTTTCACGTTGTTTCAACATGTTTGATGTTTTTTTAACATACAGCAATTATATTTTAAAATTTTTCCTTTTTTAACATGTTGATTTAACATAAGCCAACGATTGTTAATATTTAAAATTGACAAAAGTTTTTTCAAAGTATTCCAATGTAATTTTTAATGTTTATAACAATAGTTAATCTTGTTTCAACTATATGCAATGTTAATTTTACATGAAAAACTGTAATTATTACTTCAAAAACGGAATTTACAAAATTAAACTTTGATTGATGTTATTTTAACTCTGTAAAAGGTAATATGTAAAATGTACAATGTTATTTCAATGTGATTAATTTTAAATCACCATATTTTAATACTAAATTAATAATTTTAACCATTGATTTAACTTAAAATTAAAACAATGTTAAAAGTAAATTCAATTGGAATTTTTTCCGCATATTAACAATGACTTGATATCAACATTTCTTCATGTTGATTTTATATTGGGTTTTTTTTCTGTGTGTCTGGACTTTTCAACCGCTCTCTTTACAGTTGATGAAAAATTTGGTGTTTTATACTGATTATCCCCAAACATGGTTGCCGCACAAATGACAGCAAATTCAATGCTTGCTGAATCTTTGGCACACCCTGCTACAGCATCACTTTGCAAATCAGAACGTTTCTTAACGTTTCAAATTTGTTGGAAGTATACAGAAAAGTTTTTGAAATTTAAAATATTTTTCACAAAAATTTCAAACAATTAGAAACCTGACATTATGCAAACAATAATTTTTAACAATTTTATATTTTTAATTTTGTTTCTTTAAACTAGTTTTTTTTAATTTGTAATGAAATACTTTGAAAAACATTTACAAAAACATAAAAACAATTGTCAAAAACACACAGGCAGATATAACAAGGTAAATACATTCGAACAGCTGATTATCAAGTGATTGCATTGCGTCTGTCAACAAATTTCTATAAATGGAGTTTGATAGTTTGTTGTCGAATAGTTGTTTCAATAATAAAACCCATTTTGCTGCAACACCAAGATACAAGCAGGTAGGTGCTTTTCAAAATAACATGTCTATTGTTTGTTGGGAGTTTACCTATAGACTGTCAAAAAAGCACATATCGTCACCTTAAATGCAAACGGCCGACGTAACTACACTTTTATTTCTTTTAAACGAGAAGCTAAAAATATTATAAAGTCGATAATAATAGAGTATTCTTTGAAATCATTTTATTTTTTTTTCTATTTATAATATAGAGACTTATTACTTGAACGTGTGACAAGACAACTATTATTTATTTTTTTAGATTAAAAAAATACATTCACTTGTATTTATTCCCGTTTAAATTTCTTTAATAAAAGGACCGGTTTTGATCGTAGGAGTAAAAAATTTTCCTGAACATCAATCGAAAATTCTATTTCGAATGTTTGTGTGGTTACGTCCGTTTCCATTTAAGGTGGCAATCTCCAGGTAACCACCCATCGAACAATATATGTACATGTTTCTTTTGAACTGAACCCATCTGCTAGTAATAACTGTATCATGTTCCAACACTATATTTTATACAAAATATTTAAATTAAATTATATATTTATAATAAAGTGCGCCCTAAACTGCTGGAAAATTATAAATAAAACACAAAATTTATAACAAACCCCCCGCTTTTAATTTAAAAATATTAATTCTTAATAAAATTTAGAGTTTGTTTATGTTTAGAAAAATAATTTAATTTATTTTTAATTTATTTGAAAAAAATGTAGTTGAATGCGGAATGCACTTCTATTTATTTCTTAGAATTTCAAATAATTTTAGATAAGTAATAAAAATCATTATTTTGTTTTTAGAAATATCATTTGTAGTTGGTTTTATAATAATCATTAATCTTGCATCATAATAATACAAACATTAATAGGAATAAAAAATTACACCATTTCCTTAAGATACAGAAAATCAAATCAAAAAACAAATTCAATTAAAAATTATAATAACAATATTAAAATTGAAAAGAAAAATCGCCTTCAATAGAATTGCACATAATATTATGTGAGAAGTAAACAAGGTAAATAAGAATTTTTATTTATTGCTAACATAAATATGTTATGCCATTAATTAATCATGTCTATGAAAATTATTATATCTTATATAAATAATTATAACACAATGTCTGGCATAAAAAACATACTTCAAATGATTATGTCTAAAAAAGAAAAACTAATCAATTCTCCCATATTAGCAGAGCGGAATGGATTAAATATGAATTTTGTTTTTTTCACTTGTTAGACGGCTGTCCATTCTAATAGCAGACGTTAAGAAATGTTTGAAATAAATACAATAAAGGATAAGGATGACATGCCATTAACACTTGGCCAACTCTCCAGTAAGATCCCATAACAATTTTAGTCAATTATTGACTTCATTACGTTCTAAATTTCGGATATTTGCAGAAAGTTTAGATTTTCTATTTCAATGAGAAGAATTAATTTTTATTGCTTTTAGTATCACTCGCTTGTTTTGAAGGATGTACAGAATGATAAAAGAAGTTTTTAACACATTCGCGACCACTAGGGACTCCGAATTTTCGATTCTTTTCGGAGCTTATTCTACTTGCCCGGTTTTGTAGTGCTAGTATAAATTTTCAGTGCATTTTCTTAAATATATTAGCGGAGTTCAATGTTTAATGCAATGTGTCTTGCAAAAGTGCAAATGCAAAACATCGTATTGTCCAACGCAATTTTCGTGCATTTTGTTGTTGAAATTTTTCAAATAGTTACATTATTTTGCATTTGGAATTTTACAAAGCCACTTGCATCAGACTCTGAACTTTGCTATTATTTTTCGGAGTGCCTCTGCAGTTTCTGTAAGTTCGAAAATGTGATTGATAAATTTCAAAATATCAGAAAACTTCTCGAGGTTTTTGGAGTTAACTTTATTTTTTTCCAAGTTTTCGATTTTTTATAGCAATTATGGATTCCCGGTGGATTCAATCGCATTTTCGAAAATCTGTTAAATTTTGAATTTTCGAAAAATTTTACAATTTTTCTGAGTTACTTGAATTTTTCACAAGTTTTTGTTTTCTTTAATGACGTTTTACAAATGCTTGTTAAATTTCGAATTTTCGAAGAAATCGAAATTTTTTGGGATTAACTTTATTTTTATTTTGGAGTTTTCTAGTTCCTTGAAGAACTTATGGTTTTCTAGTGGATTTAATTAATTTCTTTGTACATTTAGAATTCACACAGTATTTTAAATATTTTTCGGAGGAAACGTATTTTTTAGATTTTTCGATTGGTTTAGTATACTTCATGGATTACTACTGGATTTTATGGATTTCTCATTTTCGGATACTTTTCAATTTTTGTTTCGGAGTAACTTTCACTTTTTCTGATTCCTGAAAGCAATTATGGATTTCTGGCGAATTTAATAGAGTTTTGGAATATTTTTTAAATACGTGCCAAAATTTCGATTTGGGAAGTATTTCAGGCTTTTTCGGAGTAACTTAAATTGTTTGTAAGTATTCGTTTTTGTAGGTTAGTTATATATTTCTGGTGGACTATAGGCTCTTTTGGTACATTTTTGATAATGGTGCTGAATTTCGAATATTCTGAGATTATTTTAGTTTTTTTTAGTATTCGACTTCTTTAGTATAGTTATGGATTTTTGGTGAATTTAAGGCACTTTTGGTGCTTTTCGAATATGTCTTAAATTTCGAATTCTCGAAATTTTTTTATTTTTTTCGGAGTAACTTTAATTTTTAGCGAATTTTCAATTTCTTTAGAGGAATTATAGATTTCTAATGGATTTTATGCCGTTTTGGTATATTTTCGAAACAATGTTGAAATGGATTTTTAGGAAAAGTTTCTAATTTTTCAGATATAAAGTTTTTGCGTTTTTAAGCTGTTTAGTGTCATTATAGGTTTCTGTTGGATTGAATATGCTTTAGGTGCATTTTAAAAAATGTGTAAAATCCAATTTTTTTTAATTTAATATTTTCGAAGTAGTTAATTTTTTTCTATTTAATTTTGAAGTTTCGGTGAATTTTCGATTTTTTTTGGAGAAGTAAATTGCTTGCAAGTTTTCGATTTTCTAAGCCAAATTATATATTTATATATATATATATCTGGTAGAATGTGTGTGTCACTTTATAAGCTTTTCCGAAAATGTTTTCGAAATTTGGATTTTTTTTCGGGATCTGTGTCTGCTTCTAGAGAACAGGATTTCATATTTTTTTACTCTAGATGCAGTATCGAATGCAGCTGTCTAATGTGGTAATAAATAAATCTTTTAATGTACATATGTATCTATTTGTTTAACACTTTCTTTCGGATAATATAAGATATAATAATTTTCATAAGACATTTGTAATCACTGAAATTCTATAGAAATAAAAACTTCGTTCATATACTTTTTGAAGCATTAAAACTGTAATTTGCTTAAAATTAACTCCCCTTTTTTCGCTAAATTTACTAGTTAAATTTCTTTTAGAAATGGTGTAACAACTGAACATTATCTCACATCTTTCTCATTTCCTAGAAAAAGAGCCTGCAATTGTTGTTGTTGTGATTGTTATGATTTCGTTAAACTCAATTTAAATAATTTTCATTTTTGTAAAATAGTTAAAAAAGTGTGTTGTAATTTGAATTTTGATTTGCTAAACAAAAAATTAAAAAAATTTCAAACTAAAAAACTGTTACAAAAGTTCTATAAACATATAAAAAAAATTTAATTCCCCACTTTTTCCTTTAATTGTTTTTCAACGGTTCTAAAAATTTTACAATAAAACTCGAACTAAATAGAAAATCGTTTGCAATGAAAACAATTTATTTATTTTCAACTTGTTTGTGAATAATGAAATAATTAATAAAAGAAATAAAGTTAAAAAAAAAACAAAAAAAAACAAAAATAAAATAAAAAATTCCACAGTGTAAAATAGACAAAAGCGCCATCTACAAAATAAATGTTTCCAAAATTCTTTGACTTGATATTTCAGTCACGTTATGCGTTTTCACCACAGGACACAGATTTCACCTCATCGTACCCAGGTCCCTCAATGAATCATCGCGGTGGTCGTGGTGGCGGTGGTTATAATGATTTTTCAGGTGGCGGTAGTGCTATGGGCTCCATGTGCAATATGGCACCGGCGATTAGCACAAATTCAGTGAACAGCGGCGGCGGCGGCGATAGTGGTGATACACAGGGCTGCAATGGCACCAATCTAATTGTGAATTATTTGCCTCAAGATATGACAGATCGTGAGCTTTATGCATTATTTAGGACGTGCGGTCCCATCAACACATGTCGTATCATGAAAGACTATAAGGTAAGTTTGTGAACGTTCTTCTTTTTTCCTTTTTAATGCCAAGTCCAAAATGATTGTTGAAAATATCGAGTAGAATAAATTTTAAATATACTGAACGTCGTTGTCTGTATTAATGAACCGCATATTTTTTTCCATAATTCGGGTATTTTTTGCAAAAAAAAATCTGGTTTTAGAGATATTAATAAACGAAAACTTCGACAGCTGGAATTTTTCTCTTCAGCCTGGATTACTAATGCTGCCAGAGAATGTAAACTACTAAAATTGTTTTGTTTTTTTTTTGTGTGCAAAAACATTTTGATAAAAGCCCTTGTGGAATTTGTTCCCATTAGGTAGCCACGGAATTGGGTTTTATAATCTACCTTCTAGGGTTAAAGTCAAATCACCTTATTTTCGAAGAAAAAACATTTTTTGAATTCCAAGGAATGGCTGAAATAAATTAAAAATAAGTGTATAATACGCGGAAACCGAACTAAAAGAAAATCATAGATTCACAAATATAGGAATTGCAGAATTCCGAAGTACCATAAACCATATCGTTAGCTGAAATGGAAAACAACGTAGCTAGCAAAAAACTTATAAATCGCGTTCTTTATTAATTATTGCATATGAAATCATATGGTACCCAGTTAGATTGAATGATTCGGGTTTTCAACCGGATTTTAAGCCGGGTTTTTCTGTATTATGTCGCCAGTCGGTTTTTTTATATGTTGATTTTTCGAATAGTTCTGTTTTTTCGCAAATTTTGTATGGGATTTCGTTCGTTATCGAATGCCGCATTTACCCCCTGGTCAGTCGGGCATTTTCTGATTTTTCAACATATTAGCGATTTTGAGGCACTTGATGCAGTTTTTTCAGGTCAGTTTGTTTGAATCGAATAACTGTGAGCAGATAATTTATTCTGAATACAGCAGACTCAATTGAAATTGTCCACGGCTTATACTGACGTTTTTATTTAGTTTTGTCGTATCGTCTGCTGATAAGAAAATTTTAAAAGTATTTTTAAAAAGATCCAACTCTTTCTTTAGCATACTTTGAATTTGTTATTACAAATATTAAATATTCTCCCTTTCGATTAATGCCCAAAAAATATTTTCATCAAATTTACTGCCATACTGTTTTAGTTTTCTAATAATATCATGTGTCAACAATTTTCTATGAAATATGTATTTTAGCCCAGATATTAGTGTCAACATAAAAATGTTGTCTGAATAATTTATCTTAAAAGTTTACCAGTTCATTTTGAAAGACACTACATCTGGGCGCTGGTAAAATTTTAAGCTTAACAGGGTGTGTACAACAAAAACTAAATGGGCGAGACTCTAAACTTAATGCATTATTAACGAACAATCTAAAGACCACGAACGACTAAATTTTATGTTGAGGTTTCATTTCGCAAAACCCGCCATTATCAGTTGGTATTCGTAAATAGATTAAATGGATCAATAAACTTTCATTTCTTTTCTTTTATTATCGTTGTATTTTGTCGTACTTATACTCATATAGAGTTATGGCAAACATAATAATCAAGGCGAATTCGTGATAGGTGGCCGCGACAGATCAGGTGATTATTTTTGCAGACGTGTCTTTCAGTACGTTTTTGGACATCGAAAGTTGAATAATAAATATGTAGTTTCATAAAAAAGTTCGGTATTCGGTAAAGTTCGGTAAAAGTTTTGCCGAAACCCAAATATTGTTCGAATAGCATTTTTTGCCGAACCCGTACGTTCGGTCGGACACTAGTTATTTCCTATTATTCAATTTAATAAACAATCAAAACTTTAATCAAATGAATTGAACATTTAATCGAAAAAAATATGTTTATTCAATTAAAGCGGTCAATTGAAAAAAATATTAATTGCCAGTCCCAGGATGTCACACAAATTCGTTCTTTTGTACAGTTACATTTAAAACAAAAACAAAATTTTAGAATTTGTTTTTATTTTAAATGTGGTTGTACGAAAGAACGAATAATTGTGACATCGTGTGACTGGCAGTAAGTAATTCTCAATGTGAGAAAATCTCTCACAATCAATAAATTGACGTTCAAAGCTCTTCATTGGCCTTACTACTGCATACCTTTAATGCTTTACGTGCTTACGCGTTCAGATTTTCTTGTGCATCACCTTTATATAAAATAATCTAATTTAAATTCTTTAAATACATTATTTCTCATTGTTCTTTTTCATTTTCTCAACGAATGTGTATGAAAACAAAAATGGTTTTATTTTCGTTATCTCATCACGTTCAATTTAACAACCTGCATTATCTGGCTGGTGACGATGGATGCCCGCCCGCCATTTGGGGAATACAACTGAAACAACAATGAATTTTTGTTTAACAAAATATTCAACAGACTGGCTACAGTTTTGGTTATGCTTTTGTTGATTTTGCTTCCGAAATTGATGCCCAAAATGCGATCAAGTCATTAAATGGAGTCACAGTAAGGAATAAGCGTATAAAGGTAAGTAATCTCGTTCGTCTCTTCTTTCTTTTTTTACTTCTTTTTTTTATTACAAATATTTCTGTTTTTAAATTGAATTATTTCATACAACTGTTCCAATAATAATGAACTGGTGGCAGTTTATAAATTGATTTAAATTTTTAATTGAAAATCAGGTTTATTCAACTTCCGTTTCCTTTTAATGGCGGTAGCAGCTAGGTTTTGTAAGGACATGAATAAAGTTAATGTACTTCAGTTTTACTAAAACACTTGCTTATACACATGTGACCAATAAAATAGGTACTCTGTTATACCTATTACAATTTCCGGGTTTTTCCAAAACTGTTGAAATTTTTTTTGACAATTTACCAGGTTTTAATTGTCAGAAAAATTTGTTGAGATAAGGACACGTTTGTAGTCAATAAAATAGGTACTTCGACAAAAAAATTACATTTTCTAAATGTTAAGGCAAAAGTGAACATCTTTACGTTTGTTATTTAATTTAAATCAATAATGCGCTAATCACAATATCCAAATCAATATGATAGATTGATCAAACACAGCATTGAACGATTGAAGAGCTAACAAGAAGAGCTGGTTCAGAGTCATATGGAACAGCAGGGGGGTTATTATGTATTTCGATTCGAAACGGAAATCATTTGAATTTGTATAGCTTAAGGCCGAGACACATAGAATCCGTCCTACGATATACGTTCTGTTTTCAACTGACGTTAAAGTTTCGGCGGAGGAGGTTGACACAATGAGTACTTTATTGACTGACATTAAATCTGCTTCATTTGATTAAAGTACAAATTTTTAATCGAATTCCAGGATATTCTGTTATTTTTTTCTTTTTAATTTTTATTTAATTTCATTTTGTCACCACACAACAAAAAAAGCTTTATACATTGTGTTTCGAAAGTGTTTTCTTTCGAATCGAAATACATAATAACCAAGAAGTCTAATAAATTTATTGCAAATTCAATTGGAGGATCTAAAAATATGGTTGTTGATGTCCTTAAACTAGAGATGGAATCGTGAGGGTATTTTCACCCAAAAAAATGTAAAGTGTAAAAAAATTATTTCCGAAAACTCACGCTCACGAAATACTTGCGAACCAAAAAACTATAAAATAATTTAAAAAAAACTATAAAATTAAATGAAAAATTAAAAAAAAAAATACAAGAAAGCGAAAAAATCACGCAGCAATGACGCTAAAAATCTATTCATGGGCGCTCACGAATGCTTTTTTTTTTGAAAGAGATGTAACTCAGGCAATTAATATTCCTACCAAGCATTTTGATGTGTTAGATTCTTTGGGAAGAGGATACTGATTGTGGACAGATGCTTAATTGCTTACTACAACTCTGATATTGCGCGTTATGTTAGTATTTAGATCAATATTGCAGCGCCTCTGCTATCAAGTAGGCGTAATAAATTTTCTTAGGCTGGGTAGCAATTTTGTCAATTATTTTACTTCGCCGAGGATTCTGCTGCATTACCATCGAAGGAGGGCGTTGTGATGTACATTAGCTGCCGGCACTGTTCAGTGACCAGTGATATGCCTTCGTCATTTGAGCAGTCCAACAACACCAAATACAATGTTATAATAATGCACATCAGAAAAAAGCAGTATTTTATGACGTGCCTGAAACTGGGTTCGAACCCACGTTCTTAGTCAATATTTGCATTGTAGTCAACGCGCTAGCAGGGACCATCTCTACCTTAAACATCGAAGAACAATAGAAAGAAAAGGAGATGTGTAAAAAACCAAAAAAGCCCAATTACGGATGGATATCAAAGATGAGCTCGTGTGTAACTTTTAACTCACGCTCATGCGTGCACCCAATGTTTTGGTATTGTATTAACGTGACACCGATGTTGACAACTGGAATAAGGCTGCATATTGTTTGATTTTCTTTTGTTTGCATTTTTCAAAACATGTAGGAGATTTCATGAAATCTCGGTCACGTAGTTGAGAAAAAGAGTGTCTAAAATTGAGAGCATAAAAAGAAATGCTTTAAAAATAAAATAGATTCTATTTCACGATCGTATGGAAAACATCGTTCAGCCCCAGTTCTGTTTGACCATTTTCATTATTTGTTATAAAAAAAAGTTGAAAATTTTGCACAACTTATTGGAATTGTTTCTAATTACATGGAGCAGTGGAGTTACTAGAAAAATCTTCAACGCGTCAAAGCGCACAAAAAGATGAGAGTGGCGACCTGGACTTAAGGGTAAAGAATTCAACATGTTATACAAAAAAAAAGAAGAAAAATTAAACACGGTGGCATATTTGATATTTGTGAAGATGCTACCTATTTTAATGAGCACATGTGTGCTTTATTATTTTAATTACTTCAACCTTTGACGACTGTTGTCCATGGATATATATGTGATTGTGCTGGTAGTTTCTTTAAACTTTACTCAACCTTTTTTTTTCATGAATTTTTTTAAACTTTTCGTCTATAAAATTCATGCCATCGTCATTATCCTTGAATATTTCATGTTTGTGGACTTTGTTCATTTGGTTTTTAGTTTTTTTTTTTTTTGTCAGGAGTGAATGAATGAATATCTCTTTTTTTATGTTTGAGTGAATTTTATTTAAACATATTCTTTTACTGTCGCTGCTTTTCTTCTTTGTTGCAATTTTTTGTCTTGTATTGTTTATTCATGGTGATAATAAAGATGAAACGACGGATAGCAATTGGGGAGCGCCATAACTCTGATGATGAACAAAGTACACTCAAAAAATAAATAATAAGCAAATGTTGATTTTTATTAATATCAGCTCGAATGTGAAAAATTGTAATTTCGTGTTTCTTTTTTCCTAAAATTAAATTCTTTAATAGAGAGTGCTTAGAAACTTTCTGCTTTGATTTAATTTTTATTAAGATTATTATTGTAAATATTTTTGTTAAGGACATTTGACAGAAAACAACAAGTTTTCATTCATTACGCACTGTCACCTTCATCAATCATTTATTCCATTATACACACATCCACATAAACATTTTCAATTCCCAGTCCATCCCAACCATTACAAATGAAATTATTTCTCTTGTTATTTGTTATATCTCCAGAATCTTAATGCAATCCACTCCATGATGTTCTTTCGGCACATACGAAAATTTTAAAATTAATGAATCTTTTGAATCGTCCTCCTCTACCAACAAACAACATAAGAGCTATTTCTAGCCCCACAAACTGAAATAATGAACCGCGAAAGCCAAAACTTAAATCATCCTTATTTGCTGTCATTTAAATAAAACCCTTAACACTTTAGTTAGTTTGCTTTCCTTTTGTTCTCTTAAGCGAGATTCTAAACTAAAGCGTAGTAGAGTAATAAACTACTAATTACTTAAATTGTCACGCTTAATGGCAACCAATTGGCTACACATTGCACCTGAATAAACACAGAATATCGTCGTCGTCGTCGTCATGTCTAAAGCAAAAGAGACAGACACCAGATGTACTACCTGAACATTTAAACATCAAAGACGTGCAATGAATTCGAACAATTTTCCGAACTAGCTAAAAAGTAAAACATAAAAAAATGAAAGTGAAAATGAAAAATCATAGACATGAGATTTTCTTAAGCAAAAAAAAAATAAATAATAAAAATTTAACAGCAACAAATGGGGGGGCTGATTTTATAAGGGAACGCATGCATCATCTCTACTGTATAAGAAAGGGGTTTCTCAAATGTTCATATTGTTTTATTTTTTATTTGAATATTGAAACTTTCATTCGCCGAAGCAGCAAGCATTCTATTAAAAAGTGATGAGATTTTTCTCCAAATTCTTTGAGGTTTCTTTGTTATGTCAGGTAGTTCACGAACGAATGGCTCTCTGTCAAAATTTTCACTTCATAAAGAATTTCTGCTGTGTGATAATTGCATAGAAGAGCGTAAGATTTCTTACAGGTTCTTTTAATTTTTATTTAAAATAAATTTAATAAAAGAAAATTCAACTTCTTTAATATATTAACTGAGTGTTGTGTAGCATGCTTTTAGGTGTCTAAAAGTTTAATAACGTGAAGTCTAATTGCATAGAAGAGCGTAAGATTTCTTACAGGTTCTTTTAATTTTTATTTAAAATAAATTTAATAAAAGAAAATTCAACTTCTTTAATATATTAACTGAGTGTTGTGTAGCATGCTTTTAGGTGTCTAAAAGTTTAATAACGTGAAGTCTACTTTTTAGGTGCTAAACATTAATTTACAGTACAACCTCCCTAATTCGGATAGATATATGTAGTTTCAGCTACTGTCCGGATTAGCGGATCTTCCGGACTATAAACAAAATTTTTTAATTTCACTTTTTAGGAAAACAAAAAAATTTTTTTTAATGATTTCAAATAGAAAGAGGAAAGGACAAAACAACCGCCTTTTCTTTTCTAAAAAAAATCGCAACATTTTTTGCCCTTTTTATTGAAAATTTGCAATATTTTCAATGATTTTTTGGAATAGTGAGTTTATTAAAAATTATTGTATCATCATTTACGAGGCAAAATTTTTGTCTTACAAAAACTTGAATAGTGTTTTTTTATAAAAACTAAAAGAAATGTTACATTTTCTTTAGAAAAGAAAACGGCAAAAAGCATCCCCTTGTGTAAAGCCTGGTACTCTGTTCAAAATTGCACGCTAAATTTTGACATAATCCGTATTAAAAAAAATTTACATGAAATATTAATGAAAAAATGTTGCAAAAGTTGTACTCTGTTCAATCGTGAAAAATTTATGAAATGTATATGGCAACATATTCGTGCCATCTGTGAACTAATGTGACTGGCATTTATTTCGCACGAAATATTGACAGTTGATAAAATTTTTTCTGTAGCTTTTTTTACTCTTAATTTTCTGTGCTAAAAATTTTTTTAAATAAAATTTATAAAATCATAATAAATACAAAAGAAAAAAGTAAATTTACTGAAATGCAGAAGCGTCTACTGATATCAGCAGTAAAAAAAAGAAAACTTATCTGGCATAAGTCCCAAAAGCTTTAAAGGCACCCGAAACACCATAAAAGAATCTTGGAGGGAAATCGCTGATGAAATAGGAAAACCTGGTAAGATTTTAAGTTTATATGTATATACATATTTACTATATGCATTTTCCATAGATAAAGAATGTAGACAAAGCTGGAAGAGCATTCTCGACAGCAAGCGCTATTATAAGCAAAGTGTTCAAGAAGTCTGGAAGTGGGTGTGAATTAGAATTAAACATATATTTTTGTTTACAAAAGACGAAAATTTTTTCCGAAAAAGTAATATGGGCATCACTTGTTACTTGTCAAAGTTTTCACGCGAAATAATCAATGTTGATGAAAATGTTTCACAACTTCGAACAGAGTACCAGGCTTAGGCGAGAAAAACAAACTTATAAAACTAATATTATGTTGCATGGATGTAACTACACTTTTATTTAATTTAAAAGAGAAGCTAAACACGTCATAAAGTCAATAATAATAGAGGATTCCTTGCAATTCTTTAATAATATTTAGACGGCTTTTTCACACTCTAAAGTTTATTTTCCAAAGTTTAATTCAGCTGGGAGAAAGACATAATAAGAAAATATTCGTCTCTCCGTCTTTCTCTCAGCTGAATTAAAACTTTGCAAAGTAAACTTTGACTGTGGAAAAGCCGTCTTACTTTTGAATAAGACAACTCAACACTTTTTTTTTACAAGAGCACTTGTACTTACTCCCGGTTAAATTTTCGGTAACAAAGTTTCTGCTTCTGATCGTAGGAGTCTAAAATTTTCCGTGAACATGTAGTTTGACGAACCATAATCAATCAAAAACTCTATGATATGAACGATACGAAGCCAATTTTTATGCTTAACCTTTAATTTTTATATTATTTTGTAGTATTTGCATGAACTGTTAACTCTTTTTTTTAATAAAGCAAATAAAATCAAAACTTTTCTTAAGAAAAGAAAAACTTTTCCCGAATTTTTAAAACCGTAACAATAACTTATTTTTAAGGTTGAGCTTAGACCTTCTATTAAGTATGGGGTAAAGAGCACGTCCGCACTTTATATCTTTATCACAAATGTAATTTACATATTGTTTGAATTTAAGTTTCTTATCTAAAGTGATACCTAGATATTTAATATCATCTTTGATGGAGATCACGTTTCCTCTACAGTACAAAATTTTAGTAGGAATGCGTTTTGGTGATTTATTATATGGGAATATAATGACCTGCGTTTTATTATCATTTACTTTTATTTTCGACGTATTAAAATATTTTTGGCTTTTCTTAAGGCTCTCTTCCATTCTCTTGATTATTGCATTTGAAAGTTTTCCACTGCATATAAAAGCACTGTCATCAGCATAAAATGGTGCTTCCTGATTTCTGTGCACCTCAACATCAGATGTATACAATGAGTAGAGTGTAGGTGATAGTACTGACCCTTGTGGCAATTCCGCTGGGATTTGTCTTTCTGTTGAGAAGTCCGCGTCAACACACACAACAAATGTACGGTTCTTTAGAAAACTTGTATAATTTTTTGTATATACAATGGGAAATCTAATGCATTGAGCTTGTGTAACATCCCATTTTGCCAGATGATGTCAAAAGCCTTTTCTGTATCGAGAAAAACAACGCCTATACTCTTTTGTTATCTTCGATATAATTCAAATATTCGACTTATTCGAAAACCGGATCACCCTAGTGGGCAGTCTTCATTTTCTCATTCTTCAATTAAACTAAAATATTTTACAAATTCTTTAGTTCTTGCTGACACATAAATACTTATTTTGTCTATCGGCAAAATAACGAAAAAAAATTTACTGAGAAAAAAGAACACTTGTTCCGGACTGTAGAGAAACAATTTCTAAACTGTTTGAAAAATTTAAATGTCCATAGTCTGAATTACCAAGTATCCGGATTAGAGATGTTATGCTATTAGGTAAGGTTGCACAGGCCGCTAGCTGCAAGCAGCCGGCCCACTTGGGTCCAGAAAAAATAGGTCCGTTTGTGCTGCCTGAAATAGACAGAGAAAAGATTAACTATTTGTACTGTACTTTGATTTCTTATCAGAAAACAAAAACTGGAAATTTTATTTGTAAAACGCTGGAAGCCAAAAAAAAGAGTAAGAGTGGTTTTAAAAGAATTTAAAAATTTAAAAATTAATTGTAACTAACATTTACCACAATTTTAATATTTTTTCGATTTTCCTTAAAACATAAAAGTGAAGAAAATCATATTTTATAACAGCATTTTAATTAAATTAAAATTATGCAAATTTTTTTTATACTTGGACTCAAAAATTTTATTTTTTTTTATTGCAGGTTTCATATGCCCGACCTGGTGGTGAATCAATCAAGGATACCAATTTATATGTCACCAATCTACCGCGTACAATCACCGACGATGAATTGGATAAAATCTTTGGTAAATACGGCAATATTGTGCAAAAGAACATACTCAGAGACAAATTGACTGGTAAGCCCAGAGGTGTGGCATTTGTGAGGTGAGTTTTTCATTCTACAAAAGTAAACTGCTGACTTTTTTTTTTGTTTGATTGAGTTGTTTATACTCATAAAAAAGTTAATGATAGAATTTAAATGTTGCCACAAAGAAGGAGCTGGCAGAAACAACATACACAAGTGGCCAATCAAATAGGTACCATATACATAATTATCAAAAACGCAGAGTTTTCTATTGAATGCAGCAAAAATAAATAGAAATACAAGTAACAACTAAAACCAAATAAAAAAAATGCTAATTTCACTTGGTCAATAAAATAGGTACTGCGAAAAAGAAATGCATATAACAGAAGAATTTTTCATAGCAAACTATTAAATATTGTTAAAGTATTGTTGTTTAAGCAGCCACTATTTCCACCATTGTTTTTAATATCCTACATTTGGTCTGTGCGGCATAGAGGAAACAATTCTACAGCAGGTTTTAACAGAAGTGTCAATCACACCATATTTGCCACAAATCCGTATGAAAACTTTGTTTTCGCAATCTCACATCTAAATCTCCGCGAAGACTCTATGGGATTGAGGTCGGGTGATTAATTTGGCCACTCCACAACACTTACTTTATGTCCTCCAAAAAACCACTTAACTAACTTGGAGTTATCGGAAATACAATCGTAGTGGCATTTCTTCCCGAAATTCGTTTAACACGTCAATGTACATACATACGTATGTAATTATAATTTCTCTGTGTCCCAAAAAAAAATGTTCGACGGTCTTCTTTCTAAAGCATTAAGTTTTCTCCAAAAATCTTTTAATTCTTTGTGACAAACAGTGTTTCTGTTTTGCAGATTGAGTTTTTCTATCAACGTAACCGTACGAACTAATCTTTTCGAAAGATTAGCCTAACACAGATGTCCCTACTCAGTTCTTTTCGAAATTTGTTTATCCATTTTAGTTGCAATGACCTTGAAAGACATAAAAGGGTCTCGCTCTCCCAGAGCATTGCTGTGTATATTCACCTGCAATATTGCTGATTTTTTTACTACGCCACGACTTTCTGTTGTTTTTCGGGGCTTAAGAGTATTTTTTACAACAATATTTTAGGATAATCCAAGAGCAAACACTTGTGCTATAAAATTGTAAGACTTTTGCTGCTCAGGAAGCTTTCGGACAATTCTCCACTCTGCAGCTGTACAATGTTGTGCCCCACACATCTATTTTTAATTCTATTGTAATTACAATCCATGTTATGTTGCAATTTCATAACAAACTTAAAAGTGTTAATTTTAATCCTAAAATTGGCGAAATTTAGGAATATAATATTATAGGAACCGCAAGATGTTTTTACATTTTTAAAGAATTTCCTTTTAAATATAAAACGAGTTTTTTTGTAAAAGGAGTTTTTATAATTGATTCAAAGTAAACATTCAACAAAATTTATTTTTTTTGGCACTTGTTTGAATGAGTATACATACGGTATGTTCTACATTCCACTTTGAAGTGAAATTCAATAGAAATCAGTTTAAAATTCATATGTTCTGCATCCTGTTTTTTTTACGATTGAATTTTCATATTCAATACAAATATACTCTACTTTTCCAACACAGCAAAAATAAAAAGTTTACTTTTCATATTTCAATTTCACTACTTTTGTAGAACATACGAGGGCGGATTGATATTGAAGCTACCTAAGTAGGAAAAAAACATTTTTTTAAACCATTTATTTCTCAACATAGTCTCCTTTTAGCTCAATACACTTAGTAAGACGATATTCCAACTTTTTTATACCATCTGAATAATACGATTTTGAGAACCCCTCAAAATAGGCGTTAGTTTCGGTAATCACTTCTTCGTTTGAGATGAATCTTTTTCCTGCGGGCCATTTTTTCAAGTTTGGAAAGAGGAAAAAGTCACTAGGAGCTAAATGTGGACTATAAGGTGGATGATCAACCAATTCGAAGTGTATTTCACGTAATTTTAGCATCGTATCTAATGCTGTGTGAACCCATCCGTTGTCTTGAAGAAAGGGCACTTTTTTCTTCTTTAAATGTGGCCGTTTTTTCTTGATTGCATCAATCAATTGATCAAATAATGCACGATAATACTTTCCTGTGATTGTGGATCCTTTTCCAAGATAATCGATGAGCAATATTCCGTGTGCATCCCAAAATACAGTGGCCATAACCTTGCCAGCCGATTTCACTGTCTTCGCCTTCATTGGAGCACTTCCACCAGCTTCCACCAATTGTTTAGATTGATTTTTGGTTTCAGATGTGTAGTGGTGGACCCACGTTTTATCAAGAGTTATTAATCGACGCCAAAAATCCACAGGATTACGCTTTATCATGTCCAAACACCGCTGTGAAGTGGTCTGTCGAACTCGTTTTTGTTCGACACTGAGCAAACGCGGCACCCATCTTGCCGATAGCTTCTTCATATGCAAATGTTCATGCAAAATGTTGAACGCACGTTCATATGATTGTTTATAATTTCAACAATCTCACGTAACTTGACTCGGCGATCATTCATAACGATATCGAGGATTTTCTTGATATTTTCTTCAGTAACCATCTCTTTTAACCTTCCTGTTGATGGTCCAATCCAATATTTTACTATATAACTTGACGGAGCAGACTCACCGTAATGTTTATCGAGCTTTTCTTTTGTCTCTTTTGTCGTTTTCCCTTTCAAATAATAGTTCAATCACTGGACGAAATTCACTTTTTTCCATTTTTCAAGAAACACAAAAGTTGCTTACTTTAAACGACTACAACAAATAAACTAATCTATGAATTTGGCTGAAATTTTAACAGCTGACGTTTGACAGATCGCAATTTCTAAAAAAAAAGTTTTTGTGTTTGTGCTGCCATCTAGCGCTAGGTATCTTCAATATCAATCCGCCCTCGTATGTGTACATATGATTGTCAAGCCGAACTTTTATCCAAGTTATTTAATTCATGTTGGAAAAGCCCTCGTAAATTCCGGTTTTCTTCAAATGAGAGTAGAAAAATAAGTCAGCAGTTGGTCAAAAGAAAAGGAAAAGTTTTTTTTTTTTTGCGCTGGTTTTGTTTTCAAACGTATGTTTATTTTTAATGCGCGTTTAATGCCTTTTTTTATTATTGACAGATTTAACAAACGCGAAGAAGCCCAAGAAGCTATATCGGCTTTAAATAATGTTATACCTGAAGGTGCCGCTCAACCTTTAACCGTACGCTTGGCCGAAGAGCATGGCAAATTGAAAGCCAATCATTTTATGAACCAATTGGGCATGGGTCCGCCTGCTGCTCCCATACCTGCGGCTGGGCCAGGCTTCAATAACATGGTGCACAGAGGTAGACACAATAAAAATCGTAATCAAAAACCACATCCCTATCATAATCCACAAAAATTCATTTAAATTTCTTATTAAAACAAGAGCATTAAGAATATCTATACGTTTTTGTTCGGATTTTTTTTTTAAAAACAATAAAACAAAAAAATTAAAAGTCAAATCTTAACTATTCAATTTAATCAACATATAAAAAAATTTATATTAAAAAAAAATGCAAATATTTTTTTTCCGTGAATGACAATTTTTTCATCCGCAATTTCGTTTTTTTTTTAATAAAAAAATTAATACAAATAATTAACAGGGAACAAAATACAAAATGTTCTTGTTTCAGTCTTCTAAACTGTTACCTCTTTAAGGATAGTTTTATTAGACTTTTAAACAGATTAAGCTTAAAACAATATGAATTGGTTATAAGTTGTGAAGGGATTGCAATAAAAATATTGAATCAAAATGAGTTAAATTAACACTTGAACACTTAATAATTGCGTTTCTACAAGCGGGTTTTCATTTGTAATATTTTCAAATTGTTTCAAATTTTCAAAATACGTACAGTTGCTTTTAAAATTTATGATACATTAGCGGTTTTCACTCTTGGCGATAAAATACCCTTCTAGATCTTAACGTAGTTTGAGAATTCCGTGACTTTCTTTCATTTATTTCTCAACATAGTCTTCTTTCAGCACGATACATTTTGTCAAGCGTCTTTCTAGTTTTTTCACTTCCTCCAAATAATATTTCTTAAGAACCTCAAAATAGGCGCTTGTTTCAATAATAACCTTTACATTTTACCCAAATCTCTTTTATCCGCCACAGCCATTTCTTAAAGTTTGTAAACAGGAAATAATCTCAAAAAGGAGCTAAAAACAAAGAGTATGTTTGATATGGTAGCAGTTCGTAGCTTCATTCATTGATTTTTTGTCATAGTAAAAGCGTTTGCGTTTATGATCCAATCTGAGCAATCGTGGCATCCATCCCTCGGATAGATTTTTCATATCCAAATATTCATGCAAATGTGATATACTCGCTCAGTTGAGATGCCTAAACCCTGAGCCATCTCACGTACTTTCAGTTTCCGATCGTCCAATACCATTTCAATGGGTATTGTCGGCTTTTTCTGTCGTGACCACCTTTTTGGGGAACAACCTGTACGTTTGACATCATTTTTGCTGGTACGACCACATCGAAACTCAGTAAACTACTTAAATTGATGGTGCAGAGTCTCCATAGTATTTAGCAATTCTTTCTTTGCTTTCGGTGATGGTTTTTTACTTAAAAAATAATATTTAATCTGCCCACGAAATTCCCTTTTTTAATTTTCGTTAAAAGTAACGAGCTTCTGTACTTTCAATCGCTGTCAGAAGCAAACTAATAGACGCAGTTTCCTTAAAATTCGACAGTGGTCTTGTAATAGCTAACAGTTAATGGGACTATTGCTGGGTTTAAAGTTGCTGCCTTAGAAATACAAAAAGTCAGGGAATTATCAAACTGTCCACCTATTTATATTTATGAGACTGCAAGCACAAAATGTATTGAACTACAATTAACTGCATTGTGACGAAAAAAAAACAACTCAAAAAGCTGTTGTAGTGAACACGTTTATTACCCGAGTAAAACGGTGACGGAAAACAAAACAAAAAAACAAATTGATTCATTCATTTATAAACGGTAGTCGAAATTTCGTCTTCGATTTCTAGTACGACTTCTTGAAGTCGACGGCGAAAATTTGACAACCGTAATAAGACCCAACAGATAATGCGCAACAGACACTTGTGCCTTGTAGTGAAAAGTCGTAGTGAATATAAGAGACATATAAACCTAACACAAAGAGTGAACACCGCTACACTCGTTCGTTTTCCTGGTACTGTTGTGTATTCAAAATGTTTACTTTTTCTCAATAGTATTTTTAAAACAAGGTGTTTTTAAAACCGAGATAAACTCAAAATATTTTTTTTCCAAAATTAACATTTTCAAAATGAAACTTTACCAAAAAAGAAGTACTTTTTAAAAATAAAAATGTTTTTAATTGAAGCATGTATGTACATGTATTAATGGGTCGATTATGGATGGCAAACGAACCTCATCTTGGTTGCCAGTTGTTGAAAACGGTATTGCGGATGACAACCGGCAACTAAAATGCTTTTTAATGCTTTTTCTGTCAACTGAAAATTTTTAGTTAACCGACCGACAACACACTGACTGAAGTTCGCTTGCTGTCCATAATCGATCTATAAGTTTCTTTAGCCACTTTTTTCTAATTAAAAAAAGAACTAATAAGTTAAATTATATTAAATAAAAAAAAACACATTTTTGTTTAAAATCTCTCAAATCTTTTCATTAATTTGTTTCGAATCAAAAAAAAATAAATAATTAATAAAAAAATTTTACACAAATAAATAAAACAACACACAATTAATAATATAAAACTAATTAATAATTAAACTTTACTAACATTGTGTTTGTATGTAGTATTTTTAAGAACCTCCCATAACTTTTAATTTTAAGAACAAATCGTTTGACTCTTAAAATAAAAATAAACAAACAGAAAAACACTTTTTCTTACAAAAAAAAATTAAAAAATTATGTATTCGCTTAAAAAGTTGCGAATAAAAATCATTCGAATAAAGTTGTTAGAATACAAATTTTTTTGTTAAAAAAAATATACATAGATTTCCGTAACGTCGTATCAAAGTCCATCATCCATCTATTCTAGCATAGCATGTATAAGTATACGAACCTAGCAAAAACTTGCTAATAACTTCTATTAAGAACAACATATTTTTCCACGCAAACTACATACCGTCTGCTTTACTTTATAAGTTGTTATGTAACTACTTATTATGCCAGCCATAGACGACATGTTTTTTACATCTGATTTGTCAAATTTCACACTGTACATGTCGTGTGGTACCTTTAAAACAAAATTTCAAGTAGAGCGTGCTCTATTCTGATCTGAGAAACCTTTCTGACAGCAGCTGTTTTTATTGTGACAAAACTCTCTAATATGAAAATTTAAGCAATATTTTTCAACAATTTTTTAGTTTAAGTTTATTTCTTATTGACGAATTAGTACAATTTTAATAAATTAAATTTTCCAGGGACATGCATTTTGATATGGCGGATCGAAATCTACCAAGAAGTCCTTTTTGAATTTTTTGTAACTTAGGGCTTTATTGAAATCATATGACGATATGTAGAGTCACAGAGGTGACAAGTCAGACGTAAAAAACATGTCGTCTACGAGTTTCGTTAGTAAATAAACAAGTAAATTCTTTTCTGAGTAGCACAGTTCAACTCCTGCCCAAGGCATGTCTTTTTTTCAATTGTGTGCGTATTCGTGAAAACAAGTTCTTAGCGCTCGACTCGAAACCTGACAATTACGACAGCTCAGCTTACATTTCATTTTTATTGTGTTCTGTGTATTCAAGGACTTCCATGTATTGACAGTGAATTTGAAGTCATTATATGTAATCTGACGTGACAAGTAATTTCGCTCTAATGGTCCTGCCATGTCAAAGTTTTGAGCTTCACCATCAAAGTAGAAGTAGTGAAAAGTGTGTAGTTCATATGTTTGTTAACATTTTAACTTATTACTTTGCCATTAAAGTTTTTACTGGGAATGTCTGTCGTGTTGGCGACCCATCTTGTTAGGAGCTGAGCGAAAGTTCAACAGTTTCGCTGTTTAAAAAGTATTTATTCGTGGCTCTTCTTGAATCTACAATATTGGCTTAAAAAAATTCTGCAGAGATTTGAGTCTCTGCAACAAAATCTCCCTGAAAACAGCTTCTAGACGGTGGAAGAATTTTGTTTTAAAAAACACTTTCTAACAACCAAATTACATAAATAACAATATATTACAAGTTCAACAATTAATTAAATGAAACATTTCTTTTTTTAATATTTAACCACAAAAAAACATATTTACAAAAAACCAAAAACAAAAACATTTATTAAATCTACTAGTTTAAGTCTTGAAACTTTAAAAAAATAGCATCTAACACAAAGTAAAACAAGAGACCTTTTAAAGAAAAATCCTGGAGAGTGTTTTACATGGCCAACTCAAAAACAACTGGCAATAAGTTTATAAAACTTGAAAGGGGAATAGAATAAATACTTTTTAAAAGGTCTTTTTTTTCTATAGATAATTTTTAGATTTATACATATAAAACCGTGGGATTTTTATTACAAAAATTACTTGCAAAGAAAACAAAATATAACGTGAGAGGCAATACAATGGAGACTTGCAACAATGACTTTTTATTCAATGTGCTCTTCCAAATTAAAAAAAAAACAATTCTCTGTTTCAAAGTTTAAATTTTTTTTTTTAAATGTTTCCATTGTATTGTAATTTTCACAAAACAAAACTTACAAATATAATATTACACACATACAAAAGTATATTCAATATTAATTATTAAAAAAAATAATAATAATAATATTCATGGAAGTTTGTGTAGAAATTTAGTAATAAATATCAGTTACTTTTAACAATAAAAAAAACCCTAAAAAATTTAATTTTTTTTAATACAATTTTTTTTAATATAATTTTTTTACAGTCTACTGGAAAAAGTGTGTGTTTAAAAAATTTTTTTTTAAACAGAAGGAATTATTTTCAAATTTTGTTTATTTCAAAATACTTACTTCACTTTATTACATGATGCTAAAATTTTAATAAAACTCAACGGGAAGCAAATTTTTTGTTGTTTTTGTTGTTTTTTTTTATATTATTCTTCTAGCGAATTCCAAGAGCGTATATGGTGGGCGTGGTAAGTATACGCCAACCGATTCAACTGCATTAAACTAAAAACAAACAAAAAAGTCGATGCTAATACTCACCAAATATCGTATCGTTGCCGTTTTATTGTTGAATATGAGTCTTCAAAAATATTGTTCTCAAAAAAAATCAATAAAAAATCTTGCCGTAAAGATACATATGTACCACATACATATAAATCTTTTTATTTTTTTTATATATGTATTTTTTTTAATAACAGCCAACAATGATTTATGAAATTGAAAGAATGAATTGATAAAATTTATATAATTCCCATATGGAGGTGAGAAAATTTTTGTTTTGTTTTTTTGTTTATACTATACATTTTTTTTCTTTTTTTTATACAATATAAAAACACACACTATATTTTTTTTAATAAATGTATAAAAAATCTTTTTAAGGGTTAAGGGACTAGTTTTGGTAACCTGCTGTTAAGCCTATTTTTTTTGGGCAAACTTTTAAAAGGCTTTTTTTTCAAGTGCATGTAGTTTGTACATTAATTGATTAATAATAATTTTTTTTGTCACAAAAAAGGAACATACTTTCTTAAATTAATTTATTTTTGTGTAATTCTTTTTAAATTTTGTTGTACTTTAAGGCACAAAATGAAGGGTTTTTTTATTAAAATTGGATAAAGCAAATTATTTACAAGGATTGAATTAGGAACCGTAGCTGTTATGATAAAAAAATCATTGTATAGTCGTTATTTCCTTGTTCCTTTGGAATATTTTCTCGTGTTCAATTCTCTCTGACTAAAAATGTTACGAACTTTAGCTTAAAAACCAATAATCACTTTGGATTAAAAACCATCAGCAACCAATTTGTTGGAAAAAATAGTCGTTATTTTCCTTTTGCCGATATCTTTGGTTAAAAAAATAACAGTTGAAATTTTATCAATTATTTTTTCCGGGAGCAAAAAAAAAAAGTTCAGTCTTTCGTTAAAAAAAATAACACGATTTTTTCTTCAACCAGAAAAATAATGGTAAAATTTTTATTATCATCTTTGATAGAAAAAACAAAGAAAATTAAAATTTTAACTGCAATTTTTCATTAACATTTCTTCGATTTTTAAAATAACGATTATTCATTCTTTTACTTTTCAGAAGATATTGTCGACCTTTATACATACATATGTATATATAATCCTGTAATTCTTAGTAGGAACAAAGGGTCAAATTGTCGAGCTTCAGTGCACCGTTTATTTATATCTTATTGAAAACGGTGTTTCAGGAATAAATCTGTCGTTGAATTGCTACCACTACACATGCGAAAACTGCACATACATATACAGTACTGTGCAGAACAAAAGCAACAAAATGGGTGGAAACTTCAAAATGTATTTATTTCTTTAACAATAGATGTAAGAAAAAACTGCCCATATTACTATTAAAATCTAAATTATATCGTCCTCGCAAAGTTATCTTCACGTATCTCCTTAAAAATTGAGTCTAAAGTTTCAACATTATATACAAAACAAAGCAAAACAAAATTATTAAATGATTCGAATTTGAACTACTTTCATAGATAAGTTCAGTATCTTAGACCCGTTTCACACACATCAGATTTGACTCGTCAAGTCTTGAGTTTTTAGCAGAAACGATCTTATCTAATTTTTTTCTATTTTAAGATATACGTGAAGATAACTTCGGGTCAACGATATATGGGAAGAAAATTATACATTTAGAAACAATCTCCTCAACTTTCAGATTTCCTTTTCTTCATTTAATAAATTTTTTATATGACTACTTCTTGTAAGAAAACAAGTAAAGCACGTTAAGAAATTATAAGAAACCGGCTATAGACTACATAGGCTTCAAAACTGCATTGTGATTCCCTGCGAGTTCCATGATCAAGCCGTTGATATCTTCGAGTTTGCTCTTAGCTATTATCCTTTAATTTCTCTAGCTGTCATCTGCCCAAACATTTAATGTGGTGCGCCAGATAATATGCTAATAGTTTTTCTTTGCTATTCCTCCCTCAGCCTCCTACGACCAACAAAAATCGTGGGTCCTGGCCATGTCTATTGTGTTCCACATGGCACTCGGCAACCTGCAGTTAGATAAAACATAGTATTTGAGTTTCTTATAGTAGTAGCCGACCGACCTATCTTTAACTTAATTCGTCTAACGTTGAATCTAATTATGCCTCTTCGTTGGCAATTTCATACTTCAGTACTAAAATATTTGCGTTTTTTTTGTCAACCACAAGACCATTTTTTTTATTAAACGCTTAACTTTATTCATAATTAAATCTGGGGTAGAGCAATGAGTTAGTACACTACTAAGTTCATCAGTGTAGGGGTTATGGGTTCGATTACCACTTTAAGTTAAGTTAAACTATTAAATAAACAGATGAAAATCCAATTTTAATATAAAAACATCCTTCTCAGATTACGTGCAATAAAAACAAGAATATTAAGCAGGAGTTTCGTTTAATAATAATAAATAAAGAAATAAAAATAAAAAACTCATTCAAAGTAATAATAATTATTATAATATGAATACTAATTCCATTATCTTTTTGTCTTTTTCATGCTAATCCCCGATGTTTTCTTACCAACCAACCAAACAACCATCATGAACTTGTGCGCAATACACAATTTTGATTTTTAAACCAACAAACAACCAACAGCGTACAATTATTCTGGACTTTTGGATGGTTTCTATCGGAACAAATCTTATCATTATCCCTACTTATAATTCAGCCAGACTTTAGTGTAAATAATTATTTTTAATTAAATTTAATAATAATAATTTAGATTTTTGTTGTGTATAAAATGATGCTAGGAGAGACAAAACAATTAACTGTAATAACAATTAACAAAATTTTTAATTAATTCAATTAAAGTTCAATTTATTTTAAGTAAAATAAGTTATACATATGTATATGTACGAGTATTATATAATTTTAACTAATTTAATCTAACGAATAGTTGAAAGAAAAGTGATTTATTTTGTTTTAGCTTTTATGTCAATGCAGGGCAATATTTAGAATATTAAATTTTTTTCTTAAAAAGAAATCAACAGCCATATTTAAAAAGTAACAATTTCTTTAAAATAACGAAAGCTTTAATTAGTAAAAAAAGAAAAACCTATTCAAATCCATTTCTTTATTAACCAAAATACTTAAATTATTATTATTAAATGTGATTGATTGCATATCTTTCTTCCTGGAATCAAACATCGTAATTTTTTAACTTTTCCGAAGGTTCGAAAATAAATTCGAGTTTTCGAAAAACACTGAAATACTTTGTAATTGTTAAAAATTTTTATACATTATCAAATCATGGCAACATATACATACCATAATCCATTATAATTTTTGAAAATTTTCGAAAGTTCGAAAATAAATTCGTACACATATTCGAAAATGGTGACATACCACGAAATGTTTAAATTTGCAATGTCTCATTTATTCTAAAGTTATGATGTGAATATACATAATTCGAATTTAATTTCGGACTTTCGAAAACACTGACAGACTTTACAATTTGGAAAATTTTTATTAATTTGAATTACGAAAATAAATTAGAATTTTCGAAAATGCTGCCCTAATTCGATATTTTTAAAAATTTGCAATTTTTCATTAATTCTATTATTATGACGTAATATTTGAACCATAAAATTCACTTTATGGCGCATTTCGAAACCAAATCAAATTTATATGCTTGTTGAATTCCAATTTAGGCTCGAAATATTTTGCAATAATTTTTCTTAATCGCTTAGAAACGTTCACCCGCTTAACGAGAATAAGTTTTCGTGTGAATTTTTCTTCAAAAACTGACCGCAATTTTTGTATTGTTGTTGTGTTTATTTGCTATGTATGTATTTTGTAAAAATTTTTTCACAAATTTCATTCATGTGAAAATGTTTTCACCTACATACATATGTTGTTTACGCTAATCGCGATTAATTTTTAACGTCGAAAGTACATTTAGTTTAATTTCGAAAATTAGAAATTATTTTTGTACCATTAATTTGATTGTTTTTCAAATACCAAAACGCATTGCTATGGCAGCAGTTTTTTTGGGCTCGAAATTGGAATTCAGAAAGCTTTTGTTATATGCGGCTTAACTGATAGAAAAGTTTCATCCTCATTCCACAATGAACTTCGAACAAAGCAGTTTCGTTACTTTTTCATGGACGCATTCATAATTCAAATCGGTTTAGAGAACCGTTTTTAATTCCGTAGCGAAACAGGCTAAACACTGATATATATATATATATATATATATATATATATATATATAATATATATATATATATATAATTTATTTTTTTGTGATTATGTGATAACAAAATTGGCATCCTTTAAAAAAAATTTCATTAACTACAATTTTATTGAAATTTAATTTTTTTATTCTTAATTTATATCATTGTTATTTAATATGTACATAAAATATGCTTTCACTCGTTTTTGAATACAGGTCTATTATTTCTTTCGCCTGCTTTAATTTTTTTTTTGCTCTAAAAGTTTTATTAATATAAAATTTAGACTTTTACTAGTATTGTTTATTTTAAGTTTTTATTATTTAATTTTTTTGTTTATTATATATTTATCTTTAATTAAATAAAAAAAACAAAGACTGGAAATTTATTTTAAAATATTGAGTGCTTGTTTTATAACTTAAAATGCCACAAGGTCTTTTCGATATACACACCAAATTAAATCCTCTAAATAGAGTCTGATATTGATAATAAATTACTTCTATTATAGTTTTCATATTTCCAGTATTTCTCAACCCAGTTTTTCACATATCACATTTGTTCAACAATATTTTGTATTAACTCGATATTATTTTCGTATTATTCTAAATTTTGGTAGCAAATTGGAAGATTTAAAATGAAAATGAATTTTTTATACCTTCAATGTAAATTACTTTTCTTGTATTGAAAATTTTCTAAATTTGAGTTAATATAGAATTGTTCAACAAGTGCGATATCTCTAACCGTTTATGAGCTACAGCACTTTCAGGGTTTGTAGAACAAGCCTTATTTTACGTTTTGCTGAAGTTGCCATCTAATAGCCGGTAAAAGTTTCATCAAAATAGGCCGAGGAGTTCCAGAGATATAAGAAGTAGAAGTTTGTTTAAAATATGCAATTTCATTTGCAGATGTATTTCACAATTTTGTCAATTACTCAGAATATTCCAAAGATAATTTATTCAAATTTTCCGGGTTTGTAGAACAAGCTTTCGTGATTCATATAAAAGTGGTTTCGATGAGATACGTCTATTACGAGCGGGGATATAAAGTTTTTAGCACTAAAAAGCATTTTTTCACTACTGACGCGGGCCATTGTGCGGGCCAAAGGTTAACCACTGTGTAGCTAAAGTTCCAATCTATTATACGGTGAAAGATTCATTCAAATATCTTAAGCCATTTATGAGTTATAGCACTTTAAAGAAAATAGTTAGTAGAAATCCACCTGCTACACGATTCTGTTGACCTGGTGTTTCACAAAAAAATGACTTGCATTTTTCAAAATTTTCAGCTAAAAAAACTGTTTTATAGAGAAAATTGATAGAGAAAATGGTGCAGAGTATTTTAAAACTATCAATTTTTTGACCACGCCTACAAAACAATTTCAAAAATGGGCGGTAAATGGAATTGAATCGTTCTACGCTCCTGTATTTGTGATTTTACGTTTTGCTGTTATCGACGTTGTAGCTGAAGTTGCCATCTATTAGCCGGTAAAAGTTTCATCAAAATAGGCCGAGGAGTTCCAGATATATAAGAAGTAGAAGTTTGTTTAAAATATGCAATTTCATTTGCAGATGTATTTCACAATTTTGTCAATTACTCAGAATATTCCAAAGATAATTTATTCAAATTTTCCGGGTTTGTAGAACAAGCACTAAAAAGCATTTTTTCACTACTGACGCGGGCCATTGTGCGGGCCAAAGGTTAACCATTGTGTAGCTAAAGTTCCAATCTATTATACGGTGAAAGATTCATTCAAATATCTTAAGCCGTTTATGAGTTATAGCACTTTAAAGAAAATAGTTAGTAGAAATCCACCTGCTACACGATTCTGTTGACCTGGTGTTTCACAAAAAAATGACGCATTTTTCAAAATTTTCAGCTAAAAATACTGTTTTACGTTTTGTTTAATAACTCCGTTGTCCGTAAAGACAGTTGCAGGAAATTTCGTGGGTTGACAGAGATAATGGTGCAGAGTATTTTAAAACTATAAATTTTTTGACCACGCCTACAAAACAATTTCAAAAATGGGCGGTAAATGGAATTGAATCGTTCTACGCTCCTGTATTTGTGATTTTACGTTTTGCTGTTATCGACGTTGTAGCTGAAGTTGCCATCTATTAGCCGGTAAAAGTTTCATCAAAAGAAAAGGCTATAGCCTTTTCTATTAATTAAAAAAAATTATGTTAATAATTTTTTTTTAAGAAAAGGCTATAGCCTTTTCTAATAATTAAAAAAAACTATAGCCTTTTCTATTAATTAAAAAATAGGCCGAGGAGTTCCAGAGATATAAGAAGTAGAAGTTTGTTTAAAATATGCAATTTCATTTGCAGATGTATTTCACAATTTTGTCAATTACTCAGAATATTCCAAAGATAATTTATTCAAATTTTCCGGGTTTGTAGAACAAGCTTTCGTGATTCATATAAAAGTGGTTTCGATGAGATACGTCTATTACGAGCGGGGATATAAAGTTTTTAGCACTAAAAAGCATTTTTTCACTACTGACGCGGGCCATTGTGCGGGCCAAAGGTTAACCATTGTGTAGCTAAAGTTCCAATCTATTATACGGTGAAAGATTCATTCAAATATCTTAAGCCGTTTATGAGTTATAGCACTTTAAAGAAAATAGTTAGTAGAAATCCACCTGCTACACGATTCTGTTGACCTGGTGTTTCACAAAAAAATGACGCATTTTTCAAAATTTTCAGCTAAAAATACTGTTTTACGTTTTGTTTAATAACTCCGTTGTCCGTAAAGACAGTTGCAGGAAATTTCGTGGGTTGACAGAGAAAATGGTGCAGAGTATTTTAAAACTATACATTTTTTGACCACGCCTACAAAACAATTTCAAAAATGGGCGGTAAATGGAATTGAATCGTTCTACGCTCCTGTATTTGTGATTTTACGTTTTGCTGTTATCGACGTTGTAGCTGAAGTTGCCATCTATTAGCCGGTAAAAGTTTCATCAAAAGAAAAGGCTATAGCCTTGTCTATTAATTAAAAAAAATTATGTTTATTATTTTTTTTAAGAAAAGGCTATAGCCTTTTCTAATAATTAAAAAAAACTATAGCCTTTTCTATTAATTAAAAAATAGGCCGAGGAGTTCCAGAGATATAAGAAGTAGAAGTTTGTTTAAAATATGCAAATTCATTTGCAGATGTATTTCACAATTTTGTCAATTACTCAGAATATTCTAAAGATAATTTATTCAAATTTTCAGGGTTTGTAGAACAAGCTTTCGTGATTCATATAAAAGTGGTTTCGATGAGATACGTCTATTACGAGCGGGGATATAAAGTTTTTAGCACTAAAAAGCATTTTTTCACTACTGACGCGGGCCATTGTGCGGGCCAAAGGTTAACCATTGTATAGCTAAAGTTCCAATCTATTATACGGTGAAAGATTCATTCAAATATCTTAAGCCGTTTATGAGTTATAGCACTTTAAAGAAAATAGTTAGTAGAAATCCACCTGCTACACGATTCTGTTGACCTGGTGTTTCACAAAAAAATGACGCATTTTTCAAAATTTTCAGCTAAAAATACTGTTTTACGTTTTGTTTAATAACTCCGTTGTCCGTAAAGACAGTTGCAGGAAATTTCGTGGGTTGACAGAGAAAATGGTGCAGAGTATTTTAATACTATAAATTTTTTGACCACGCCTACAAAACAATTTCAAAAATGGGCGGTAAATGGAATTGAATCGTTCTACGCTCCTGTATTTGTGATTTTACGTTTTGCTGTTATCGACGTTGTAGCTGAAGTTGCCATCTATTAGCCGGTAAAAGTTTCATCAAAAGAAAAGACTATAGCCTTGTCTATTAATTAAAAAAAAATTATGTTAATTATTTTTTTTTAAGAAAAGGCTATAATAGCCTTTTCTAATAATTAAAAAAAATTATGTTTATTATTTTTTTTAAGAAAAGGCTATTATAGCCTTTTCTAATAATTAAAAAAAACTATAGCCTTTTCTATTAATTAAAAAATAGGCCGAGGAGTTCCAGAGATATAAGAAGTAGAAGTTTGTTTAAAATATGCAATTTCATTTGCAGATGTATTTCACAATTTTGTCAATTACTCAGAATATTCCAAAGATAATTTATTCAAATTTTCCGGGTTTGTAGAACAAGCTTTCGTGATTCATATAAAAGTGGTTTCGATGAGATACGTCTATTACGAGCGGGGATATAAAGTTTTTAGCACTAAAAAGCATTTTTTCACTACTGACGCGGGCCATTGTGCGGGCCAAAGGTTAACCATTGTGTAGCTAAAGTTCCAATCTATTATACGGTGAAAGATTCATTCAAATATCTTAAGCCGTTTATGAGTTATAGCACTTTAAAGAAAATAGTTAGTAGAAATCCACCTGCTACACGATTCTGTTGACCTGGTGTTTCACAAAAAAATGACGCATTTTTCAAAATTTTCAGCTAAAAATACTGTTTTACGTTTTGTTTAATAACTCCGTTGTCCGTAAAGACAGTTGCAGGAAATTTCGTGGGTTGACAGAGAAAATGGTGCAGAGTATTTTAAAACTATACATTTTTTGACCACGCCTACAAAACAATTTCAAAAATGGGCGGTAAATGGAATTGAATCGTTCTACGCTCCTGTATTTGTGATTTTACGTTTTGCTGTTATCGACGTTGTAGCTGAAGTTGCCATCTATTAGCCGGTAAAAGTTTCATCAAAAGAAAAGGCTATAGCCTTGTCTATTAATTAAAAAAAATTATGTTTATTATTTTTTTTAAGAAAAGGCTATAGCCTTTTCTAATAATTAAAAAAAACTATAGCCTTTTCTATTAATTAAAAAATAGGCCGAGGAGTTCCAGAGATATAAGAAGTAGAAGTTTGTTTAAAATATGCAAATTCATTTGCAGATGTATTTCACAATTTTGTCAATTACTCAGAATATTCTAAAGATAATTTATTCAAATTTTCAGGGTTTGTAGAACAAGCTTTCGTGATTCATATAAAAGTGGTTTCGATGAGATACGTCTATTACGAGCGGTGATATAAAGTTTTTAGCACTAAAAAGCATTTTTTCACTACTGACGCGGGCCATTGTGCGGGCCAAAGGTTAACCATTGTGTAGCTAAAGTTCCAATCTATTATACGGTGAAAGATTCATTCAAATATCTTAAGCCGTTTATGAGTTATAGCACTTTAAAGAAAATAGTTAGTAGAAATCCACCTGCTACACGATTCTGTTGACCTGGTGTTTCACAAAAAAATGACGCATTTTTCAAAATTTTCAGCTAAAAATACTGTTTTACGTTTTGTTTAATAACTCCGTTGTCCGTAAAGACAGTTGCTGGAAATTTCGTGGGTTGACAGAGAAAATGGTGCAGAGTATTTTAAAACTATACATTTTTTGACCACGCCTACAAAACAATTTCAAAAATGGGCGGTAAATGGAATTGAATCGTTCTACGCTCCTGTATTTGTGATTTTACGTTTTGCTGTTATCGACGTTGTAGCTGAAGTTGCCATCTATTAGCCGGTAAAAGTTTCATCAAAAGAAAAGGCTATAGCCTTGTCTATTAATTAAAAAAAATTATGTTTATTATTTTTTTTAAGAAAAGGCTATAGCCTTTTCTAATAATTAAAAAAAACTATAGCCTTTTCTATTAATTAAAAAATAGGCCGAGGAGTTCCAGAGATATAAGAAGTAGAAGTTTGTTTAAAATATGCAAATTCATTTGCAGATGTATTTCACAATTTTGTCAATTACTCAGAATATTCTAAAGATAATTTATTCAAATTTTCAGGGTTTGTAGAACAAGCTTTCGTGATTCATATAAAAGTGGTTTCGATGAGATACGTCTATTACGAGCGGTGATATAAAGTTTTTAGCACTAAAAAGCATTTTTTCACTACTGACGCGGGCCATTGTGCGGGCCAAAGGTTAACCATTGTGTAGCTAAAGTTCCAATCTATTATACGGTGAAAGATTCATTCAAATATCTTAAGCCGTTTATGAGTTATAGCACTTTAAAGAAAATAGTTAGTAGAAATCCACCTGCTACACGATTCTGTTGACCTGGTGTTTCACAAAAAAATGACGCATTTTTCAAAATTTTCAGCTAAAAATACTGTTTTACGTTTTGTTTAATAACTCCGTTGTCCGTAAAGACAGTTGCAGGAAATTTCGTGGGTTGACAGAGAAAATGGTGCAGAGTATTTTAAAACTATACATTTTTTGACCACGCCTACAAAACAATTTCAAAAATGGGCGGTAAATGGAATTGAATCGTTCTACGCTCCTGTATTTGTGATTTTACGTTTTGCTGTTATCGACGTTGTAGCTGAAGTTGCCATCTATTAGCCGGTAAAAGTTTCATCAAAAGAAAAGGCTATAGCCTTGTCTATTAATTAAAAAAAATTATGTTTATTATTTTTTTTAAGAAAAGGCTATAGCCTTTTCTAATAATTAAAAAAAACTATAGCCTTTTCTATTAATTAAAAAATAGGCCGAGGAGTTCCAGAGATATAAGAAGTAGAAGTTTGTTTAAAATATGCAAATTCATTTGCAGATGTATTTCACAATTTTGTCAATTACTCAGAATATTCTAAAGATAATTTATTCAAATTTTCAGGGTTTGTAGAACAAGCTTTCGTGATTCATATAAAAGTGGTTTCGATGAGATACGTCTATTACGAGCGGGGATATAAAGTTATTAGCACTAAAAAGCATTTTTTCACTACTGACGCGGGCCATTGTGCGGGCCAAAGGTTAACCATTGTGTAGCTAAAGTTCCAATCTATTATACGGTGAAAGATTCATTCAAATATCTTAAGCCGTTTATGAGTTATAGCACTTTAAAGAAAATAGTTAGTAGAAATCCACCTGCTACACGATTCTGTTGACCTGGTGTTTCACAAAAAAATGACGCATTTTTCAAAATTTTCAGCTAAAAATACTGTTTTACGTTTTGTTTAATAACTCCGTTGTCCGTAAAGACAGTTGCAGGAAATTTCGTGGGTTGACAGAGAAAATGGTGCAGAGTATTTTAAAACTATACATTTTTTGACCACGCCTACAAAACAATTTCAAAAATGGGCGGTAAATGGAATTGAATCGGTTTACGCTCCTGTATTTGTGATTTTACGTTTTGCTGTTATCGACGTTGTAGCTGAAGTTGCCATCTATTAGCCGGTAAAAGTTTCATCAAAAGAAAAGACTATAGCCTTGTCTATTAATTAAAAAAAATTATGTTAATTATTTTTTTTTTAAGAAAAGGCTATATATAGCCTTTTCTAATAATTAAAAAAAACTATAGCCTTTTCTATTAATTAAAAAATAGGCCGAGGAGTTCCAGAGATATAAGAAGTAGAAGTTTGTTTAAAATATGCAATTTCATTTGCAGATGTATTTCACAATTTTGTCAATTACTCAGAATATTCTAAAGATAATTTATTCAAATTTTCAGGGTTTGTAGAACAAGCTTTCGTGATTCATATAAAAGTGGTTTCGATGAGATACGTCTATTACGAGCGGGGATATAAAGTTTTTAGCACTAAAAAGCATTTTTTCACTACTGACGCGGGCCATTGTGCGGGCCAAAGGTTAACCATTGTATAGCTAAAGTTCCAATCTATTATACGGTGAAAGATTCATTCAAATATCTTAAGCCGTTTATGGGTTATAGCACTTTAAAGAAAATAGTTAGTAGAAATCCACCTGCTACACGATTCTGTTGACCTGGTGTTTCACAAAAAAATGACGCATTTTTCAAAATTTTCAGCTAAAAATACTGTTTTACGTTTTGTTTAATAACTCCGTTGTCCGTAAAGACAGTTGCAGGAAATTTCGTGGGTTGACAGAGAAAATGGTGCAGAGTATTTTAAAACTATAAATTTTTTGACCACGCCTACAAACAATTTCAAAAATGGGCGGTAAATGGAATTGAATCGTTCTACGCTCCTGTATTTGTGATTTTACGTTTTGCTGTTATCGACGTTGTAGCTGAAGTTGCCATCTATTAGCCGGTAAAAGTTTCATCAAAAGAAAAGGCTATAGCCTTGTCTATTAATTAAAAAAAATTATGTTTATTATTTTTTTTAAGAAAAGGCTATAGCCTTTTCTAATAATTAAAAAAACTATAGCCTTTTCTATTAATTAAAAAATAGGCCGAGGAGTTCCAGAGATATAAGAAGTAGAAGTTTGTTTAAAATATGCAATTTCATTTGCAGATGTATTTCACAATTTTGTCAATTACTCAGAATATTCTAAAGATAATTTATTCAAATTTTCAGGGTTTGTAGAACAAGCTTTCGTGATTCATATAAAAGTGGTTTCGATGAGATACGTCTATTACGAGCGGGGATATAAAGTTTTTAGCACTAAAAAGCATTTTTTCACTACTGACGCGGGCCATTGTGCGGGCCAAAGGTTAACCATTGTATAGCTAAAGTTCCAATCTATTCTATCTATCTATCTAGTTATAGCACTTTAAAGAAAATAGTTAGTAGAAATCCACCTGCTACACGATTCTGTTGACCTGGTGTTTCACAAAAAAATGACGCATTTTTCAAAATTTTCAGCTAAAAATACTGTTTTACGTTTTGTTTAATAACTCCGTTGTCCGTAAAGACAGTTAGTTGCAGGAAATTTCGTGGGTTGACAGAGAAAATGGTGCAGAGTATTTTAAAACTATAAATTTTTTGACCACGCCTACAAAACAATTTCAAAAATGGGCGGTAAATGGAATTGAATCGTTCTACGCTCCTGTATTTGTGATTTTACGTTTTGCTGTTATCGACGTTGTAGCTGAAGTTGCCATCTATTAGCCGGTAAAAGTTTCATCAAAAGAAAAGGCTATAGCCTTTTCTATTAATTAAAAAAAATTATGTTAATTATTTTTTTTTTAAGAAAAGGCTATAGCCTTTTCTAATAATTAAAAAAAACTATAGCCTTTTCTATTAATTAAAAAATAGGCCGAGGAGTTCCAGAGATATAAGAAGTAGAAGTTTGTTTAAAATATGCAATTTCATTTGCAGATGTATTTCACAATTTTGTCAATTACTCAGAATATTCCAAAGATAATTTATTCAAATTTTCCGGGTTTGTAGAACAAGCTTTCGTGATTCATATAAAAGTGGTTTCGATGAGATACGTCTATTACGAGCGGGGATATAAAGTTTTTAGCACTAAAAAGCATTTTTTCACTACTGACGCGGGCCATTGTGCGGGCCAAAGGTTAACCATTGTGTAGCTAAAGTTCCAATCTATTATACGGTGAAAGATTCATTCAAATATCTTAAGCCGTTTATGAGTTATAGCACTTTAAAGAAAATAGTTAGTAGAAATCCACCTGCTACACGATTCTGTTGACCTGGTGTTTCACAAAAAAATGACGCATTTTTCAAAATTTTCAGCTAAAAATACTGTTTTACGTTTTGTTTAATAACTCCGTTGTCCGTAAAGACAGTTGCAGGAAATTTCGTGGGTTGACAGAGAAAATGGTGCAGAGTATTTTAAAACTATACATTTTTTGACCACGCCTACAAAACAATTTCAAAAATGGGCGGTAAATGGAATTGAATCGGTTTACGCTCCTGTATTTGTGATTTTACGTTTTGCTGTTATCGACGTTGTAGCTGAAGTTGCCATCTATTAGCCGGTAAAAGTTTCATCAAAAGAAAAGGCTATAGCCTTGTCTATTAATTAAAAAAAATTATGTTAATTATTTTTTTTTTAAGAAAAGGCTATAGCCTTTTCTAATAATTAAAAAAAACTATAGCCTTTTCTATTAATTAAAAAATAGGCCGAGGAGTTCCAGAGATATAAGAAGTAGAAGTTTGTTTAAAATATGCAATTTCATTTGCAGATGTATTTCACAATTTTGTCAATTACTCAGAATATTCCAAAGATAATTTATTCAAATTTTCCGGGTTTGTAGAACAAGCTTTCGTGATTCATATAAAAGTGGTTTCGATGAGATACGTCTATTACGAGCGGGGATATAAAGTTTTTAGCACTAAAAAGCATTTTTTCACTACTGACGCGGGCCATTGTGCGGGCCAAAGGTTAACCATTGTGTAGCTAAAGTTCCAATCTATTATACGGTGAAAGATTCATTCAAATATCTTAAGCCGTTTATGAGTTATAGCACTTTAAAGAAAATAGTTAGTAGAAATCCACCTGCTACACGATTCTGTTGACCTGGTGTTTCACAAAAAAATTACGCATTTTTCAAAATTTTCAGCTAAAAATACTGTTTTACGTTTTGTTTAATAACTCCGTTGTCCGTAAAGACAGTTGCAGGAAATTTCGTGGGTTGACAGAGAAAATGGTGCAGAGTATTTTAAAACTATACATTTTTTGACCACGCCTACAAAACAATTTCAAAAATGGGCGGTAAATGGAATTGAATCGGTTTACGCTCCTGTATTTGTGATTTTACGTTTTGCTGTTATCGACGTTGTAGCTGAAGTTGCCATCTATTAGCCGGTAAAAGTTTCATCAAAAGAAAAGGCTATAGCCTTGTCTATTAATTAAAAAAAATTATGTTTATTTTTTTTAAGAAAAGGCTATAGCCTTTTCTAATAATTAAAAAAAACTATAGCCTTTTCTATTAATTAAAAAATAGGCCGAGGAGTTCCAGAGATATAAGAAGTAGAAGTTTGTTTAAAATATGCAATTTCATTTGCAGATGTATTTCACAATTTTGTCAATTACTCAGAATATTCCAAAGATAATTTATTCAAATTTTCCGGGTTTGTAGAACAAGCTTTCGTGATTCATATAAAAGTGGTTTCGATGAGATACGTCTATTACGAGCGGGGATATAAAGTTTTTAGCACTAAAAATCATTTTTTCACTACTGACGCGGGCCATTGTGCGGGCCAAAGGTTAACCATTGTATAGCTAAAGTTCCAATCTATTATACGGTGAAAGATTCATTCAAATATCTTAAGCCGTTTATGAGTTATAGCACTTTAAAGAAAATAGTTAGTAGAAATCCACCTGCTACACGATTCTGTTGACCTGGTGTTTCACAAAAAAATGACGCATTTTTCAAAATTTTCAGCTAAAAATACTGTTTTACGTTTTGTTTAATAACTCCGTTGTCCGTAAAGACAGTTGCAGGAAATTTCGTGGGTTGACAGAGAAAATGGTGCAGAGTATTTTAAAACTATAAATTTTTTGACCACGCCTACAAACAATTTCAAAAATGGGCGGTAAATGGAATTGAATCGTTCTACGCTCCTGTATTTGTGATTTTACGTTTTGCTGTTATCGACGTTGTAGCTGAAGTTGCCATCTATTAGCCGGTAAAAGTTTCATCAATAATTAAAAAAACTATAGCCTTTTCTATTAATTAAAAAATAGGCCGAGGAGTTCCAGAGATATAAGAAGTAGAAGTTTGTTTAAAATATGCAATTTCATTTGCAGATGTATTTCACAATTTTGTCAATTACTCAGAATATTCTAAAGATAATTTATTCAAATTTTCAGGGTTTGTAGAACAAGCTTTCGTGATTCATATAAAAGTGGTTTCGATGAGATACGTCTATTACGAGCGGGGATATAAAGTTTTTAGCACTAAAAAGCATTTTTTCACTACTGACGCGGGCCATTGTGCGGGCCAAAGGTTAACCATTGTATAGCTAAAGTTCCAATCTATTATACGGTGAAAGATTCATTCAAATATCTTAAGCCGTTTATGAGTTATAGCACTTTAAAGAAAATAGTTAGTAGAAATCCACCTGCTACACGATTCTGTTGACCTGGTGTTTCACAAAAAAATGACGCATTTTTCAAAATTTTCAGCTAAAAATACTGTTTTACGTTTTGTTTAATAACTCCGTTGTCCGTAAAGACAGTTAGTTGCAGGAAATTTCGTGGGTTGACAGAGAAAATGGTGCAGAGTATTTTAAAACTATAAATTTTTTGACCACGCCTACAAAACAATTTCAAAAATGGGCGGTAAATGGAATTGAATCGTTCTACGCTCCTGTATTTGTGATTTTACGTTTTGCTGTTATCGACGTTGTAGCTGAAGTTGCCATCTATTAGCCGGTAAAAGTTTCATCAAAAGAAAAGGCTATAGCCTTTTCTATTAATTAAAAAAAATTATGTTAATTATTTTTTTTTTAAGAAAAGGCTATAGCCTTTTCTAATAATTAAAAAAAACTATAGCCTTTTCTATTAATTAAAAAATAGGCCGAGGAGTTCCAGAGATATAAGAAGTAGAAGTTTGTTTAAAATATGCAATTTCATTTGCAGATGTATTTCACAATTTTGTCAATTACTCAGAATATTCCAAAGATAATTTATTCAAATTTTCCGGGTTTGTAGAACAAGCTTTCGTGATTCATATAAAAGTGGTTTCGATGAGATACGTCTATTACGAGCGGGGATATAAAGTTTTTAGCACTAAAAAGCATTTTTTCACTACTGACGCGGGCCATTGTGCGGGCCAAAGGTTAACCATTGTGTAGCTAAAGTTCCAATCTATTATACGGTGAAAGATTCATTCAAATATCTTAAGCCGTTTATGAGTTATAGCACTTTAAAGAAAATAGTTAGTAGAAATCCACCTGCTACACGATTCTGTTGACCTGGTGTTTCACAAAAAAATGACGCATTTTTCAAAATTTTCAGCTAAAAATACTGTTTTACGTTTTGTTTAATAACTCCGTTGTCCGTAAAGACAGTTAGTTGCAGGAAATTTCGTGGGTTGACAGAGAAAATGGTGCAGAGTATTTTAAAACTATACATTTTTTGACCACGCCTACAAAACAATTTCAAAAATGGGCGGTAAATGGAATTGAATCGGTTTACGCTCCTGTATTTGTGATTTTACGTTTTGCTGTTATCGACGTTGTAGCTGAAGTTGCCATCTATTAGCCGGTAAAAGTTTCATCAAAAGAAAAGGCTATAGCCTTGTCTATTAATTAAAAAAAATTATGTTTATTATTTTTTTTAAGAAAAGGCTATAGCCTTTTCTAATAATTAAAAAAAACTATAGCCTTTTCTATTAATTAAAAAATAGGCCGAGGAGTTCCAGAGATATAAGAAGTAGAAGTTTGTTTAAAATATGCAATTTCATTTGCAGATGTATTTCACAATTTTGTCAATTACTCAGAATATTCCAAAGATAATTTATTCAAATTTTCCGGGTTTGTAGAACAAGCTTTCGTGATTCATATAAAAGTGGTTTCGATGAGATACGTCTATTACGAGCGGGGATATAAAGTTTTTAGCACTAAAAAGCATTTTTTCACTACTGACGCGGGCCATTGTGCGGGCCAAAGGTTAACCATTGTGTAGCTAAAGTTCCAATCTATTATACGGTGAAAGATTCATTCAAATATCTTAAGCCGTTTATGAGTTATAGCACTTTAAAGAAAATAGTTAGTAGAAATCCACCTGCTACACGATTCTGTTGACCTGGTGTTTCACAAAAAAATTACGCATTTTTCAAAATTTTCAGCTAAAAATACTGTTTTACGTTTTGTTTAATAACTCCGTTGTCCGTAAAGACAGTTGCAGGAAATTTCGTGGGTTGACAGAGAAAATGGTGCAGAGTATTTTAAAACTATACATTTTTTGACCACGCCTACAAAACAATTTCAAAAATGGGCGGTAAATGGAATTGAATCGGTTTACGCTCCTGTATTTGTGATTTTACGTTTTGCTGTTATCGACGTTGTAGCTGAAGTTGCCATCTATTAGCCGGTAAAAGTTTCATCAAAAGAAAAGGCTATAGCCTTGTCTATTAATTAAAAAAAATTATGTTTATTATTTTTTTTAAGAAAAGGCTATAGCCTTTTCTAATAATTAAAAAAAACTATAGCCTTTTCTATTAATTAAAAAATAGGCCGAGGAGTTCCAGAGATATAAGAAGTAGAAGTTTGTTTAAAATATGCAATTTCATTTGCAGATGTATTTCACAATTTTGTCAATTACTCAGAATATTCCAAAGATAATTTATTCAAATTTTCCGGGTTTGTAGAACAAGCTTTCGTGATTCATATAAAAGTGGTTTCGATGAGATACGTCTATTACGAGCGGGGATATAAAGTTTTTAGCACTAAAAAGCATTTTTTCACTACTGACGCGGGCCATTGTGCGGGCCAAAGGTTAACCATTGTGTAGCTAAAGTTCCAATCTATTATACGGTGAAAGATTCATTCAAATATCTTAAGCCGTTTATGAGTTATAGCACTTTAAAGAAAATAGTTAGTAGAAATCCACCTGCTACACGATTCTGTTGACCTGGTGTTTCACAAAAAAATTACGCATTTTTCAAAATTTTCAGCTAAAAATACTGTTTTACGTTTTGTTTAATAACTCCGTTGTCCGTAAAGACAGTTGCAGGAAATTTCGTGGGTTGACAGAGAAAATGGTGCAGAGTATTTTAAAACTATACATTTTTTGACCACGCCTACAAAACAATTTCAAAAATGGGCGGTAAATGGAATTGAATCGGTTTACGCTCCTGTATTTGTGATTTTACGTTTTGCTGTTATCGACGTTGTAGCTGAAGTTGCCATCTATTAGCCGGTAAAAGTTTCATCAAAAGAAAAGGCTATAGCCTTGTCTATTAATAAAAAAAATTATGTTTATTATTTTTTTTAAGAAAAGGCTATTATAGCCTTTTCTAATAATTAAAAAAAACTATAGCCTTTTCTATTAATTAAAAAATAGGCCGAGGAGTTCCAGAGATATAAGAAGTAGAAGTTTGTTTAAAATATGCAATTTCATTTGCAGATGTATTTCACAATTTTGTCAATTACTCAGAATATTCCAAAGATAATTTATTCAAATTTTCCGGGTTTGTAGAACAAGCTTTCGTGATTCATATAAAAGTGGTTTCGATGAGATACGTCTATTACGAGCGGGGATATAAAGTTTTTAGCACTAAATAGCATTTTTTCACTACTGACGCGGGCCATTGTGCGGGCCAAAGGTTAACCATTGTGTAGCTAAAGTTCCAATCTATTATACGGTGAAAGATTCATTCAAATATCTTAAGCCGTTTATGAGTTATAGCACTTTAAAGAAAATAGTTAGTAGAAATCCACCTGCTACACGATTCTGTTGACCTGGTGTTTCACAAAAAAATGACGCATTTTTCAAAATTTTCAGCTAAAAATACTGTTTTACGTTTTGTTTAATAACTCCGTTGTCCGTAAAGACAGTTAGTTGCAGGAAATTTCGTGGGTTGACAGAGAAAATGGTGCAGAGTATTTTAAAACTATACATTTTTTGACCACGCCTACAAAACAATTTCAAAAATGGGCGGTAAATGGAATTGAATCGGTTTACGCTCCTGTATTTGTGATTTTACGTTTTGCTGTTATCGACGTTGTAGCTGAAGTTGCCATCTATTAGCCGGTAAAAGTTTCATCAAAAGAAAAGGCTATAGCCTTGTCTATTAATTAAAAAAAATTATGTTTATTATTTTTTTTAAGAAAAGGCTATAGCCTTTTCTAATAATTAAAAAAAACTATAGCCTTTTCTATTAATTAAAAAATAGGCCGAGGAGTTCCAGAGATATAAGAAGTAGAAGTTTGTTTAAAATATGCAATTTCATTTGCAGATGTATTTCACAATTTTGTCAATTACTCAGAATATTCCAAAGATAATTTATTCAAATTTTCCGGGTTTGTAGAACAAGCTTTCGTGATTCATATAAAAGTGGTTTCGATGAGATACGTCTATTACGAGCGGGGATATAAAGTTTTTAGCACTAAAAAGCATTTTTTCACTACTGACGCGGGCCATTGTGCGGGCCAAAGGTTAACCATTGTGTAGCTAAAGTTCCAATCTATTATACGGTGAAAGATTCATTCAAATATCTTAAGCCGTTTATGAGTTATAGCACTTTAAAGAAAATAGTTAGTAGAAATCCACCTGCTACACGATTCTGTTGACCTGGTGTTTCACAAAAAAATGACGCATTTTTCAAAATTTTCAGCTAAAAATACTGTTTTACGTTTTGTTTAATAACTCCGTTGTCCGTAAAGACAGTTAGTTGCAGGAAATTTCGTGGGTTGACAGAGAAAATGGTGCAGAGTATTTTAAAACTATACATTTTTTGACCACGCCTACAAAACAATTTCAAAAATGGGCGGTAAATGGAATTGAATCGGTTTACGCTCCTGTATTTGTGATTTTACGTTTTGCTGTTATCGACGTTGTAGCTGAAGTTGCCATCTATTAGCCGGTAAAAGTTTCATCAAAAGAAAAGGCTATAGCCTTGTCTATTAATTAAAAAAAATTATGTTTATTATTTTTTTTAAGAAAAGGCTATTATAGCCTTTTCTAATAATTAAAAAAAACTATAGCCTTTTCTATTAATTAAAAAATAGGCCGAGGAGTTCCAGAGATATAAGAAGTAGAAGTTTGTTTAAAATATGCAATTTCATTTGCAGATGTATTTCACAATTTTGTCAATTACTCAGAATATTCCAAAGATAATTTATTCAAATTTTCCGGGTTTGTAGAACAAGCTTTCGTGATTCATATAAAAGTGGTTTCGATGAGATACGTCTATTACGAGCGGGGATATAAAGTTTTTAGCACTAAAAAGCATTTTTTCACTACTGACGCGGGCCATTGTGCGGGCCAAAGGTTAACCATTGTATAGCTAAAGTTCCAATCTATTATACGGTGAAAGATTCATTCAAATATCTTAAGCCGTTTATGAGTTATAGCACTTTAAAGAAAATAGTTAGTAGAAATCCACCTGCTACACGATTCTGTTGACCTGGTGTTTCACAAAAAAATGACGCATTTTTCAAAATTTTCAGCTAAAAATACTGTTTTACGTTTTGTTTAATAACTCCGTTGTCCGTAAAGACAGTTGCAGGAAATTTCGTGGGTTGACAGAGAAAATGGTGCAGAGTATTTTAAAACTATAAATTTTTTGACCACGCCTACAAAACAATTTCAAAAATGGGCGGTAAATGGAATTGAATCGGTTTACGCTCCTGTATTTGTGATTTTACGTTTTGCTGTTATCGACGTTGTAGCTGAAGTTGCCATCTATTAGCCGGTAAAAGTTTCATCAAAAGAAAAGGCTATAGCCTTGTCTATTAATTAAAAAAAATTATGTTTATTATTTTTTTTAAGAAAAGGCTATAGCCTTTTCTAATAATTAAAAAAAACTATAGCCTTTTCTATTAATTAAAAAATAGGCCGAGGAGTTCCAGAGATATAAGAAGTAGAAGTTTGTTTAAAATATGCAATTTCATTTGCAGATGTATTTCACAATTTTGTCAATTACTCAGAATATTCCAAAGATAATTTATTCAAATTTTCCGGGTTTGTAGAACAAGCTTTCGTGATTCATATAAAAGTGGTTTCGATGAGATACGTCTATTACGAGCGGGGATATAAAGTTTTTAGCACTAAAAAGCATTTTTTCACTACTGACGCGGGCCATTGTGCGGGCCAAAGGTTAACCATTGTGTAGCTAAAGTTCCAATCTATTATACGGTGAAAGATTCATTCAAATATCTTAAGCCGTTTATGAGTTATAGCACTTTAAAGAAAATAGTTAGTAGAAATCCACCTGCTACACGATTCTGTTGACCTGGTGTTTCACAAAAAAATGACGCATTTTTCAAAATTTTCAGCTAAAAATACTGTTTTACGTTTTGTTTAATAACTCCGTTGTCCGTAAAGACAGTTAGTTGCAGGAAATTTCGTGGGTTGACAGAGAAAATGGTGCAGAGTATTTTAAAACTATACATTTTTTGACCACGCCTACAAAACAATTTCAAAAATGGGCGGTAAATGGAATTGAATCGGTTTACGCTCCTGTATTTGTGATTTTACGTTTTGCTGTTATCGACGTTGTAGCTGAAGTTGCCATCTATTAGCCGGTAAAAGTTTCATCAAAAGAAAAGGCTATAGCCTTGTCTATTAATTAAAAAAAATTATGTTTATTATTTTTTTTAAGAAAAGGCTATAGCCTTTTCTAATAATTAAAAAAAACTATAGCCTTTTCTATTAATTAAAAAATAGGCCGAGGAGTTCCAGAGATATAAGAAGTAGAAGTTTGTTTAAAATATGCAATTTCATTTGCAGATGTATTTCACAATTTTGTCAATTACTCAGAATATTCCAAAGATAATTTATTCAAATTTTCCGGGTTTGTAGAACAAGCTTTCGTGATTCATATAAAAGTGGTTTCGATGAGATACGTCTATTACGAGCGGGGATATAAAGTTTTTAGCACTAAAAAGCATTTTTTCACTACTGACGCGGGCCATTGTGCGGGCCAAAGGTTAACCATTGTGTAGCTAAAGTTCCAATCTATTATACGGTGAAAGATTCATTCAAATATCTTAAGCCGTTTATGAGTTATAGCACTTTAAAGAAAATAGTTAGTAGAAATCCACCTGCTACACGATTCTGTTGACCTGGTGTTTCACAAAAAAATGACGCATTTTTCAAAATTTTCAGCTAAAAATACTGTTTTACGTTTTGTTTAATAACTCCGTTGTCCGTAAAGACAGTTAGTTGCAGGAAATTTCGTGGGTTGACAGAGAAAATGGTGCAGAGTATTTTAAAACTATACATTTTTTGACCACGCCTACAAAACAATTTCAAAAATGGGCGGTAAATGGAATTGAATCGGTTTACGCTCCTGTATTTGTGATTTTACGTTTTGCTGTTATCGACGTTGTAGCTGAAGTTGCCATCTATTAGCCGGTAAAAGTTTCATCAAAAGAAAAGGCTATAGCCTTGTCTATTAATTAAAAAAAATTATGTTTATTATTTTTTTTAAGAAAAGGCTATAGCCTTTTCTAATAATTAAAAAAAACTATAGCCTTTTCTATTAATTAAAAAATAGGCCGAGGAGTTCCAGAGATATAAGAAGTAGAAGTTTGTTTAAAATATGCAATTTCATTTGCAGATGTATTTCACAATTTTGTCAATTACTCAGAATATTCCAAAGATAATTTATTCAAATTTTCCGGGTTTGTAGAACAAGCTTTCGTGATTCATATAAAAGTGGTTTCGATGAGATACGTCTATTACGAGCGGGGATATAAAGTTTTTAGCACTAAAAAGCATTTTTTCACTACTGACGCGGGCCATTGTGCGGGCCAAAGGTTAACCATTGTGTAGCTAAAGTTCCAATCTATTATACGGTGAAAGATTCATTCAAATATCTTAAGCCGTTTATGAGTTATAGCACTTTAAAGAAAATAGTTAGTAGAAATCCACCTGCTACACGATTCTGTTGACCTGGTGTTTCACAAAAAAATGACGCATTTTTCAAAATTTTCAGCTAAAAATACTGTTTTACGTTTTGTTTAATAACTCCGTTGTCCGTAAAGACAGTTAGTTGCAGGAAATTTCGTGGGTTGACAGAGAAAATGGTGCAGAGTATTTTAAAACTATACATTTTTTGACCACGCCTACAAAACAATTTCAAAAATGGGCGGTAAATGGAATTGAATCGGTTTACGCTCCTGTATTTGTGATTTTACGTTTTGCTGTTATCGACGTTGTAGCTGAAGTTGCCATCTATTAGCCGGTAAAAGTTTCATCAAAAGAAAAGGCTATAGCCTTGTCTATTAATTAAAAAAAATTATGTTTATTATTTTTTTTAAGAAAAGGCTATTATAGCCTTTTCTAATAATTAAAAAAAACTATAGCCTTTTCTATTAATTAAAAAATAGGCCGAGGAGTTCCAGAGATATAAGAAGTAGAAGTTTGTTTAAAATATGCAATTTCATTTGCAGATGTATTTCACAATTTTGTCAATTACTCAGAATATTCCAAAGATAATTTATTCAAATTTTCCGGGTTTGTAGAACAAGCTTTCGTGATTCATATAAAAGTGGTTTCGATGAGATACGTCTATTACGAGCGGGGATATAAAGTTTTTAGCACTAAAAAGCATTTTTTCACTACTGACGCGGGCCATTGTGCGGGCCAAAGGTTAACCATTGTATAGCTAAAGTTCCAATCTATTATACGGTGAAAGATTCATTCAAATATCTTAAGCCGTTTATGAGTTATAGCACTTTAAAGAAAATAGTTAGTAGAAATCCACCTGCTACACGATTCTGTTGACCTGGTGTTTCACAAAAAAATGACGCATTTTTCAAAATTTTCAGCTAAAAATACTGTTTTACGTTTTGTTTAATAACTCCGTTGTCCGTAAAGACAGTTGCAGGAAATTTCGTGGGTTGACAGAGAAAATGGTGCAGAGTATTTTAAAACTATAAATTTTTTGACCACGCCTACAAAACAATTTCAAAAATGGGCGGTAAATGGAATTGAATCGGTTTACGCTCCTGTATTTGTGATTTTACGTTTTGCTGTTATCGACGTTGTAGCTGAAGTTGCCATCTATTAGCCGGTAAAAGTTTCATCAAAAGAAAAGGCTATAGCCTTGTCTATTAATTAAAAAAAATTATGTTTATTATTTTTTTTAAGAAAAGGCTATAGCCTTTTCTAATAATTAAAAAAAACTATAGCCTTTTCTATTAATTAAAAAATAGGCCGAGGAGTTCCAGAGATATAAGAAGTAGAAGTTTGTTTAAAATATGCAATTTCATTTGCAGATGTATTTCACAATTTTGTCAATTACTCAGAATATTCCAAAGATAATTTATTCAAATTTTCCGGGTTTGTAGAACAAGCTTTCGTGATTCATATAAAAGTGGTTTCGATGAGATACGTCTATTACGAGCGGGGATATAAAGTTTTTAGCACTAAAAAGCATTTTTTCACTACTGACGCGGGCCATTGTGCGGGCCAAAGGTTAACCATTGTGTAGCTAAAGTTCCAATCTATTATACGGTGAAAGATTCATTCAAATATCTTAAGCCGTTTATGAGTTATAGCACTTTAAAGAAAATAGTTAGTAGAAATCCACCTGCTACACGATTCTGTTGACCTGGTGTTTCACAAAAAAATGACGCATTTTTCAAAATTTTCAGCTAAAAATACTGTTTTACGTTTTGTTTAATAACTCCGTTGTCCGTAAAGACAGTTGCAGGAAATTTCGTGGGTTGACAGAGAAAATGGTGCAGAGTATTTTAAAACTATACATTTTTTGACCACGCCTACAAAACAATTTCAAAAATGGGCGGTAAATGGAATTGAATCGGTTTACGCTCCTGTATTTGTGATTTTACGTTTTGCTGTTATCGACGTTGTAGCTGAAGTTGCCATCTATTAGCCGGTAAAAGTTTCATCAAAAGAAAAGGCTATAGCCTTGTCTATTAATTAAAAAAAATTATGTTTATTATTTTTTTTAAGAAAAGGCTATAGCCTTTTCTAATAATTAAAAAAAACTATAGCCTTTTCTATTAATTAAAAAATAGGCCGAGGAGTTCCAGAGATATAAGAAGTAGAAGTTTGTTTAAAATATGCAATTTCATTTGCAGATGTATTTCACAATTTTGTCAATTACTCAGAATATTCCAAAGATAATTTATTCAAATTTTCCGGGTTTGTAGAACAAGCTTTCGTGATTCATATAAAAGTGGTTTCGATGAGATACGTCTATTACGAGCGGGGATATAAAGTTTTTAGCACTAAAAAGCATTTTTTCACTACTGACGCGGGCCAAAGGTTAACCATTGTATAGCTAAAGTTCCAATCTATTATACGGTGAAAGATTCATTCAAATATCTTAAGCCGTTTATGAGTTATAGCACTTTAAAGAAAATAGTTAGTAGAAATCCACCTGCTACACGATTCTGTTGACCTGGTGTTTCACAAAAAAATGACGCATTTTTCAAAATTTTCAGCTAAAAATACTGTTTTACGTTTTGTTTAATAACTCCGTTGTCCGTAAAGACAGTTGCAGGAAATTTCGTGGGTTGACAGAGAAAATGGTGCAGAGTATTTTAATACTATAAATTTTTTGACCACGCCTACAAAACAATTTCAAAAATGGGCGGTAAATGGAATTGAATCGTTCTACGCTCCTGTATTTGTGATTTTACGTTTTGCTGTTATCGACGTTGTAGCTGAAGTTGCCATCTATTAGCCGGTAAAAGTTTCATCAAAAGAAAAGGCTATATATAGCCTTTTCTAATAATTAAAAAAAATTATGTTTATTATTTTTTTTAAGAAAAGGCTATTATAGCCTTTTCTAATAATTAAAAAAAACTATAGCCTTTTCTATTAATTAAAAAATAGGCCGAGGAGTTCCAGAGATATAAGAAGTAGAAGTTTGTTTAAAATATGCAATTTCATTTGCAGATGTATTTCACAATTTTGTCAATAACTCAGAATATTCCAAAGATAATTTATTCAAATTTTCCGGGTTTGTAGAACAAGCTTTCGTGATTCATATAAAAGTGGTTTCGATGAGATACGTCTATTACGAGCGGGGATATAAAGTTTTTAGCACTAAAAAGCATTTTTTCACTACTGGCGCGGGCCATTGTGCGGGCCGAAGGTTAACCATTGTATAGCTAAAGTTCCAATCTATTATACGGTGAAAGATTCATTCAAATATCTTAAGCCGTTTATGAGTTATAGCACTTTAAAGAAAATAGTTAGTAGAAATCCACCTGCTACACGATTCTGTTGACCTGGTGTTTCACAAAAAAATGACGCATTTTTCAAAATTTTCAGCTAAAAATACTGTTTTACGTTTTGTTTAATAACTCCGTTGTCCGTAAAGACAGTTGCAGGAAATTTCGTGGGTTGACAGAGAAAATGGTGCAGAGTATTTTAAAACTATAAATTTTTTGACCACGCCTACAAAACAATTTCAAAAATGGGCGGTAAATGGAATTGAATCGTTCTACGCTCCTGTATTTGTGATTTTACGTTTTGCTGTTATCGACGTTGTAGCTGAAGTTGCCATCTATTAGCCGGTAAAAGTTTCATCAAAAGAAAAGGCTATAGCCTTGTCTATTAATTAAAAAAAATTATGTTAATTATTTTTTTTTAAGAAAAGGCATTATAGCCTTTTCTAATAATTAAAAAAAATTATGTTTATTATTTTTTTTAAGAAAAGGCTATTATAGCCTTTTCTAATAATTAAAAAAAACTATAGCCTTTTCTATTAATTAAAAAATAGGCCGAGGAGTTCCAGAGATATAAGAAGTAGAAGTTTGTTTAAAATATGCAATTTCATTTGCAGATGTATTTCACAATTTTGTCAATTACTCAGAATATTCCAAAGATAATTTATTCAAATTTTCCGGGTTTGTAGAACAAGCTTTCGTGATTCATATAAAAGTGGTTTCGATGAGATACGTCTATTACGAGCGGGGATATAAAGTTTTTAGCACTAAAAAGCATTTTTTCACTACTGACGCGGGCCATTGTGCGGGCCAAAGGTTAACCATTGTATAGCTAAAGTTCCAATCTATTATACGGTGAAAGATTCATTCAAATATCTTAAGCCGTTTATGAGTTATAGCACTTTAAAGAAAATAGTTAGTAGAAATCCACCTGCTACACGATTCTGTTGACCTGGTGTTTCACAAAAAAATGACGCATTTTTCAAAATTTTCAGCTAAAAATACTGTTTTACGTTTTGTTTAATAACTCCGTTGTCCGTAAAGACAGTTGCAGGAAATTTCGTGGGTTGACAGAGAAAATGGTGCAGAGTATTTTAAAACTATAAATTTTTTGACCACGCCTACAAACAATTTCAAAAATGGGCGGTAAATGGAATTGAATCGTTCTACGCTCCTGTATTTGTGATTTTACGTTTTGCTGTTATCGACGTTGTAGCTGAAGTTGCCATCTATTAGCCGGTAAAAGTTTCATCAAAAGAAAAGGCTATAGCCTTTTCTATTAATTAAAAAAAATTATGTTAATTATTTTTTTTTTAAGAAAAGGCTATAGCCTTTTCTAATAATTAAAAAAAACTATAGCCTTTTCTATTAATTAAAAAATAGGCCGAGGAGTTCCAGAGATATAAGAAGTAGAAGTTTGTTTAAAATATGCAATTTCATTTGCAGATGTATTTCACAATTTTGTCAATTACTCAGAATATTCCAAAGATAATTTATTCAAATTTTCCGGGTTTGTAGAACAAGCTTTCGTGATTCATATAAAAGTGGTTTCGATGAGATACGTCTATTACGAGCGGGGATATAAAGTTTTTAGCACTAAAAAGCATTTTTTCACTACTGACGCGGGCCATTGTGCGGGCCAAAGGTTAACCATTGTATAGCTAAAGTTCCAATCTATTATACGGTGAAAGATTCATTCAAATATCTTAAGCCGTTTATGAGTTATAGCACTTTAAAGAAAATAGTTAGTAGAAATCCACCTGCTACACGATTCTGTTGACCTGGTGTTTCACAAAAAAATGACGCATTTTTCAAAATTTTCAGCTAAAAATACTGTTTTACGTTTTGTTTAATAACTCCGTTGTCCGTAAAGACAGTTGCAGGAAATTTCGTGGGTTGACAGAGAAAATGGTGCAGAGTATTTTAAAACTATAAATTTTTTGACCACGCCTACAAAACAATTTCAAAAATGGGCGGTAAATGGAATTGAATCGTTCTACGCTCCTGTATTTGTGATTTTACGTTTTGCTGTTATCGACGTTGTAGCTGAAGTTGCCATCTATTAGCCGGTAAAAGTTTCATCAAAAGAAAAGGCTATAGCCTTATCTATTAATTAAAAAAAATTATGTTAATTATTTTTTTTTAAGAAAGGGCCATTATAGCCTTTTCTAATAATTAAAAAAAATTATGTTTATTATTTTTTTTAAGAAAAGGCTATTATAGCCTTTTCTAATAATTAAAAAAAACTATAGCCTTTTCTATTAATTAAAAAATAGGCCGAGGAGTTCCAGAGATATAAGAAGTAGAAGTTTGTTTAAAATATGCAATTTCATTTGCAGATGTATTTCACAATTTTGTCAATTACTCAGAATATTCCAAAGATAATTTATTCAAATTTTCCGGGTTTGTAGAACAAGCTTTCGTGATTCATATAAAAGTGGTTGCGATGAGATATGTCTATTACGAGCAGGGATATAAAGTTTTTAGCACTAAAAAACATTTTTTCACTACTGACGCGGGCCATTGTGCGGGCCAAAGGTTAACCATTGTATAGCTAAAGTTCCAATCTATTATACGGTGAAAGATTCATTCAAATATCTTAAGCCGTTTATGAGTTATAGCACTTTAAAGAAAATAGTTAGTAGAAATCCACCTGCTACACGATTCTGTTGACCTGGTGTTTCACAAAAAAATGACGCATTTTTCAAAATTTTCAGCTAAAAATACTGTTTTACGTTTTGTTTAATAACTCCGTTGTCCGTAAAGACAGTTGCAGGAAATTTCGTGGGTTGACAGAGAAAATGGTGCAGAGTATTTTAAAACTATAAATTTTTTGACCACGCCTACAAACAATTTCAAAAATGGGCGGTAAATGGAATTGAATCGTTCTACGCTCCTGTATTTGTGATTTTACGTTTTGCTGTTATCGACGTTGTAGCTGAAGTTGCCATCTATTAGCCGGTAAAAGTTTCATCAAAAGAAAAGGCTATAGCCTTGTCTATTAATTAAAAAAAATTATGTTAATTATTTTTTTTTTAAGAAAAGGCATTATAGCCTTTTCTAATAATTAAAAAAAATTATGTTTATTATTTTTTTTAAGAAAAGGCTATTATAGCCTTTTCTAATAATTAAAAAAAACTATAGCCTTTTCTATTAATTAAAAAATAGGCCGAGGAGTTCCAGAGATATAAGAAGTAGAAGTTTGTTTAAAATATGCAATTTCATTTGCAGATGTATTTCACAATTTTGTCAATTACTCAGAATATTCCAAAGATAATTTATTCAAATTTTCCGGGTTTGTAGAACAAGCTTTCGTGATTCATATAAAAGTGGTTTCGATGAGATACGTCTATTACGAGCGGGGATATAAAGTTTTTAGCACTAAAAAGCATTGTTTCACTACTGACGCGGGCCATTGTGCGGGCCAAAGGTTAACCATTGTGTAGCTAAAGTTCCAATCTATTATACGGTGAAAGATTCATTCAAATATCTTAAGGCGTTTATGAGTTATAGCACTTTAAAGAAAATAGTTAGTAGAAATCCACCTGCTACACGATTCTGTTGACCTGGTGTTTCACAAAAAAATGACGCATTTTTCAAAATTTTCAGCTAAAAATACTGTTTTACGTTTTGTTTAATAACTCCGTTGTCCGTAAAGACAGTTGCAGGAAATTTCGTGGGTTGACAGAGAAAATGGTGCAGAGTATTTTAAAACTATAAATTTTTTGACCACGCCTACAAAACAATTTCAAAAATGGGCGGTAAATGGAATTGAATCGTTCTACGCTCCTGTATTTGTGATTTTACGTTTTGCTGTTATCGACGTTGTAGCTGAAGTTGCCATCTATTAGCCGGTAAAAGTTTCATCAAAAGAAAAGGCTATATATAGCCTTTTCTAATAATTAAAAAAAATTATGTTAATTATTTTTTTTAAGAAAAGGCTATTATAGCCTTTTCTATTAATTAAAAAAAATTATGGTAATAATTTTTTTTAAGAAAAGGCTGTAGTAGCCTTTTCTATTAATTAAAAAAAATTATGTTAATTATTTTTTTTAAGAAAAGGCTATATAGCCTTTTCTATTAATTAAAAAAAATATGTTAATTATTTTTTTAAGAAAAGGCTATTATAGCCTTTTCTATTAATTAAAAAAAATTATGTTAATTATTTTTTTAAGAAAAGGCTATATATAGCCTTTTCTATTAATTAAAAAAAATTATGTTAATTATTTTTTTTTATTTTTCTAATAATTAAAAAAAATTATGTTAATTATTTTTTTAAGAAAAGGCTATTATAGCCTCTTCTATTAATTAAAAAAAATTATGTTAATTATTTTTTTTAAGAAAAGGCTGTAGTAGCCTTTTCTATTAATTAAAAAAAATTATGTTAATTATTTTTTTTTAAGAAAAGGCTTGTAGTCTTTTCTATTAAGCCTTTTCTATTAATTAAAAAAAATTATGTTAATTATTTTTTTTTAAGAAAAGGCTGTAGTAGCCTTTTCTATTAATTAAAAAAAATTATGTTAATTATTTTTTTTAAGAAAAGGCTATATAGCCTTTTCTATTAATTAAAAAAAATTATGTTAATTATTTTTTTAAGAAAAGGCTATTATAGCCTTTTCTATTAATTAAAAAAAATTATGTTAATTATTTTTTTAAGAAAAGGCTATATATAGCCTTTTCTATTAATTAAAAAAAATTATGTTAATTATTTTTTTTTATTTTTCTAATAATTAAAAAAAATTATGTTAATTATTTTTTTAAGAAAAGGCTATTATAGCCTCTTCTATTAATTAAAAAAAATTATGTTAATTATTTTTTTTAAGAAAAGGCTGTAGTAGCCTTTTCTATTAATTAAAAAAAATTATGTTAATTATTTTTTTTTAAGAAAAGGCTTGTAGTCTTTTCTATTAAGCCTTTTCTATTAATTAAAAAAAATTATGTTAATTATTTTTTTTTAAGAAAAGGCTGTAGCCTTTTCTAATAATTAAAAAAAATAGCCTTTTCTAATAATTAAAAAAAATTATGTTAATTATTTTTTTTAAGAAAAGGCTATTATAGCCTTTTCTATTAATTAAAAAAAATTATGTTAATTATTTTTTTAAGAAAAGGCTATATAGCCTTTTATAATAATTAATAAAAATAGGCTATATAGCCTTTTCTAATAATTAAAAAAAATAGCCTTTTCTAATAATTAAAAAAAATTATGTTAATTATTTTTTTTAAGAAAAGGCTATTATAGCCTTTTCTATTAATTAAAAAAAATTATGTTAATTATTTTTTTAAGAAAAGGCTATATAGCCTTTTCTAATAATTAAAAAAAACTATAGCCTTTTCTATTAATTAAAAAATAGGCCGAGGAGTTCCAGAGATATAAGAAGTAGAAGTTTGTTTAAAATATGCAATTTCATTTGCAGATGTATTTCACAATTTTGTCAATTACTCAGAATATTCTAAAGATAATTAATTCAAATTTTCAGGGTTTGTAGAACAAGCCTTCGTGATCCATATGAGATGAGATACATCTGTTACGAACGGAGATATATCGCCGCATTATAGTTTTTCAAAAGCGGGCTTATAGCAATTTTTTATTTTTTAGATTCTTTTTTTTGTAAATGTATTGAAAATAATTTATCAGAAATTTTGTCCTAAGCGTAAACAAATGGGTAAATCCACCTTTACTTACAATTTTTTAAGATAAAGAAGTCAAATTTTCCGGGTCTGCCATTTTTGTACAAGTTAAACACATTTTCCGTTTTTTTTTATTATTGTTTTTTATTTAATTATACTACCTGCAGTCTGTCTTTAAATTATTATTCAAATCAAAGTACCTAGTGCAACAAAAATTGTAAAACTTTGTTATTTAAAGAAAGTTCTATTCTACTAAGGTTTTTAATACAAAAATAAAACAATTAAATAATAATAATTAAATAAATTATTGACTGATTAATAAAAAAAATAAAATATTTGCTAGATTATTTAATAATAATAATAATATAAAAAACAACTAATGAATCAATTTTATATATGTAGAATTAATAACAAATAATGCATATTATAAATTTAAAAATAACGATAATAAAATAAAGTCACCATAATTTTCATATAAACAAGAAATTTGTAAAATTTAAGTTAAAAAAAGGAATATTTTTTAATTAAAAAAAAACTTGGAATTATTATTTTATTATTTAGAAATTCTTTAAAATCGAGCTTTTATGATGTGATAATTTCTGAGATTTTTCAATTGTTTGTATAAATTATTTCTGCAAAAGTTTCTAAAAAAAATCGCAAAATTTTAATTGAAAAATGTGTCTTTATTTTGATTAATCTGCTTAGTTTTTCGTTCTGTAAAACAAATTGCGCGTAAGAGTTAATTATTGAAAATATAAACAAATGTTCGTGTTTTATTATTGTTGTTAATATAAATTCGGATTTTTCGTTTTCATTTGATAAAAAAAACATTAATGCAGTTCTAAAATTCCTTTATTTTTTTCTTAACCAAATTTTATTATTCGCTTTCCTTTATTAATAAAAAAACTGACTTCCATAGAACTTACCATTAGATTTAGCATTTAAAAAATAGTTCATAAAATTAAACAAAAATTAAAAAATTATATATATACATAAAAAAACTGTTATAAAAATAAAAAGTATTGTTGAAATAAAAGAAAAATAAACAAATCCAAGTTAAAAGTTAAAATTTTTTGTAAAATATTAAACTACCTTAAAAATATAAAAATATTTATTTAAAAAAACACAAAAACTTTGTAAATTTATTTACTTTTTTTCAATAACTATAAATATTATAATAATACTTTTTTACTTAAGAAAAGTTCGAGGAGAAGAAGTTAAAAAAAATAAACAACGTCAACTGCCCATATAAAGATTTTTTAAAGAAGTTAAGACCGATATAAAATTAAAAAGAAAAAACCTAAAATCTAATATTAAATATTTATATATATTAAAAGTATATAAAGTATAAACAGTTAGTGGATCAACTTATTAACAAATTATAAATGCAAACAAACAATTAAAAAATTAATTAAACACGAAAAAAGGAAAAGTTAAGCTATTTATAATACTGTAACAATAACAACGTATTATTATGATAATAATTTATGTGAAACGAATTTTGAATAACATAAATGAAACTTAAGAATATTAAAATCACAAAAAATTTAAAATTTTAAATAGAAAAAAATTCACAAAATTCTTTGGTTTGAGCTGGGAATGTGCCATTAACCGATGAATCATAGTTTTGATTAAAGAAAATTAATTGATTAATCAACCTAAATTCAAACATTTGAAATTTTGATAATTAAAATTTTAATAATTTTATTTAAAAATATAGATAATAAATATTTGAAACAAAATGAAATACATAACACAGGTCAACAATATTTCTAAGGCCCGTAATTTCTTAGTCAATTTGCGTAAATATGATACTGAGCTCCAATATAAATTACTCTTTTTTTTATAGACTCTGAATGAGATTTTCCATTATATGGAAAAAAACTCCTTTGTCCTTGAAAAAAAAGGAAAAACTAAAAAATTAGTTATTCGAAATTCTAATTAATCAATTAATCGCTAATTTGAATACTAATATTCTTTGATTAATTAAATAATTCACTAATCAGATTTTGATTGATCATAATGTTTGAATAATTGGCCCTTTGGCTCCTTTTAGCTTTTTTTATTTTTATTGTATTTCATTCATTTGTATTTATATTTATAAATTTAATTTTCTTTTAAGTATTTTTTATACATTTTAACAATTTTATTAAAATGTTTTTAATAATAAAAATTTAAAATTAATTTGATTAATCGTAATCGGAATTTTTATTGTATATCATAATTTATATTTATAATTATAAATTTCATTTCCTTGCAAGGTATTTTTGTATATTTTTGAATAAATTTATTAAAATTATAAATTATAACAACGCACCTTAATTGTATTTTTAAAATATAAATTTTAAGAATCTTTTTAAATTTATTAATCGAGATTGCCTCGAGTTTTTTGAAAATTTCAAGAATTGCATGCTTGCGTTAAGGAATGCATGCATGACCTTGTTCAGTTGCATTGCAAATGATGTTTTGGAACTCACCCATAAAAACCAAAAAAGAACTCATCTATACAACAACGCACCTTAATTGTATTTTTAAATATAAATTTCAAGAATTTTGAAAAAAAAATCATAATCTAAATCCTCTTTTCATTAATTTTGTGACATCGGCAACACGGCAATACTGGATTCACAGATTTTTAAAAGTAAACATAATTTTTTCATCAATATGGAACAAAAATTAAATAAAGATCTTATAAAATTATATCCAAATCGCACATTTTCATTAAAAGAGGCTTCACTAAGTTGATCGACTCGGGTTTTCACCCGGGTTTTAAAACCGGATTTTCTACAATAAGGTTGTCTGTCGGTTTTTTCAAAATGTTTATTTTTCGAATTTTGAATAGTCCGGTTTTTTACAATCAAAAAAACCGGCTCAGTCGAATACTTTTCAATTTGTATATTTTCCAAATAAAATTACTTTTTACTATATTAAAACTGAGACGAACGTTTTCTGTTGATTATCCAAGTATTTTTTTTTCAATGTAAAAGTTCTGTTTTTGACTATGGCGAAATAATCTGATGAGGTGTTAGCAGGGACGAACTAAATTGGCCATGTTGGGGGCAATGGATATTAAACTGCATATTAGAAAATCATTATTTAGTTTTGTTGACATTTTTCATATTAATTTTTCATATTTTATATAGAGTTAGACAACCATTTCAGACCAAAAACGAGCGAACGTCTAAAAGGTTTGAATAATTAATTACTATATCTCTGAATTGGAAAATTTACCAAAAGAGAAAATTTTATTGACTACTGTTTCATAAATGAAACAAGGGAATTCGCCGAGTAACGACGCAACTACACTTTTCTTTAATTTAAAGGAGAAGCTAAATACGTTATAAAGTCAATAATAATAGAGTATTCCTTGCAATTCTTTAATTTTTTTTATAATATTTACTTTTGAACAAGACAACTCAACACTTTTTTACAAGAGTGTTAAAAATACATGCACTTGTATTTACTCCCGTTTAAATATCTGTAACAAAGGGTCTGCTTCTGATCGTAGGAGTCTAAAATTTTCCGTGAACGTGTAGTTTGGCGAACCATAATCAATCAAAAATTCTATGATGTGAACGATATGAAGCTAATTGTTATGCTTAACCTTTAATTTTTATATTATTTTATAGCGTTTACATGAATTATTGACTTTTTTTTAATAAAGCAAATAAAAATCAACACTTTTCTTAAGAAAAAAAAACGGTTGTCCGGTTTTTCCTGAATTTTAGAAACTGTAACCGGGGTTTTTCAAAATTTCAAACATTCAAACTATTCGAAAACCGGTTTATGGAAATTGTCGAATAATCGATCACCCTAGGCTTCACCCAATACCTTCTTCTCACTGTCTTTTTCTTTTCATAATTATCGTTTTTCATTTGCATTTTTTGCTTTTCTGCCTCCAAAAGTAAAACTACTTTCATGTTTAAGATTCGAGAACAACTTACAACTGACTGTCTAAATACTCGATCAACTTGCAAAACTTTCGACTATTCCTTCGATATTTTCGTTGATATTACATATACACTACTTGCAAGTAATTACTTGCATCGCTCGTTTATTGCAAAGTAGTCATATCTCAAAAAACGTGAATGCAGAAATATTCATCGTATCGGTCTTCATTTTGTGTAAAAAAATGTATACAAATATCTTGTTTACTCACCTCTTGAGAGGTGAATACTTTTTTATTTTTCCCTTGATGTGTGTGTAAGTTGAAAACTTTAAACTCGTTTTCTGACGAACGATTTTTTTTTGGAGATATGACTACGTTACAATAAAGGAGCGACATGTGTAAATGCAGGTTAATATAAATAAAAATATATACGGCGTTGTTCTGCAAATCACGAAAGTTCAAATCACATAATTTTCAAAAATTAATAACAAGCAAGTTAGTGTTTTGTAGATCGTATGAATTATAGAGTTCAAGGAACGAATAAATAAAAAAATATATAAATGAAAAACATACAAGAAAACAAAAGAAACCAGCAACAAGTCTCAAATTACTATTTGAAATCATGTGATATGAACTTTTGTGATTTACTTAACAGGAGAGTTATTACGTATTTCTACTCGAAAGAAAAAACTTTCGAAACACAATGTATAAGCTATACAAATTCGAATGATTTCCGTTTCGAATCGAAATACATAATAGCGCCCTGAGTCCGATAGTCTAAACGGTTAATGAATTATAAAGGCAGTATTTATAATTATATCAGCAGTATTTATAACAATAAATAAAAGCAGTACATTTTAAATTTAAACAATCGATTAACTGCTTTTACACATAGAAAATGAAACTAAATTTGGTATATTTAATAAAATTAATCGCTACATTTTGTGAAAAACTATTAAAAGAATTTATTGGCAATAAATTAAGTTTACTGCCTTTCTCCTAAGCACGGCATTATAGGGGCTTTTCATATTACTTGAATTGGAATAAAAAAAAACGACAGACATACTCGTGCATACATATTTTCAGGTTGCTTGAAAAAAATTATTCAATGATTTTTATAGTTATCAAAAATGTCTTTACTTATTTTAAAAATACACACGCTTAACTACTTGGTGGAATATAATATCTCTTAACTTTTATTTTCCACCTGTAAAATAAATGAAGTTAAATCTCATCACTTATCGTGAAATTACTTTATTTTGGACTCATTCCATTTTCAATCAGGAAAGCGAAAAAGTAACATACTATAAAGAATATTTTACTCACTTTAATAATTTCTCCTTTTATCAATATAAATATGTGCATACATAATAATATCTTATAATTCGTTTCATCTTAATGCCATTTGAAATTCTAAAACTTACACTACTACTTACAATAGTTATATTTTTAAAACTAAATGAAAAGTAAAAAGGAAAAAATCTTATAACATAAATAAATTTCTAAAAACAATAAAACAAAAATCCTATTCAAAACTTTTTTACAAACTCTTAATAACCGACAACAACAAAATAAATCATTTAACAAGAAAACAAAACAAAAGTCGATATAAAAAAAATATAAAAATTATTTATAAAAAACCAACCTCCCAATTTATAAACTTGTTATATATAATGTATCTTTATAAATGTTATATACAACTAAAACCACAAAACACAAACTATATATTCCAATTATATATTATATTATATAAATACAAAAGAAAACGAAAAACCAATAAAAACTCCCAAAAAATATTTACAATTATATTTAACTAAAACAATGAATGAAAAAAAAAACAAACGATTTTTTATGTCAATAAAAAATATTTAATTAGAAAAAACAACCAACCAAACAAAACAAAAAACGTTGCAATTAATAAATCATTTATACATTAAAAAACTAAAAAAAAATTAAATTTAAATAGAGTTTTCAAACTATAAAACAAATAAAAAAGAAAAAACAAAACAAACAAACCAATGTGTGAATATAATTTTGTGTAACTACCTTTCCAGCAATATTCAAATAATGAGAGAAAAAAATTAATTCAATAATAATAAAAAAAGATTGAAAAAAAAATTAATAAAAGAAAATAAATTAACAAAAGAAAATAAATAAATAAATTTAATAAAAAAAATTTATAGCATTTTTTATTACTTTTGATTGCTATAGAAATCAAATGTTTTTTATATATTAAATTAAATGGAGCCAACAGCTTCTCTTCGGTCCGGTGAGCAGATAGATCTGTCTAAATTTCAGCTGAGCTTAAAGGACTCATTAGCTTTTACTTTTCGTTGCCGTTCTGTGCCGTTCGTTTTTTTATATTTTTTAATTACTTGTTCTGTGTCTGAACTTTCGGATGTGGACGATATAATTATATGAATAAATTTTGTAAATGTTTGCAAAATTTTTTTTTTACTTCACAAAAATATAGAAATCTTTAATAATTTGAATCAAAATAATATATTCTCTTTTTTAAAACAAAATTTGTAATATTTCACACCACAAAAAAATAATATATACAAACTCTTGGCTGTCACTTAACGTTGTATTGTATTTTCTACAGAATAGTCCGCAACAGAACAGAACGAAAAAGTAACAACAAACCACACATACAGTTTTTCAATTGAACAGAAACAAAACAGCTGATTCGTAACAGAACAGAACGTACAAACTAATTCCGCCTTTGCAAAAGTAGAAATGTTTTCTGTTAAACATATTTTATCACAAATAAATTAACTTACGCTTGTGAGTTCTCTATTTTCGTTTTGTTTTAAATTATACCGCGTCAAGTTTAAAACCGATGCCCTTGATTGCATTTTTACTGCGGTAAGTATTTGTACAATTTCAAAAAGTTGAAAGTACAATGTCTTTTACTGCTGCATTATGAAATACTACACTTTATTCGAAGACGAAGCAATTGACATTTTTGAAGTCATCTAAAAAATGAAAATACGCAAAACACATGAACGTGACATTGCGGCCTCCGAAAATAGCGTGTTGTTTACGTTATACTTTAGTGTTCTTACAATTAATTATCATATAAATTGATAGCTGTGACGTAGGCTGCACGCAATTTTAGTTTTCTACATGACATCGCCAAGAAAAAAAAGCTTCAAATGGTTGCTCTATACATCACACAACATTATTACTTTTATTCACAAATATATTGATTTGATTATTTGATTTTCATTAGTAGTTTTAAATTGCGGCAGAATATTTGTAAAAAAGAAACCAAAAAATGTTTTTTTGACAGTAAATTGAAACAATGGATGAAAAGAGAATTTCAAAAGCAAGTTCGTATTCGTAAGTTTTAAAAGTATGAGTGTAGTAGTGAAAAATGTGTGAGTGTATTGAAACTTGATAGAGAAAACTTGATCGTGTAACCCCTAAGTAATCCTTTTGTAGGATAAGAAGTCTTTAATTTTGTGAATGAAAAAAAATCTTTATTTGCTGTATCCAATACACAGTATCTGATGCTTGTTCAAATTATTCAAATTCGTTTGTTTTGAAATAATTTATGTTCAATATATTTATTTCCAAAATAGCCTTGTGTATTAATTGTCTTGTTTTTTTTGGCGAAAAATAATGAAAAGAAAAATCAAATGAAGTTTTTCATGATCATGTTTTTAGCGGTTTTAAGAGACATTTTTACTAGAAACCACAAAAAAAATTATACAATTTTTTTTTAAATCAAATCTCATGCATACACATACAAACAGTGGACTCTCGATAATCATTTTAAAAATCTAGTTAATATAAAGTTTTTACCAGTTCCCCCTTGATAAAGTCTATGAAATTTGTTTCCCTCGTCAGGTTTGCGGGGGGTTTTTTTGCAAGACTAGTTCCCAAATTTCAATTTCCTCCCTGAAAACCTTGAAATGTTTATTCTTTATAATAAAAAATTAAAACAAAATGATTTTAATGTATCCGATTTAGAAGTTTGTTCAATTGTATTTCATTACAAATATTTCAGAACTTTTAATTTAAAATTATGAAGTTGTGGCCCTTTCAGACTAATTTAGTGTTTCTTTTTTAACCCTGATACTCGTATGTAAAGCGAACAATATAAAGGAATTAAAAAATAATAATTTATCAGAAATGAATGAATAAAGTATTAAAAGTTTATTTTAAAATATACACAAAACTAAAGCTATGAGCGCATCACAACTTTTATCGTTTCGTTTTTAAAATCAATTTTCATCACCTACTTTATTTTGTTTAATTTCATATACAAAAGTTTCTGCAACGTTATATCCCAATACCGAAAAAAAATGTTGGCAACAACATTGGCGGTCGAATTCAATAAATCTTCTTTGAAAATTAAACTTGGTTTGATACCGAAGATATTTTCTGTTTTATTTTATTTTGAATTGCAAGAGCAGCCCCTCGACAGAGAAGCAAGTCGTGGGTTTTTTATCGACGGCGACGTATGTACTAAATTTTGTCGGCGGCGGCGGCTAAGCAACCTGCATCGGGTTGTTATCGGGCTACAGTTTTTGGTCGGTTTAGCTGAATGTCAACTACCAATTAAAGGATTTAGTCAAAAAATATAAATCAAATTATATTACAAATTAAGATATTTAACGAAAAATCTCTGTCGCTTGATATAGAGCACACATAAACAGATTATTTGCAAATATATGTACATCATGTAACTATAATATATATAAATATATAGAAACAAAAACCTGTTTATTAGACGAGCCACCAAAAGTAACCAATCAAAACTAGGAAACATGAAAGAGGAAGCAAAGTACAAAAACCACTTTTAAAAATGCGTGCATACAAAATACTGAGTACCTTACTCTGCAGTTGCACTTAAAAGAAAACGCTTATCACACATATTGCTTGTCAAAATTCATTGAATTGGCAACTGTGAAGTAGACTGAACTCATGCAGTTAGGCAATTTAGGATGCTGTTCGTCAAGAAACAACTCGAAAAAAGTTCTATGAATCGTAACAAATAATTATTTTGAAGAGTTTTATTCATCATTTTATTGCCGATAAAATCGCCTGAAAATTTTATCGGCTTGAAATAAGGCGCTGACAATCAGACGAAATCTTTGGCGGCTTGGCTTTTACAAAATTGTCGGCGGCTCAGCTATCTGCCAACCGGGACTGGCACGACTTGCTTCTCTGCCCCCACAACTTTCAAATATATGTCAAGGAAAACAAAAAATTTCTATGAAGCCAAACCAGATTTAATTTTCAAAGTAGATTGAACAAAGTTTGTTTCCATTAGATTTTCCATAATGCAAATTTATACATATATCTGCAATTGTATTTTTATAATTTTTACAATCTCTCTCACTCTCTCCCTCTCGTTTGTATGAGCTTTAACTATTTTGAAGCCTTTTCTCTGGTCCCTTATATTTCAAATTATCGAGACTCTACTGTACATACACACATACATGCTTGAATACATTTTCACAAGGTCTTTGTTTGTTTGAAATGTTTTCTTTTTCTTTTCATTTCACAAAAATGAAAAATAACTCAAATAAATAGTGCCATTTTGTCATCAAATAGTAAAAAAAACGGTGGTGCCGAATTAATGCCGCAGCTGATGAAAAATTGTTTTTAAAAATTTTACATTTCTCTTTGGGGGATTTTTGCTTTTTTTTCAAACACACAATTTTCCTTTCAAGATTTTGACCGATAATGCTGTGCAAAAAGAAAATATGTATATTTTTAAGACATTTTAAAATAATAAAAAATCTAGCAGATATTTGAATATACTAGAGAAAAATTAATGAAATTACGTTGTCTTTGAACTTCCGCATTGTTAGTCATCGAAATAACTTTTTACAGAGTATGTACGAGGGCGGTCCTAAAATGACTGCTATTATAGTGGTTTTTTCCTATTTTAGAGTCTAAGAAATATTTTGAAGCAAGTTCAGGAAAACATGTAAGTATGTAACTTCGTTTGCGTTCTGATATACTTATTAACCCCTTAGTGTCAAGATACCGTAAGCGACAAAAAACTATAAAAATTTTCAGTAGATTTTTTTTAATTACAGTCGAACTCCCAAAACTCGAACTTTTATAAATCGAAATTTCTCTAACTCGATCCAATTCGATTGGCAGTAGCATTAAGAGAGAACATAATTTACAATTCTCCTTCAGTAACTCGAAGTTTTTCATAACTGGAAGGAATTTACATGCATTTGATTTGCTTACTTATTCGCTGGTGTGTTGGAAACACATTATTGAAGTGTATTTTTTTCCAACTCAATTTTTCTTTGTTCGGGGGTCTCATCTTAAGCGGAACGGCAATTGATTACGAGGGTTTGGTGGAAGAAACTTTTCAGTTGCCTTCCAGAAATGATGTAGAAAATCGAACATTGAATTTCTATTTGCAAACTACAACTGATAAGGCATTCAAAAATTTAGAGCAATTTTTTATTGAAAATAAAAATAAAAAAATTGTTCAGTCACTAATTTCAGAATATGTACTTATTATATGTTGTTTTCAGTAAGTGTCTGCTTTAAATAAAAAAAAACAATTATCATTAAATACGGAAATAATTGCAATTGTTTTTTTTTTGCAACAAATAAATTCTACAACACGAAGTCTTCATAAGTCACAGATTTTTTGGGTTATTCGAATTGCATACATAAGTTCGACTGTACTTTTAAATATGTATTTGAAAAATTATCAGCAATATTCACAATTTTAATTCATCGATAAGAGTCTAGTGTTGTAAAAGTATTGAGTATTTGAGTACCGATTACTTAGTACCGTATATATTGCGCGGTACTCAAATCCCAAAACAAACTACTCAATACTTTCAGAGATGCATTTCCATATGTTAATACGAAAATTTTACTTGAAAACAGCGTTGCCACGACCGAATAATATTTGTAACCAAAAGTTCCCAAAAAAGTAACCGAATACGAAAATAAATAACCGAAATTTTATTATATTTTAATACAATTAAAATAGTATTTTTTTGTACTTTAAATGTATTCGGATAAGCGATGGCCGTTTAATAGAAAAAATCGCCTGATTGTAATGAAATATTCTCAATTCTTACTTTGTGGTAATTTCAAAGGTTTTCAGTTAGCTTAATGAAATATATTGCACTTGTTTAACAATACCGTATTAATCCCAAATTTTAGTTTATCACTTTATGCGAAAAATGGACATCTAACATACACATCTACTAGTTGTAAAAATGTCGGATTTTTATGACTGTTCCTTTACTACCAAAAAAGAAACAATACATCTCTTATTCGTATGTGTCTTGAACTTTTTTTTAAATTTTGAGTTAATACAGTATTGGTAAATAAGTGTGATATGCTTCAGCGAAAGATCTTTCAATTGCAACGCATTTTCTTGGTAAAGTCTCACATTTTAGTCAGACAAATGCCGCTCAAAGGAAAAACTATGAATTAAAGTTTCGAAAACATTTTAGAAAGACAATTCTGCAACATTTATTTAAATAAATAATTAAAAAATTTACAGCGATGGAACCAAGTACAAGTTTAATATAATTTGATTTTTTTTATAAAGGAAATAATTTTATTTTTGAAGAACAATTCGCTTCAACGAAATGGTTTTAAGAAATTTTCGGTTTTCGTTTAACCAAATTTCACTGTATATCCTTATCAATACTTATATGCAATAAAGAAAATCTGATCAATCGAAATATTTTATCATTTTAATTCATTGTTGGGTTGAAAAAATTAACCAAAATGAAAAAATAAATACACAAGTACACAATGGAAATAAAAGTAACCAATTTTGGTTAAAAGTAACCAAAGTGTTTTAATTCAATACAAATCGTTTTTGAGGAAAGTTGAGTGCAAATGATTTAATCATTTGCAACAATTGATAAGCCTGCCCGTTTAGTTAAATTTGCTAATCCATGAATTATTATGGAAGACGGGGAATAATTAAATCGAATTTTAATCTATTAAATTTAAACGTTTAAAAGTATTGAGTAGTATCGAGTACTCAATTGAAAAAGTATTGAGTAGTCAAAAGTAGCCGCTTTTTACAACACTATAAGAGTCCATCAACTATGAATTTCAATAATAAAAAAATTAATTTTAATTACGCTTACGTCAAGTTCGTCCCAAAGGGGTCGATATATCGCTTGTAGCGCTTGCTCTGACATTAGCCTTTGATTTTTAACTTTAAGCGATTAAATAAATACCGTAACTTTTCAATGATTATTGTTAAAAATTTGTATTTATTTTTGCTTGTAAAATAATAGTTCTTTCTTAAGTTTTATGTTTTGCTTAGAAAATAAAAACTATATTCAATTCAATTTAAAAACTATGAACTTATGTGTGACATTTGAACAATTTTATCCATAAATCAGCTGGACAATTTTATTGTCTGGCAAAAAGTAAATAAAACAATAAATAAAACAAAAGCAAAATATTTTTATTTTCAAAGTAAAAAAATAAAACTTAAGGAGCATATATGTATGTAAGTACCAATAACCAGGCATGCATGTATAAAGACTAACTCAACCTACAACAAATATAAAAACTTTTTCAGTTAAAAAATAACTATTATATTCCAAGCAAAAATTTAGATTAAAATTCAAACTATTTAGTATACTATGAACAGACTTAATGTTTTTACCTAATAAACTCTCGGCTTAATCTTGAACATTAAAGGATCTTTGGGTTTCAATATCAATTCGGCAATTAGCAATAGCTCCTCATCCTTATTGCCAGCATATTCGAGTTCATAGTGACGTAAAACATTTGTTAAAACAGTCTTTACTTCCAACATGGCGAATTTTTGGCCAATACAATTACGCGGTCCCGCCGAAAACGGTATATAAGCATAAGGACTCATCCTTTCGGCGCTGTAGCCTGTTTCGAAACGTTCTGGCTTAAAGGTTTTGGCATCAGGAAATAAATCTTCTTGACGGCCCAAGTGTAAAGGTGAAATACCAATACTGGTGCCGGCGGGCACAATTTTACCATCTAAAAAAAATTGTTAAGAAATTTTAATAATATTTGTTAAGTTTAATAACGAAAATTAAAAAAAAAACTTACTTATTTCACATTCCTCAGTAACTTTTCTACCCAACAGCGGCACTGAGGGAAATATTCTCAGTGTCTCCTTTATACACAATTCCAAATAGTGTAAATTGTTTAAGTCCTCATAGGTCACCGGCTTAGATTTATCTTTGCCAAACACTTGTACTATCTCCTCAAAACATCTCTGTTGGCATTTCGGGTATATGGCCAAATTATAAAAACAGAAAGTTATGGCAGAGGAGGTGGTGTCGTGACCTTCAAACATAAATGTATCCACTTCTTCTCGTACATCTAAATTTGTAAGAGGTTTGCCATCAATTTCCGACTGCAGCAATATATCCAAGAAAGCCATTTTACTTTTAGAACCCACATCGTCGGCTTGAGTTTGTGTTGAATTCTCTTTGGCCCTCAAAAGCTCTTCACGCCTTTGTACAATAATCTTCTCAGTGAAACCATGCAAAATAGACAAGGCTTTCTTCTCCTCGCGAGCCAATTTGGTAAATTTATAGGTTAAATTGAAGCGATATAGAATATCGAACATGCGCTTATGCAAGACAGTCGATATGCTGAAAAGTAGAGGGATGTTCTATGACTTAAAGAACTAAAATTTATTTAAAGAGTAGTATATCTTACGTCTTGACAGCTCTTACATATTCAGAGTCAACATTTGTCTGGGCATGCACCGATACTCCCATGGCAGTTTCTGAAAATAACAAAATGGATTTTTTAAATTTATTTTATTGTGTGTTTCTTGCTAGACATTTTTTATCCAAACATCTATTTTGATTTGTTAAAAACGCACTCCTAAACGAAGTTTTTGCTTCGACCTGACGTTTAGAAAGTGCATTGTCACTTTTTGGTTTTTGTTTTCGAACAATTGCGTTCGAAACATTTTTTTTCAATAATTTTAAACGAATAACTTTTATTGCAGTGATTTTATTCGAAAATTTTTTTCTTGCATAACGTTAATTCGAATTACTTATATTCGAAACATTTTTATGCAAATAATTTTACTCGAATAATTTGTATGCAAAAAATTTTATACGAATAATTTATATGCAAATAATTTCATAAAAATACTTTTATTTAATTGATTTCATTCGAATAACTTTTGATCGATAGTATAATTATAAACGAAAAACATTTATTCGAATAAAAAATTGTATGCGAATAATTCTTATGTAAAAAACTTTATAAGAATAATTTTTATATTAATAATTTCGTAAAAATAATTTTATTTGATTAATTTCTTGCGAAGAACTTTTGATCGATAATATAATTATAAACAAAAAACTTTTATTCGAGTACAAAATTGTATGTGAATAATTTTTTAACAACTTTTGGTCAAGTTCGTACACAATTTTGTTTCAAAATTTGTTATTGAATTGAATATTACTATACGAGTATTTTTTATTCGATTAATTTTATTTGAGCAATCGCAAAACATTACTTTATTTTAATAATTTCTTTTCAAATATGTATGTACATATTTTTATACATACTAGTGTATCCAGCGGTCAACTCAATCCACCGCATTCTAGAAATTAATATTAAAAACATTCTAAATAAGAAACTTAAAACTCTGTCTCATGTTTATGCAAACGCAAATTGGACAAACACATATATGTATACTTTTTTTTATTTTTCAAGTTGAACCTGATACATGCATGTGTAATAAGTGTGCATGTGTTAGTAGCAACTTTAAACATCTATGTAAAAACCCGCTAAAAACATATATGTAAATCTTTCCAAATTGTTTAAGTATTACGACCGTAAAATGGATCTAAAAAAATGTGTTTGCCTATTAATAATATAGATAATGTTAATTCGAATAATTTAACTCAAATAATTTAATTCAAATAATTTTATTCGAATAATTTGTATTTCAATATTATTCGAGCAAGAAAACATTGTGAGACTCAATTGGTCAATTGGATCAAATCTATCGTTGGGCCACGGCAAGTGGGCTTGTTTAACACCTCAGAAGTGCAAGTGCAAAATAATTCGTAAGAGAATACTTGATTCTAATATCGTTCTTGGTATTTTAATAAACGGAGAAAAAATCAAAACCTTGGGCTGATAGTCAATAGTAGCATTATTTAGACAAATCAAATTAACACGCCCGTTGGCAAAACTTATATAAAGCTAAGGTGTCTTTGGACGACACAATATCTACGACATAGCGTCGTCGAAAATCCAAAAGTACGTATCATCAAAAAATCAAAATCGATTTTTTGATTGATTATGATTCGTTACGTTATTTTACATGACTCCACCAATTTTTTTATTTTTGAGACCAAAAATAACGCTTGTATATCCATAATTCCAAATAAACTATGAACATGTGCATTATTTTCCCAATTCAAATGAACGTATCATCAAACTTGAAGTAAGAAATGAAAATAAAATATTTGAATTTTTAAATAAAAAAGCACGCATTGATTTTTCCTTTGTTTGTAAGCGTTGATCATGGCACAATTAATCAGCAACAAAAACGTTAACATCTGGGATTGTCATACGTTTTATATAAAATTTGACAATAAGAGATGAAGCGCAAATGATCAGCTGTTGACCCCAACAGTTACGTCTTAGAAACCGCTTAATGAATAATTGGATAATGAACAGCTGATTAAAGTAAACAATTGGAAAGAAATAAAAATGCTGCAAAAGAAATAATTTAAATTTGCTAAATTAATTAGTTTGGCTTATACTAAAAAGTATGGACAACACAGAATTTACAATGGAGTTTTTCTTGGCAGGAATTTTCCATTTTTATTTTAAAATCTGCACCACAAATTTAATATTCACAACATAAAAATCCACAGCAAAATACTCCAATAAAATGATAAACCTGCGCCAACAGCATTTATATTTCAACGTTAAGCCGGCACTGTGTTCAAAAAATCTTTGAAACTTATATTGAATTAATTATGTAATTAATATATGTAAATAGACACCATAATAAACCGACGTACATTTAATGAAATTTATATTTTAATTTTATTTCTTTATTCTTGGTACTTTATCGCATTTGTAATGCAAAATGTAACAAATTAATTTGTAGTCGCCACCTAACAAAACGGCGTTGCATTAGAATATATGAAAGCGCATAACTCTCTTGATCAGCTGTGGAGCTAAACACAGCATGTGGACTAAATATAGCGAAAAAATTTATGATGGAAAAAATGGCAGCAAATACTCGACTGTTGTGTGGAGCGAAGCTACTAAACTCTGCGTTTCTAAGACCAAACATTCAACGGTTGCGCTACAGTTACGTCTTATGAACGCTACCATTAAAAATAGTCATTTTATAGCAAACTAAAAATTGCAACAGAAGCGTTCATCATCTTAAATATGATTATTTTCTTGATTATGAAGCTGTTTCTAAGCAATACTCATCGATTCGGCCAGGTAAAGTATATGTACATTATAAAATAAATATTTATAACTTTAAAAAATATTATTTAAAAATTTAGCTAAAAAAAATTGGAGATTGATCCGAGCTTTAGGTTATGATCCATCGGGAACAGTTACGTCTTATGAACGCGACCATTGTAAGATATGTGTATGGTCTGGGAATATATTGATCATGGCGTTTCATTTAACAATCTTTTCAATATTCGAGTACTCTTAATATTGTATAAAATTATTTAATCAGAGATTTCACGATATCTTAGTGATCGAATTAGATTTGCCAGATCACTTACTTACGAGGTAAAAAGATCATAATTCTCCTGCACCGCCTTCTTGTATCTGAATGGCATTTTTTTTATAAAAACATGCGTCACACCTTTGGAATCGGCCTCATCAAGCTCAGCAACTTAATAGCAACGCAAAGAGTTTTAAGAATTTAATATTTAATTATTTTTCACCGTAGTAAATCATTACTGTGTTGCAATATAAATAATTTATAGTTTAATTCAATTTTATCTATACAAATGTGTGATCTCTTCATGTAACTTATAATCATCATTGCTTTTCCGTATTTTAAATATAAGATTAAATCTTGCTGTACAGGAATTGAATATATAATAAATAAATAAATAAATTAATTAATTAATTTGCTTAAAATAATAAAACAACAACTTATTATATTAAGCAAATTTATTTATTTATTTATTTGTTTTTGAAACTAGTTTCTCATTTTGCACACCTTACACTTCGCTGCTTACCACAAATTGTGTCCAATGTGTACAAAGTCACCCATGCGTATATATCAAAGCCTCTGTTGTTTTGCATTCGATATTCTGTGTCCAAATTTTTTAATAACTTATGCGACTCTCTTTCAAAAGTTTCAATAAAATTGGCAAGACTTTTAAAATGAAATGCCGGTGTTATGATCTTTCTACGCTTGTACCATTTTTGACCACGACTAATCAGTAGACCCTCCTTTAACCAGGGTTGTAGCGCTGCATATTCAGTGGCCTTGTCATTAAAACGCGTACTGTTTAGAAAAACTTCTGCATCTTTGATGTCGCTGAACAGTATATTCAATTCGATGCCCAGCCATATCTTTAAGGTTTTACCATATTTATCTAAAAGGTCTCCGAGAATTATCACATTCATATGAGGTGGATTATTGATAAAATAATGACCGTGACCTATTATAGGCCAAGCTGGTGGACTGGGTATATTGCTAGTTATATCAATCAAGCGTTTATATTTAAAGTAATATAAAAATACACCGATTAGAATGGGTAAAGACATAGAAATGGCCAAAGCGGCAACAGAAATCGCAACAGTCTCCAGCATTTTTTGTTTTGTGCGTTTTAGATAAGATGTTTCACGGAATACTGAATTGCTAAAGCAATTCTTGAAATTCGAATAGAATTTTCTGATTCGCTTAATTAATTTTTTTAATCTTATCTTATTTAAACAGTTTTTTTATGAAGTGTCGAAGTCCATATACGAGTACATAAACAGATTTTAGCATTTGCATGTACATATTAGCGATTTTCATACTAATTTTTTTTTATTTATAAGATTCGAAAAGTGTATATAAATAAATAATTAAGGTAAAATGATAAGGTAATCTACACATGTCTACACATACATTTTTAATCACTAAGCCTAAACTACTTGATAGAGAATAAAAAAAAACCCGGAACCGAAAACTATTTTACCGATTAAAAAAAATAGAATACGCTTAGTGGTCAAAATTCGACGGCCAGTTTTAGTTAAATTCATTTAAAGAGGAAAAAAAAACTACCCAATTACTTATTCCCTTCTCAATTGCAAAAACAATAAACGAAATAAAATTGCTTTGCTTATGTTTTTACTTGAACCAACACTTACATAAGTGAATGCGTCGTGTACGTGTGTATTTTTAGCATTTTTAGTGGTCTCAACTTTATGAGTCTTTTATTCCTTTAATACCGCACCGATTTTAATAATATATAGTCGGTTCACTAAAGCTGATCATTACCATTTGGTAAAAGATTGAAGAAAATCGGTTGGCAAACAAAGGAGAAAAAGGGATCTAAAAATTTGTCTTTCCCTATTTATATATAGATTAACCGTTTTCGAATAAATTATATTTTCGAATAAGCCGGTGTTTTTTTCTTTGTGCCGAGTAAGAGATTTTTCATCGAATACAATATTCAAATTTATTTATAAAAAACTAGTTTAATTTAATTCCTTCAATGAAAGAACATGAAGATATTGAAGTAATAAGAATGCCTTAAGAATCCGTCGCGTATGTTATGCGTTGTTTTTTTTCAACTGACAAGTATCGGCGGAGGAGGTACTTTGAGTACTTTGTTGACGGACTTTAAAGTACACATTTTCAATGGAATTCAGGAGTCTTTTTAATTGTAACTTTTATTTAATTTCATTCTGTCGCCATACAACACAAAAAGCTTAAAAAAACAAAGCAAAAAAAATTATATTTGTCAAAAATACTCAACGTACGTTAAATGATAAAAGTTTCCCAACTTTAGTACTTTGCGTTGACGGAGACATACGAAATGGGGCACAGTTCATAAGAAAACCTATATTTAAACTCAGTTGTCAGTTGAAAAGAAGCGACGTATAATGTACGACGAATGCGATATGCCTCGGCCTTTAGATTCATGCAGGACAATTCATTATTGATACAATTTTACAGTTTTTCAAATAAGAAAACAACAAACTGAAGATGTGATTTTTTACAATACGACCTTGATAAGCAGTTCCAATTAATGCTTCAGAAAATATTGAAAAACAAAAACACAAATTCTTTTTGGGCTGCGTCACTTGAAATATTAGCAGATCTAAGGTATCTCTTGAATTTTTCTTTAGCAGAACCACAGCTTAGGATGGATAGAGAGCGGCTAATGCTCTTCGGATTCTCTTATAATTTTTTCACAAACGCTCCAAAGGGGAGAATTTCTCGTAAACTTGACATAGTTTTTACGACGTGGCGTAGAGGGGACTAAGTTTTGAACACTTTCGGTATGGCGAGTCATGTTAAGTAGCTCAATAAGACGTTCTTTTTTCGATAGGACTGTAGTCGATTGTCTTTGAAATAATCGAGCTTTGTATCGAGGGTCAAGAATTGTAAACAATAAATAGGTGTTTCATTACTCTATAAAACTTCAAATCTTTCATTAAGAGCTGATGCTCAGTTAGTCGCAATTAGTTGGGACTCTGAACTACTCTCCATTTCCGTTGATTCATGTTTTATATTTTTAAATAATATTCGAAGACTGTTAACTAGCGGAATAGCGTCAGACAATGCAGCAGCCAACATTTTCATCACCTCTTCCATCATTATCCATTCGTGTGTTGTAAGTTCTACTTTGCATTGTATACGTGGTAAACAAGCTTGTACCGCAACCTGTAGCAAATGCCTTAACGCCTGCAATGTTGAATACAAACATGTAGATATTCCTGTATAAGGACATGATTCGGAATATTTTGTTTATCTGGAATTTCTTTCTTGGCTAAAATGTCCTATAATGTCCTTGATTTTGTAGTCATTTCAAAACAACTATGAATTAAAAGAGACAATTTCATTATTCTGTTTTGATATTTTGTTCTGCTTTTAATATCTTATTTCTCTTATTTGTTATGCAAAAAAGAAGGCGTTGAAAATTGAATTGTTTAGTTCGAAAAATTCCTAAACAAATTTAAGAAGTATCATCGTATCGAGAGTAAAATATCGCCAATATCGATATATCGGAAAACCTGAAGTATCGCCGATATATCGGTATCGGTTACATCCCTAATTTAAATACGGTAGCCCAACTGTATACCAAATTTGTATTGATACATTTTGGAAGTCAGCCTGACTGTCGGTTGTTAGGAATATCAACTATAATTAAAGAATACGAGAGTTATTTCTTACTTAAATTATATAACAATTCTTAAGGCACAATTAGTTTGTACGTTCTGCTCTGTTACGAATAAGCTGTTTTGATTCTTGTTAATTGAAAAACTGTATGTCTGGTTTGTTGTTACTTTTTCGTTCTGTTCTGTTGCGGACTATTCTGTAGAAAATAGAATACAACGTTAAGTGACAGCCAAGAGTTTGTATATATTATTTTTTTGTGGTGTGAAATATTACAAATTTTGTTTTAAAAAAGAGAATATATTATTTTAAATCAAATTATTAAAGATTTCTATATTTTTGTCAAGTAAAAAAAAATTTTGCAAACATTTACAAAATTTATTCATATAATTATATCGTCCACATCCGAAAGTTCAGACACAGAACAAGTAATTAAAAAATATTTTCTACAGAAACGAACGGCACAGAACGGCAACGAAAAGTATAAACTAATCAGGCCTTAAGAATTAAAAGAAACAATTTCATTATTCTGTTTTGATTTTATGTTCTGATCTTAATATGTTATTTCTCTTAGCTGTCACCTCAGGTATCACAAAGGATCTGTTTTCTGAACACAAGTGGGCCGGTTGCTGGCAACTGGCAGCCTAAGCTTATCTAGTTGCCAAGCAAAAAAAAATGCATTGAAAATTGGATTGTTTGCCTGAAAAAACTCTAAAAAATTTAGGAGGTATCGTCGTAACGACAGTAAAATATCGCCGATATCAATATATCGGAAAACCTAAAGTGTTACCGATATATCGGTATCGGTATCTGCTGCATCCCTAATTTTAACATTAATAATTAATAATCAATATTTCGGGCAGGCTATTCTCCGTCCCGTCCGATTAAAAAAAATGAATTATGGAACCTAAAATTGAATTTCGAAAACTAGATTTGAGTTATGATGCGTATAAAAACAGAAAATACAGACGAATTGTTAATCAGTTATTTGTTTTTGAAGTCGGTTAAAAATTATCAAAACTAACTGGTGTGGAAGAGTTTTTAAAAATTTGTTAAAACATACTCAAATAGCCGCTGCATCCTTATAGTAGAATCAGAATTATCATTCACATAAATTTCACGAGAGTCTAATAATTTTATTAAATAATCGGTAATTGCAAAATTTCTCTAACCTTTTTAAAGAGCATCGAATGTAAAATAAAGGAATTAAGAATTTTAACTCTAGCATGATTTTTAATTATTTTCATGGTATTTAAAACTAATTCGACCTCAGCGTTAATGAAAGGTAATACAAGATAGTTAAATACTAGATTAATCAAATCAAGAAATGTATTTTATTGCAGAACATCCAAAAAAAACTCAACTGTTGACTCAACATTTGTCCAGTTACGTAAAAGTTTTCATCACTGCATTTCAATCATTGTATTTCTGTCTTCATTTTTGACTATATTTCAAAATGATTTTATGGGTTCAGCAGAAATTTGAAAAAAATTATTAATCTTTTTGAGGCTAAATTAAAATAAAAAACCGCTTAAAAAACACGTAATAAAAGCGTAAATTTCGAGAGGCTAAAAGACAAAATAAAAAGGCTAAATCTAGCCTCGAAAAGGGTAAGCTGTCATCACTGGTCCACAAAAGAAATATCAATATCATTGAAAGCATACCAGCAAAACTTACCACAGATTATATCCAGTGTGACCAAACCAATCCAATCATCCATAAAGATAATTCCGTTTCGTTCGCCAGCTGCTTTGTGCAAATTGTTTATGAGTACACGTGTTGTACGATCAAATACCTCAACGAATTGTTCCAAGATTTTAAAATGAAATGCGGGCGTTAAGACTCGACGACGCTTAAACCATTTGTGCGGTTTGCTAATGAGCAGACCTGCGCACAACCAATTCATTAAGTAATCATATTCGTCCGCTTTAAATAACAAATTATTGGTGCCCAAAACGAATTCAATATCGGCGGCGTCTGACATAAAAATTACCAGGTCCAGACCCAACCAGAACTTTACCGTTTTGCCGTGCTTCTCCAAAACATTGGTCATTATTCGAAAAACATCCTCAGGTTTGGCGCCCAAAATTAAGTTCGCATTGCCCAGCAAAGGCCATGCCTTCGGACCATTAAAACTACGCGCTAAATATATTAGACGCAGGATTCTTTTCACTTTGTTAAAGAAAACCTTAACAATTATTAAGACGACAATCAAAATGGTTAAAACACAGAACATTTGTGCGGACTGTTCGATGCTCAAAGTATAAGTTTAAACTAAAATCATAAGCCAGCGAACAGAACACGTTAATTAAGTGTTGTAACAATTAGCAGATTAAAATGAACTTTTAATCTTTTTTTAAAATAATCATTTTAGGTTTATTCATATGCAAATAGTTTAGTGTAAATATCCCAGTGAAACAACAGCTTTCTAAGATGCCAATAATACTCGTAAGATCCGGAACATGTAATCTAGTAAGCTGATCAGATTTCGGTGAAGAAAATGGATGGCATTAACAAAAATACTACACAATTTAAGTGTTTGCTCTGTACAAAATTAAGTTTACCAGGCTACACTCACATCAGGTAAGTCCATAAGGCATTTTATTTATTTTGCATTTCCTGACTGTCAACCTTCATATAAAATCAATATAAAAAAAATGATATATATGGAGCTTGATTGATAGAGAATGCAAATTAATGTGAGGCTACCTTGCTACATCTGCCTTAAAGCTTATATGCCATTTACACCAGACCAAAATCTAGTAGATATTAATTCAAATCTCTATCAAAATTTATACCGCTTACAGCGGGTTATTCGCGATAATTTTCAAGATTTCATATTCACGCCAAAAACAGTTAAATGAAATTTTCATTTTCAAATGTTAAATTCCATACGAAAATTATCATTCAAATGCGAAAAAGCTGATTGAACAGCGTAGTATTTTTCAGTACAATTTAGGAAAAACCATAGTTGCATCACTAAGTACTACGAGATTTCGAGTTGATTTCGTCAAAGTATAGTGACGAAGTAGATTTTGTTTGTACTAGCTTTTGGCCTGGTGTAAATGCCATATTACGATATTTCCTTATTTTCAAAAGCAAAGGTCAATAAATACAAATATTTATCATTATTCTTTTACTATTGCGAGTGAAGATGACAACAGACGACTGCTAATAAAAAAGATGACAGAAAAAGGACAGAAATTTAATAGATGACAGCGAGCAAAAATAGATGATTGTCCTTTAAAAAAAGAGAACGTATGGTCACCTTAAATCTAGAAGAACCGCTAATTAAGTCCATTTTAATGCTTTTACTAAATCCACCATTTACACATGAAAGTAAATGTGTGAAATTCGCAATAAACTTACGATCGAAAATTTCATGAAAAAAATATGATCCCGCTGCCAGCGCAGCTGTAGTAGCTAATTGGGTGATATTCTCCCAGATCCTGAATAACAAGTGTAATTTTCGTTCCCATGAATTTTTTTTTTTGCTCCCCCGAAGAGAAAAATGCAATCGTTAATCTACCGAGAACTTTCCTTTCCGCTATCACTTCGCAGTGAATGTATAAAAGGGATGAAGGGGTTTGTTAAGCATAAAAATTTATTAAAAATTCAACAAATTTAATTTTAATAATTAAAAATACACATTTTTTGTTATAAATTAAATGTTTTTAAGTGTAAATGAAGTTGTGTCGTTAAATATTTCAGGTGCAGTGAATGTTTCTATACCGATGATTGTTTGCCAAAAAGGTGCACTTACACTCTATCCAAAAAAGGTTTTGTGGAAAATTATTATTAAGAATATTTACTAATCATGTCCTTAAAACAAATATTTTTAAACTTTGATATATAATTGGAAGGAAAATGATGCAATTACAGGATGTTTTTATTCAGATCGTCTGCAAAAATAAAGTGAACAAAACCAGGTGAAAAGTGGAAAAATCCTCATAAAAATATTATTTATTTATTTGTGTGAACATTTTTCGCGGGAAATATTCAAGATTGGAAGATTGGTTAAGAAGGAAACACTTCGGGGGAAAACATATTCACGATAGAGATGATTGTTTCCCATTATTAACCGCATATCCTCCCCCCCCCTCTTCACAATTAAATAAATATCCGATGATTTCGCATAAAAATACTCGTTTTCTTTACATATCAAAATGAAACCTTTTATTGAAGGACCCTATATTTAGCAACAACGGTGTCTATGCAATTATTTTCTTAAATTCATATTGTATTGATTTAGAAAATAGAAGAAAAAAAAACGTTCAAACGATTAATTAACAGTTTCAAAACTACTTTTTTGCCAAATCAAAGCAGTTTTCTGTTGTAAAGAAATAATTGATGGCAATTATAATGACCACGAATTGAATTAATGAATTAAAAAAATTTTAAGCTCTTAATTTTTAAATCCAACTTGAATTGATAAGACTGTTTAAGGGTTGAAGTGCAAATAAAATTCTTAGGGTTCCTTACACGTTTAAGCACGAAACCCTATTGATTTCGCGCTAAGATGTCTGTCCATTTAGCTGTCATTCATGTGTTTTGTGACAAAAGTAAAATAACTTTTGAATAGTTTTTAAATTATTTCTCTAAATGTTGTTAATGTTACTTGCAAAAGTGTCAAAACTACGCACTAATCAATGCTTTGGGTGCAACGAATGAATAAGTCAATTCCTTAACAAGAGATTTCCATTTTTTTCACTGGGATGCAATTATTCGTGACATGTGCGGTGCATTCAAGTAAGAAGCTAAATTTGATGTTAACGATTAATAAAATAAATGAATGGCTATTAAACGATGTAATTCAACATAATTGTATATGCAAGTGTTTTAGTTAGTACACCTATCCCTTGATTTACACAATTTCAAATCAAAATCCATCGAAAGGTCGTCGTTGCTAGAAAAGCATTAAATAGCAACTGAAATTGACAAAAAAAATCGCAATTTGTACTGAGTGCTGGTAACTCAACTAATGTTCGGTTGCCATCCATAATAGACAAATCGAAAATAGTTATATTCCGCAACGGTCCGAAAATTGCCAAAGAACGTTCAAATATATTTTTCTATCAAATTCATAGAATGATTCCAAATTACTTTAATAATTTCAGTAATGTATTTTTAAAATTGATGTTTATAAAGGGTGTCCCAAAATTAATGCAAGATTTTAATTAAATAGAAAAAAAAGTTTTTAGTTTTTTTTTCATTATTTTTGAGATATGAAACGAAATGAAAGCTTTAAACTGTCACCTGCCATATCGTTTTTTAGGCATAAAGTGTACAAGCACTGGTGTAATAATACTAATTTTTCATATTCTCAAGCTCATTCATAAGAAGTAACGCTTGGTGAGAAATTAGCAGCTACTGCAGACAATCTCTCTGCTGAGAGCATAAAATTATCACTTATGGCAGATGCGATGCACGCTTTAAATGCAATGTATCTTTAGTCACAGTAAAAAAAAGAAGATATCCAATATCTTCTTTTCTTTTATACGATTATTTCTATTTTACTATTTTACTGTACAAATTTCTGAAAATTCAAATCTTGCGTTACTTTTGAGACTCTTTATAATCACTTACCGCAAATAATATCCAATGTTAACAAATCTATCCAATGATCCAAATCCACAATTAAACCTTTAGCCTTTTCACCACTGCTTTGTAAATTTTTACAAAAAACATGAGCATTACGATCGAATACCTCGATATATTGTTCCAAAATATTGAAATGAAAAGCAGCCGTTAATACCTTCCGTCGTTTAAGCCATTTTAGTGGTCGACTAATTAGTAGACCCTCACACAACCAATTACTTAAAAAATCATATTCTATTGACTTGACCAACAGTTTTTGGGAACTTAAAACACATTCAGCACATTTGATATCCATCAAAAACACCAAAAATAAAGGGGCCGAACCAAAATCCCACTGTTTTGCCATATTTCTGGATTATATCTTGTATAACGTACACAACTCGTTCCGGCTTAATGCCAACCAGCATATGGGCATTACCCAAAATCGGTAAAGTTTCGGGTACAATAAATTGTTTAGATAAATGTCGTGTACGCAATAAACGTTTCAGAAATGGATGAAATTGTGTTACAGAAATTAACAGCAGCAGGCCGCTGATTAAACAAATAAAAAACATGACAGGCGCTTAAAATGAAAACAATGTTTAGCGCAGGATTATATGACTGAAACTAAACAAAATCTAGCTGGTTATTTACAAATTACAACTTATCGCTTTTGATTTTCAATTTGCGATTTAAGCGAGTGGTGTGGTTGCCACAATGTCGAAGGAAAAAATTATTTATGGAAAACATTGAAATAATTAAGTGCTTTTTATAAGAGCTTTATAACCAAACGTCTGATCGTCTTGATTGTGTAAACAACACTTTAACCCAACTCTTGTTTGTCCATAAAATCTTACAATAGTTCTGCTTTTTCTACTGCCTCTGCTAAACTGATTCTGCAACGCAAAAACCCCGATTAGTCCATACACACGTGTTTGGACTAGTCCTCAAATGACCAGCGAATGCTACAAAACTAGTCCAAATGCTTAAAAAAAACATGTTTTTTTTATGTTTCTATGTCCTAGGACTGGACCATATAGTCCACGATTGCATTGCATAGGACTAACCCAAAACCTACTTCATGTCATTATTACACGGACCACTCACAAGTAGTTTGTTCGCCACGAGTACGAAAAATTGTCATTTAGCAATTTCTTGTTTGAAAATGATATAGTCCATGACTGCATTACATAGGACCATGTTGTAACTAGTCCGTTTCAGCTATAATGGACCACGTAGTCCAATATTATCTGCAGGGTTATGCACTGTCACGCCCATTTTCATGTCACTAATTTTCTAGCTAAACTAATTCTACTCCAGCGATGCATATGAAATATTGGGCACGCATTGACTTCTATCAATATAACATTAATATGAACAAAGTGACCAGTGCCACGCCCATTCAAAATAAATATTATTTTTAACAATATCTACTCAACCGATATTCGGTAATCTTTATGCACGCCTTGAATTCTTATCACAATATAAACATTTTATGAGAAAAGTGGGCAGTGTCATGCCCATTTAAAAAATGTTTTTTTTTCTGAGCTGCATCTACTCAAGCAATGCTTATGTAACTTTAGCTAAGACTTCTCGTCACTGTAATGAATACATTATGATTAGAGAAATGGGCAGCACCGTGCCCATCTAAAATAAGTATTATTTTTGAACTACTTTTACTCAGCCGATTATTTGCGTACGCTTTAAGGTTTAGCGACAATATAACATAGTGATGAGAAGAACGGGCATTTTAATTAAATAATATTTTTCAACTACAGGGAGTCCGCCGGGAAGGTATACTACTTTGTTTTGCCGCCATTTTGGTAAACAATTGTCTTGACAGTTTATATTTGACAGTCGTGAAGTAGACACGTGGCAAATTTATTATGGAAAAATATTGGATAAACCAACGTGTTTTAATCGTTAAAACATTTTATCAAAATCAATCATTGATTACAAATTTAATTTTAATAATTAAAAAATACACATTTTTGTTTATAATTTAAATGTTTTTAAGTGTAAATAAACTTGTGTTGTTAAATATTTCAGGTGCAGTGAATGTTTCTATACCGATGATTGTTTACCAAAAAGGTGCACTTACACTCTATCCAAAAAAGGTTTTGTGGAAAATTATTATTAAGAATAATGAACACTATTTACTAATCATGTCCTTAAAACAAATATTTTTAAACTTTGATATATAATTGGAAGGAAAATGATGCAATTACAGGATGTTTTTATTCAGATCGTCTGCAAAAATAAAGTGAACAAAACCAGGTGAAAAGTGGAAAAATCCTCATAAAAAATATTGTTATTTATTTCTTCGTGTGAACATTTTTCGCGCGAATTATTCACGATTGGAACATCAGTTAAAAGGGAAATACTTTGGGGGAAAAAATAATCATGATAGAGATGATTGTTTTCCATTATTACCAGCATAACCTCCCCCACCTCTTCACAATTAAATAAATATCCGATGATTTCGCATAAAAATACTCGTTTTCTTTACATATCAAAATGAAACCTCTTATTGAAGGACCCTATATTTAGCAACAACGGTGTCTATGCAATTATTTTCTTAAATTCATATTGTATTGATTTAGAAAAAGAAGAAAAAAAAAACGTTCAAACGATTAATTAATAGTTTCAAAACTACTTTTTTCCAAATCAAAGCAGTTTTCTGTGTTGTAAAGAAATAATTGATGGCAATTATAACGACCATGAATTGAATTAATGAATTTAAAAAAAGTTTAAAGCTTTTAATTGTTAATCCCAACATGAATTGATAAGACTGTTTAAGGGCTGAAGTGCAAATAATTGTTCATATTGGTAATTGTTGGTTTCGCAAAGACGGCTGTCCATCATGTCTGCCTTGCTCCTACCTTGAAATTTTCACAATTGTGAATATGTGTTGCTATGGCCTCTATAATAACAAAAAACAATAATAGTAAGATATTTTATTTTATTCTTATATATTTTTTCGATCTTTTGTTTTTTAAATGAATCTAATTTATCTTGAGCGATAGGTAAATTTTTTATAAAAAAAAAAGTTTATAAAACTTTATTAGATAACCGATATTTCGCTATTTTAATATTAATAATTGCCCAAGTTCTTTCTAAACGCCGCTTTTTCCCAGATTAGATTTTTTAAAAAAGTCTATCTGTGAAAATTCAAAATTTCGAATTTTTCAACATCCGAAATGCACACATACCAGAGAAAAAGTTCAAATAATCAAGATTTCTTATTAACGAGAGTTCAGATTATTAAGAGGGAGATGGAAAAAATTCAAATCAACAAGAATTTAATTAAAATTTCAACAAAAACACCTTACGAATTCAAATTATAGACTCTAAAACAAATTTCCGTATAAGTTATTAATTTCCTTCCTCTACTCACAGGGCAGATTTTAGCTTAAATCAGCTTTTTTCCATCCGATTTTAAACGAAAAGAGATAGCAATATCATTTATCATGTAATATCAGATTATAGCGTGATAGAGATAGAATAAAAAAACTACAACTACAGCAGCACACAGTTTCCTGTCATCCCTGGTCTCCTATGTGCCTTAGTTTCTTACGTAGTATCTGAACAGCTCCTTATTTATGGTCCTTCGAAACGGTTTGAGCGGTTTCTAGGTACCGAGCTAATCACGGCTAACGAACAAGGAAGACGCAAGACCTTCGAACGAAGGCCAAGTAACCAAACCCCCCCTCCCCCACGCAACGAGTTGTTGAACCACCACAATATTGCCCTACGAACGTATAAAATAATTTTATTACTCATAATTTTTGGACTTTGTACTCGCACTTCCGATAATTCACCGTCAAACATTCAGCTGTCGCGTGTGTCTATGTTTTACACTGTAACGAAAGATGATGAATAATTTGAAACAAAAAACAAACAAAAAAAACACAATGAAATTCTTGTTTTCTTCTTCTTGCTAAGATCTCCTAATAATCTTAAATACTAACATTATTTCAAGTACATCCATAAGTTGTTGGCCTAAAAGAATTTCAGGAATGCGTGATATATTTGTCTTGCGAAAAATAAGCCCACATCAGCGCACGAATAAATACGTGTGCAAACGAATTTTATTGTTTACCTTCAACTTGAAGAGAGAAAAAAAGAAAATACTAACGAGAGTGTATGGTTGCATAAGCAGGGAAGGAAATGAATGTGATCTTTACATTTTCAAAATGAACAATAAACAAATATGTAAATAAATAAGAAATAGTGGTGGCCAACTTAATTCAAAGATTAGAATTGAAAAAGATATCTGAATTAAATATAGATGTACATTAGGGGTTCAACCAAAATAAGGCCCTATCACCACGCTGTAGCCGATGTTGTGCTGAAACCGAAAAATGTTTCCTCAGGTCATTTCGGAACAAAAAAGTTCCGCGTCGAAGCCGATTTCTGAAAGCCCTTTAAGATTTTTTTGATTTTTTCAAAATTTTTAATTTTTTATTTTATAATTATTTAACTATTTATATTTCTTAATGTAATTATATGATTATATTCAAAATCACAATCTAAAAACTATCTTCGTTATTATCTTCAAATGAATCATCGAGCATTGAGACAGAGTCAGAGTCTGAATCTTGGACACTTATTTCAGATTTTGGTGCAGTGTTTTCGAACGAAATATTAAAATTGTTATAAAACTTTTCAGCAGTTTTTGAAGTTTTGATACCTTTCTGGTATGCACGAATCAAACATTCCACTTTCCTTCTTATAGATTTGGTAGCCAATTTCGGAATATTTAGTTTAGTCCATAAATCGAATAATTCTTGTGATATAATTTTATACCTCTCTGTTTTCAATTTTTCTTTTTCATATAACGCATTAAATCTTCCAATGACTGTTTTTTTAGGTATTTGGTTCAGTTCACATAACGAAATATCGATACTTGGAATATTTTTACATATATTTGCAGATATTTTAAAATTTTGGATCCACTTATCCGCGTTTTTCCGAGCAACAATTTCGCTATGTTTAAAAGACATTTTAAAAAGTTGAACGAAAACAAACGTTTAAATTCGATTATTATAAAATTAATGCACAACAAACAAAAGTGACAGCGCCTGCTATATTTTTATACTTTTAGCAATAAATTATAATATTTCGCAAATTTGCATAAGACAGCGTAGGTAAGTCGCAATATATTATCACAGAATATTATTCAATATTTAATGGAAAAACTTGTAATTTATTTATCATTTAATGTATTTATAAGGAAAATATTTTTATTTTTTTAGAACTTACTGATCCCAAACTTAGCTGCATTTGACGCGGAACCTTTATTAACGGTATCGAAAATCTAAAGATGCAGTTCTTATTGTTTTTTTATGCACTACATGGTATGGATAGAGCAATTTTGATATTTTCAAAAATTAATGTTTATAAGTAATTAGTCGAACTTTTATTAATATTTTTATATATTGAAACGATTAATTTTGGCTCAAGTTCAAACCCGAATTTACCCATTTATTTATTCTAATTTTTTTATTTTTTTTTTTTAATTTTTATTAGAAAATTTTTTGGATAAATTCATTATTATTTTTTATTAAGAGAGTACTATATATAGAACAATTTTTATTATTCATCATACTAGCAGAACGGATCAGTACTGATTTCGAGGTCGCTACACCATCTCATCAGCGTTCTTTGTTCAATTTTACCACTTTTGACGGTGGATACTAGTGATCAGGAATATCAACTATTTAACCGTATTATTTAACAAATTAGGATACGAAAAGTACAAACTTATTCATTTTCACATGTCAAATCAATTTCGGTTAGTACGAAATCCCATCTATGATGAATAACTACTCTATATATTTCAGTCTCTCTTGCTTATTCAGCGCCATTGGCTGCAGAGAAATAAGCGGTACTTAATCATGTTGTTAGGTTTCTGTCATTTGTAGTTGAATTTCTTTTTTAGTATTCAACCAACTATGACCAAGTAAACATGTAGATTTTGACGCGTGCCATCGTTATTTATAATTAATGTTTATAAGTAATTAGTCGAACTTTTATTAATATTTTTATATATTGAAACGATTAATTTTGGCTCAAGTTCAAACCCGAATTTACCCATTTATTTATTCTAATTTTTTATTTTTTTTTTTTAATTTTTATTAGAAAATTTTTTGGATAAATTCATTATTATTTTTTATTAAGAGAGTACTATATATAGAACAATTTTTATTATTCATCATACTAGCAGAACGGATCAGTACTGATTTCGAGGTCGCTACACCATCTCATCAGCGTTCTTTGTTCAATTTTACCACTTTTGACGGTGGATACTAGTGATCAGGAATATCAACTATTTAACCGTATTATTTAACAAATTAGGATACGAAAAGTACAAACTTATTCATTTTCACATGTCAAATCAATTTCGGTTAGTACGAAATCCCATCTATGATGAATAACTACTCTATATATTTCAGTCTCTCTTGCTTATTCAGCGCCATTGGCTGCAGAGAAATAAGCGGTACTTAATCATGTTGTTAGGTTTCTGTCATTTGTAGTTGAATTTCTTTTTTAGTATTCAACCAACTATGACCAAGTAAACATGTAGATTTTGACGCGTGCCATCGTTATTTATAATTAATGTTTATAAGTAATTAGTCGAACTTTTATTAATATTTTTATATATTGAAACGATTAATTTTGGCTCAAGTTCAAACCCGAATTTACCCATTTATTTATTCTAATTTTTTTATTTTTTTTTTTTAATTTTTATTAGAAAATTTTTTGGATAAATTCATTATTATTTTTTATTAAGAGAGTACTATATATAGAACAATTTTTATTATTCATCATACTAGCAGAACGGATCAGTACTGATTTCGAGGTCGCTACACCATCTCATCAGCGTTCTTTGTTCAATTTTACCACTTTTGACGGTGGATACTAGTGATCAGGAATATCAACTATTTAACCGTATTATTTAACAAATTAGGATACGAAAAGTACAAACTTATTCATTTTCACATGTCAAATCAATTTCGGTTAGTACGAAATCCCATCTATGATGAATAACTACTCTATATATTTCAGTCTCTCTTGCTTATTCAGCGCCATTGGCTGCAGAGAAATAAGCGGTACTTAATCATGTTGTTAGGTTTCTGTCATTTGTAGTTGAATTTCTTTTTTAGTATTCAACCAACTATGACTATGAAAAATTGTAAAAAAGTTGTTCCCCTAATGTACATGTTCATTACGTATGGATGTGTTAGCTTCAAGCAAAAACAATTTTATTTTGTTTATTGTTTTATCCCCGGGAAAGGGAATAAGCAATTAGATATTTTTTTTCTCTTTAAATGAATGCAACTAAAATAGATATACGTTTAAACTGGCGATCGATTTTCGACCACGATTTTCGCGTACTCTAGTATTTGCAAGCCCAGGTTTTGTGTTACTTGTTGATTGTTTATTTAATTGAAGTTTTTAATAACTTTAATTTAATAAGTTTGCTGCCTGGCCCACTATGCCACACGTATTCGTTCTTTCGTACGATTATATTTAAAAGAAAAACAAAATTTAAGAGGTTGTTTTTGTTTTAAATGTAATTGTACGAAAGAAAGAATTCGATCGGCAAAGTGGGCCTGGCAAGTAAACTTATTAAATTAAAATTATTAAAAACTTCAACAAAATAAACAATCAAGATTTCAACAAGTAACACAAAACCTGGACTTGCAAATACTAGAGTACGCCTAGTGGTCGATATTAGATCGCCAGCTTAAACGTATACATACCGCGAAGATTTCTGCCTGAAAAATGCTAGAGTAATCGGGAAGCTTATAGGATAAAATATATGGAGCAATTTTCGATTGTGGTCGAATTAACTGATCGAACGAATTTTCATTTGGTATTATGGGGCACATTCGATTAAATAGCGCTATTGTGAATTCCAATCGATTAAATTGTTCACAAAAGCACATGTATTTATCAGCTCTCAGTGTAAAAAAATATAGTTTGTTATGGTTCGTCCGATGATTTAACTTCCGCGTGATTTCCCTTTTTTGCCGCCTAAGCTTTTGTACAAATTCCTTTGGCAAAAGCTGAAGATTTTATTCATTTACAGAAATGAGATTTTCCAATTGTTTCAACCGCATGAAATTAAAATAAAATATTTCACAATTGGTATTTGTAAAAAAAAAACAAAAGAAAAATGCATATATGTATGTATATGTACTTATATTTTCAATAATAACTTGTGTTCGATAGAAAATTCGATGTACAGCGAAATTTTCGACAGTGCTGCCAGCTCATGATACGATTTTGACATTCGATACTCGATGTTCGATAGCCAGCGAAGATCGAACATCGAATGCAACTCATAATAAGGACCTACGAGTATGACGCATTTTATTTAAGCGCCGCTGACAACAAAAACAATTTCGTTTTAATCACTTGATCGTTTTCCAGCCTGACATCTACAGACTAATTACGCAGGAATCTATTTAGTACATCATATTGACGTCTTCCCAGTCAATGTAAACAAATGTTTTATTTCTTTAGATGTATGTATTTACTTTTCCAAATTTATATTTAGACTCGGAAAATTGTTAAACTAAAATACGTCTATGTGTGTACATGTGTATGTGTAGTAAAAATATATTTGTAGCAGAAACAACAATTAAATGGATGAGTTGCATGCAGCTGTTGCTAGTGAACTTTAAGAAATTAAAATTTTATATGAACGAAAGAGAATTTCACAAAAAAAAATTAAATTTTTCAGTTAATAATCGCAAAATTTTGTGAAAATAAAACGAATTCAAGAGCAACCAGAGAGACCTTTACTACTAATTCCGATTAACAAGTTAAACTTTAAACTCATTTTGCAATTAAAAAAAAATATGAAAATTACAGATTTTGTAACAATTTATGTAAATTGTCAGGAAATTTCAAGATTAATCTGTTACAGCTTAATAATGAATGTCTGTTTTATTAAACAAATCGCTTTTTATGTCACTTTAATAATTTGTTTTCTTTTTAATTTAATTATTTGATTCTTTAATTTAACACTTGTAGAAAGTCATCAGGCATTGTTTGTAATAAGTCAAAATTATTTTAGAATAGTTAAAGTGAATTCTTAAAAAAAAGATCAAATAAATAAAAACTTTTCACCAAAAGCTCTAACTAACAAACAGTAGTTGAAAAACATATTTGTTTTGTGGGCGTGGCATGGCCAATAATTCATTAGAATCGGTTTAGTCAAATTAGCAGTAATAAAAACACTCACAAGATTTAATTTCAAGGCCACAGGCAGACAAGGACTAAATGAAACTGAACAAAAGCTTTCAATAAGATCATGATTTACTTATATGTAGAACAGATCAAGACGAACTAAGCTGCGGCTACAAAAACAATTAAAACAATTTCTTCAATGGTCGGTCGGTCGATTATTGCCAGTTTACACTGTTGTTTTCACATTACATGCATATTTACATTTATTATTGTATTATTATCTATTTTTATTGCATGTCTTTATTTTTTTAATATGATGATACACTTGTGTTAGATAAATTAAATTAGAGAACAAACAGAAAATTAATAGAAACACATTAATAATGTTGCCAGTATAAAGCAAAAAAATACATATTTTATGAAAAATTGTTGAATGAAATCCAATAGATGTTCTTAATTAAAAAATAAAAAGAAATTAAACAAGAAAGACAAATTTAATTGATTAAAATTTTAAAATAAATTAAAAGAAAGATTTTTTAAAGACAGAGTTGGTTGGTTGGTACACTTCATAGAAGAAAAGTGTAGAGCTTTCATACTCATGGCTAGAAAACGCACGCAGCCGTGGGTTCCTTAAACGTACCAAAAAGACTTTTGGATTGTAATAGATCTTGCGAATAAGTTGGGAAACCAATATTTACTTTAATAGCAAGTACAGCAGACAAAAATAAATAACAAAGTCCTAACGGCTGATTCTGACAGAGCAGACGAAAAATATGAGTATCGGCGATTATGTCTAAGTTTTATTTTAGCATGGGAAATATTTCACGTGCACAGAATAGCATAAAAAGTGAACTGGTTCATTTAGAAAAGCATGAAATAATTTAGAATACAATGTAAAATGAACTGCTTTATTTAGAATATAATGAACTGGTTCATTTAGAATGTAATGAAAAATGAACTGGTTCATGTAAAATTTAATTTAATGAACTGCTTCATTTAGAGTTTAATGAAAAATGAACTGCTTCATTCAGAGTTTAATGAAAAATGAACTGCTTCATTTAGAATTTAATGAAAAATTAACTGGTTCATTTAGAATAGAATGAAAAATGACTGGTTCATTTAGAATAGAATGAAAAATTAACTGCTTCATTTTGAATAGCATGAAAAATTAATTGGTTCATATACAATAGAATGGAGAATGACCTGGTACATTTCGAATAACATGAAAAGTTGGCCGATTCATTTCGAATAGCACAAAAAGTGATACGATTTATTTAGAAAAACATAAAAAGTGAACCGGTTCATTTAGAAAAACATAAAAATGAACCGGTTCATTTCAAATAGCATGAAAAGTGAGCCAGTTCATTTCGAATAGTATGAAAAATGAGCCGGATCATTTAGAAACCCATAAAATTTAGTATAACAAGGGAAGAAATGAAATCAATTTTGCAAAAGTTACAAATTTTCTACAAATACATTTTTGTTTTGCTTTTTATAAATAAATTGTGTTAATTGCTATGACTTTCTTCGAATTCGAAAAATTATTTTTTACTCGTAGATGGCGCAACTTTGATGCTCCATTTTCACACGCTATATTTTGCCAATAACTCGCCAAATGTTGCGTTCCAAGTGTTCAATCGTCTCAATTTTGCGTTGTATAGCCTGAATCTATTCATTATTAAAATTGCGAACTAAATTAACCACAAAGAGACTGTCAGCTGTGAAGGCAGTTGTTTACAAAGCTGTGCTGTCAATTGAAAGTATCGATCTTAAAAAAACACCCTTTATCACAACGTTATTATCAAAGACACAAACCATACCCTTTACCTACAAACAGCTGTCGATATTGACGTACAAAAAATAAATGTTTACTTAATTTATGAGGTCTTGTGCGGAAATATCATTTAGCAAAAAAAAGCAATTCTTTAAGAATAAAAATATGCTCTGCAACAAAAGAATATATGTAGAAAGAAAAATAGAAAAACTTATGATTTATATAAGATTTATAATAAAATGACAACAACTAACAATGAAATGAACATATGCACGTACATATGTATGTATGTTAATGTATGCGTCGTATTTATACAAATACTTACATCCGTATGCATTTAAATTTATAAGTGTGTACATATGTATGTATCTATGTATGTATTAAAACGAATAATATATTAGATATAAATTGCAATTCAATTTAAGTCACTTGAGACATTAAAAGTTATGTACCTACGAGTAGTATATTGATAAGCAACAGTTGTTTAGCTTACAGTGTGAACTGAAAGTGTATGCACAAAAATAAAATAGCAGAAAGTGTATAAAAACGTGGGACATGGGAGACAGCGAGTGGTGGTGTGCTTAAACCGGCCAAAAAACAACGTTACGTAATATTTGAACAGACTCCTAAGAAGTGTAGCGGCGTTCGAAAACATGCTGTGTTTGCATTTTTCTATGTGGTCGGAACAATTAACTTTTATTTTGTTTTGTTTACTTCTTCATCACATGTCAAAATAAATTTGATTCAACAGAAATAATTAAAAAATATATTTTGTTTTAGATTATCGCAATAAATACCATTCTTGAGCTCAATATTCCATACAAAATACAAATTTAACTATTGTTCAATAAGTACGAAATTGCTATAAAATTGAGTAAAACTTGAAATACAACACTGTTCACAAGTGTGTTTAGTGAGCAAAGCTACTCGTATCTACAATGGCAAATGTTAAGAAAATATTGAAAAAATACGTTAAAAGTATGGCGAGTAAAGTTGAGGGTAAGTTTATTAATTCTATGATTTATAATAACAAACAAATAAACTAATTCCTTTTTTGAATAAATAGTTTTCAAAATTAAGAAGAAGAGAATGGGCTGGAATGGAATGAGGCCGGCGAGGCAGCCCTTCTAGATATTTGCCCAAGCCAAATGGATATTTTCTTTTAAAAATCACTAGAGTACACGTAGAGGTCGAAATTCGACCGACATATGTATGTAGGTACTCTTTAACACTCGCATTGCTTTGCTTATGTTTTAACTTGAACCAATACTTACATAAGTAAGTATAAGTGTGTATTTTTAACCATTTGTTGTGGTGTCATCTTTATGAGCCTTTTATGCCTTTAATACTAAACCGAGTCAAATAATATATATTCGGGTCACTAAAGCTCAACAATGTTTACCACTTGGTAAAAGGAAGAAGATAATCGGTTGGCAAACAAAGGAGAAAAAGGGATCTAAAAATTTGTCTTTGCCTATTTATATATAGATTAATCAAATTCGAGTCTTTTTGTGAATCTCAATTCTAACCAGTTGAGGGCATCATTTTCATTAGAAGAAACCCCTTTTTTCCTGTTTTAATTTTTGATTAAAATTTGTTGTTTTTATTATTATTATTATTATTAATTATTAAATATTTTTACTTATACAGATGCTTCCAATTCATCAACGGTATTGTATCCTGGTGCACTATCATCGCCGTGTTCTCTGTCTCCTGAACAGAGTACGTCAACGCAACAGCTCGGCGTTTCTAGTATATAATATTAATTTCTTTTTTAAATAGGAATTTATTTCCATTTTGTAATTTTAAAAACAAATTTCTACGACCAAAATAAAAACAATTTTATTTTCTAACATTCAAATGATTATTGTCAAAATTCACAAAAATTGAAAGCTGTGACGTATGCTGCAAACAAATTTAAAGCAAATTTTCTTAGCAAGATGCCATCAAGAAACCCACTTAAAATAATTTTTTCCCTACAATTATTAAAGGAAATAAACAAAATCATAGAAACAGGAAAAACAAACAAGAACAATTTTTTTTAATATTTGACTGTAATTTGAAACACTATGGAATGAAAATTTTTAAGCAAATTTTAAAAGTGTGAGTGTATTGGTAAGAAAAGTGAGAGAGAATTTAAAATTTGAATGAAAATTTGATCGTGTGACTACCAAGTAAGTTAAATTTAGTATATCTGAACACTAAAATAATTTTGTCAATAAACCGAATATTGACTCAATTAAGAATTCATGTCTGAACACAGTATAACACTGATGCAATTAATATGCCTACCAACCAGTAGGTGTGTGTTACCTTCTTTGGGAAACCAACATGTATGAATAAGTAAATAAGTTCGAAAAATAAATTCTTTAATAATTCCAATCAATGTTAATTTTGTAATTATTATTTAAATCAAATTGTGTCTTAAGTGTGCGAATACTTGACGCATACACTGTTTGTATGCATACATAAATACATGAATTGACAACAAGAATTTTTTGGCTAGTACATGATAGATATACTAGATATTTTCTTATAAAAACCAATACATTTCTGTGATATTAAGTATTCGTACTAAAATCGGAAACATTAAAAACGAGAATCTGAATATGTTTGTTATTGTGTTTTGTCTGCATATCATGAAAATCATTCATTCATCATGTGCTAAAATGTTTTATAATCTTTTCAAAATAAAAATAAATTTCATTCAATACTTGTTGCTATTTACTTGTATAGATTTTCATTCTCGAACTTAAAATATAATTTCTGTTAGTCGTTCTACATGCGAGTATTTAATATGTTTAAAATTTATAACATTTTCATAATTGTTTTGTTGAAATTATTTGTGCTTCAGTGATTCATATTAATTGTTAAATACTGTTGAAAAATGTCATGTTTAATGAGCATACATACATACATACATACACACATACATACAATTTGTTAGTGGGAGGGCGTATTTAGAAGAAGTTTTAGGGAGTAGCATTAGACCGGACAACATAGTTCCAATCATATTGGAATCTTTGAATAACTGGACGCGTGTATGTAATTTTGTGAAATTAGTTCTATTGGAACTTCGTAGGTTAGAAGAGATTCGCAGAAGAATCGATCGATATAGTTTAGATCGGGTCTAGGACCTATCCCACCCCGTGATGTAAGGCCTTATGGTAGTTCCACAGGGAATGTTTGGGTCAGTGTAAAAGTGTGTTTTAGCGTGTTAAAGTCTCACACTACTGGCAAATACCATCACTGCCAGTGTCTTTCGATGATAAAAAAACCCTGTACGTTAGACATTTTACTTTCAATAGCCCGTCAACATAACAGTTTGTCATGACTCAACGTGTAACTACTTGACAGATGACAAGTAAAAACAACGCCATAAAAAAATGGAACGAAATACGCTTCAACAACGGCTTGAAGTTATTAAAATTCATCACAAAAATGGTGAAAATTTCGCGTTTCGCAATTCGCAAAACTAAAACATTTTTGAATCATCATGAGGCACCTTCTCACCTCCTCCGCCAGTAATTATGAAAGTGGTGAAAACATTAGAGCTGTTAGAATAATTTAGTGATGTGAAGAATCGAACTCGGGCTCAAGAGCAACTGAGGATATTTCTGTTGTAGCTCACGTTTATCCATTTCTCGTCGATCTTTGCAATTGGGCACTACGTGCCACACAAGTAACGATACCACAGCTCTTTTGCTTGAGCAGATTCCTCGCAGTGTGATTGCTCGAAGAAGTGTTCACAATTGGCCACAGAGATCTTGTGATTTAACACCTTTAGACTTTCTTCTTTGGGACTATGTGAATGATAACGTCTATGCCAATATGGCCCACAAGCGCTTCATGACCTCAATGATGGACTTCATGAAGTTATCGAGGACATACCGGCTGCATATGTACAAATTGGTAATGGGAAATTTCATAAAAAGAATATGGCCCCGCTGCAAGCGTAGCCATGGTGGCAATTTGGCTGATATTCACCCCGATCATGAATAACAAGTGGAATTTTCATTACCTTGAATTTTTGATTCCCTTCGAAGAGAAAAGTGCAATTGTGAATCTACCGTGAACTTCCCTTTTCGCTATCAGTTCGCAGTGAATGTATAAAAGGGAAGAAGGTGGGTAAGGCTCAAAAATTTATTAAAAATTCAACAAGTTTAAGTTTAATAATGAAAAAATACACACTTTTGGTTGTAAATTAAATGTTTTTAAATATAAATAAACTTGTGTTGTTAAATATTTCAGATGCAGTGAATGATTCTATACCGATGATTGTTAAGCAAAACGATGCGCACACTCTCTGTCCAAATTGCAATTGCAGGATGTTTTTTGTTCAGTTCGCCTGCAAAAATTAAGTGAACAAAACCGGGGTAAAAGTGGAAAAATCCCCCAAAAAAAATATTCTTTATTTGAACATTTTTCGAGGGAATTATTTTATGTAAATTTCAGCCATGTATGAAAATCATTAACACGGGAAGAGAATACGAGAATTGCAAAATATTCAAATTATTTGAAAAAAGCTCACATGAGCTTTGAAATTGATCACAAATTAAAAAAATAAAGCGCAAAATACCAAAAAACAAAATTAGACCATATTCTCGTGTTATTCTTTTCAGTATTAATATATGGGTTGCATTTGTCATTTTTGACTAGGGATCATTATTTATTGGAGTTATTTTTCATGGAATCATTGTACAAAAATATGCATAATGGATGTACGCATATTTTCTCAATGAAAATCATTTATTTCTTAACTGAATTTCGTATATTTTTACCCATAATTTACGTCATTGCAATGTTTGTGTTTCAATTTATCGAATTGTATTTATTGTATGTAAAAGTATGCGAAGCACTTTGCCAATTTTTGGGTTTAGTTGTTTTCCTAGGAAAATATGCAGCAAAGCAAGGAGAAAATTTTATAAAAATAAGGCTGGTATATGAAGGGTTCTCCAACTGGGACTGGTCGATCTTGTCAAGACTGTGGCAGGCACAATGTTTTGGCGGCGATTTGACAAATTTGTTGTTTATTATTGGTCGCGTTCATAAGACGTAGCTGTTGAGCTCAACTGTTGTCAACTGTTGAGCTCAACAGTTACGTCTTAGAAACGGCTTGATGAATAATTGAATAATGAACAGCTGATTAAAGTAAACAATTGAACAGAAATAAAAATGCTACAAAAGAAATAATTTAAATTTGCTAAATTAATTAGTTTGGCCTTTACTAAAAAGTATGGAAAACACAGAATTTGCAATGAAGTTTTACTTGAAAGGAATTTTCCATTTTTATTTTAAAATCTGCACCACAAATTTAATATTCACCACATGAAAATGCACAGCAAAATAGTCCAATAAAATGATAAGCCTGCGCCGATAATATTTATATTTCAACGTTAAGCCAACACTGTGTTCAAAAAATCTTTGAACCTTATATTAAACAAATTACACTGTGCTACAATAATGAACGAAGTCGAAATGCCTGGGATGTGATATTATTTTTCTTGTAGGTGCTGTCGAGTAGATCAAGACAGCCCCAAAATCTGTGGTTACGGGTAAAAAACTGGGTTTTCGTACCTCTATGCGCTTATAGGTCCGTAACTTAGTTAAATATTAACCGATTTAAAAATTTAGAACGGATTTAGAAAGAAACTGAGGCCTTTAAAATGATAAATATGGTGTTCATGTTACTTTCAAAAACATGTTAGTAATTTAACCGCAAACGCATTTTCAATTTTTAATTTTTTTCGCTATTTTTCATATTCGGACATGTTTTTTTGCAGTATTTTGTAAGAGAACCTTATTTTTTATATACATAATATGAAAGTATATTTTGTAAGGAAAAAAATGCTACTTTGGTTTTTAAAATCCGTTAAAAACTAATTGATTTATTAAACTTTTTATAAAAATAAAATATTTGCAAAAATCCCTACATTCAGTTTTTTGTGTTCTTTTAATCCGATATTTGTTTTGTTTTTTTTTTAACAAAAAATATGTAATAATCATAAACCATAAATATAATCATTGGTATATGAGGGTTCGCCAAACCTTTTATATTCCAGACCCCCATTTGTTATTTATACAAAACTAATATGATGAATAATAAAAATTGTTCTATATATAGTACTCTCTTAATAAAAAAATAATGAATTTATCCAAAAAATTTTCTAAATAAAAATTAAAAATAAATTAGAATAAATAAATGGGTAAATTCGGGTTTGAACTTGAGCCAAAATTAATCGTTTCAATATATAAAAATTTATACAAAACTTTATATTCCTTTAAATTAAATTGTAATGGAAAAAAGCGTTTTACAATTTTTCTTCAAAGATTTTCTGAAGTTGATGATCTATCTATTCCAATAAACCCGAAAGTCAATTCAGAACGATCGCTTAAATTTAGCCGGATTTTTCATTTCCTTTGAGCATCGACCCTCGCTAATTAAAAAACTCTCTCTCTAAATTTCAATGTTTTAATATAAATAAATTTGGTTCTTATAATTTAAGAAAATTGATTCATATTTTTTATTTTGGCGGAATATTTGAGTGATTGAATGGGCATAAAAATAAATAAACAAAATGAATGCTGACGTTGTTCCTTTTGGGATCTGTAGATTTGATAAAAGTTTATATAAATAAACATCGGTCAGAAACTCCCAGTGACAGTGTGCAGCAGTATCTGAAAGAGTGTCATCTTATAAAGAAAATTTTTAAGATTCCAAAAACAATTTTTTAAAAATTAAGAAGAAATGGGTAAACTCAGATTTAAACTCAAGCCAAAAAATTCATTTCAATATAAAAGATTCATTCAATAAATAGTATGCAAGAACATTTTGATACGTCGTATCTTTAGTCTAAGACTGACCGGCCCATATACTGTGCAATTTTTCATATTTTACGATAATATTGTCTATTTGTATATAATATTAAAACGTTTTACAATATAATTTATTGACAAAGAACAGAGGTCTTTTGAGTTTTATTGCACAACCATATTACAATTTTTATCAGGTAGGTGCAGTAGAAAACAAAACATGTATGTATATTGTTTGCTGGGAATTCACCTGTAGACTGTCAAATAAAAAATAAAGAGAAGAATATTTATTTCAAATTATGCTACAAAATATTATTTATTCTTCGACAAAAAATGTTTATGTTTTTTATGACTGGTAAATTTCCAGCAAACATTACAAAGAGCATTTTGTTAAGTGGGATAGAATTTTAAAATGTAAAAAATTAAATTTTAATTCAATAATGTATTTGTTTATTCGAAAGATCAATATCAACATTTGAAAATGACTGCGGGCATGTGGCCAATGCGGGTGTTTTTTGATGAAGCGCTTTCTGGACGGATAATTTTTGGGTCAGTTTTTCGAGCATTCAAAGCTGGACACCAAAACGTCAATTGTTGCACGTTTATCAGCATAAGCCAATGACTTCACGTGGCTCCACCCGAAAAAAATCGAGAAGTGTCAAATCGCAAAACTTTCGAGGAATATTTCTCGAAATCTCGGTTTACTTTTTTGATAAGAGAATAGTTGCACAATATTTTATTTGAAAGTACTGTGTGAATGTTTTGGATAATATAAAGCAAAACAGCAATATGTAATATGAACAATATTCACAATAATATTGTAAAGTGTATGGGCGACTTAAAATGTTTCAAAGCGCCTTAAATAAATTGGCGGTAACGGCGAATTTGATCCGCCGGAAATATATAACTATCAACATTCGCATGCGTACGTACACAAAAAAAGTAATGGCGTTACGAAATATGTGAACAGCCGCTTAATACATACTGCCTGTTCGCCGATATCGAAAGAAAATTTTCTTTCGTATAAGTACATTTGAAATAAAAACAAAATTTTAAAATTTGTTTTTGTTTCAAATATAATAATTTGAAATAAATATTTCTAGAAATTAATATTAAACATTAACATAAATATAAATATAAAACGCAAAACAAAAGGTTCTAAATAAACAGTTTAAAACACATGCACACTTCGTTTATTTTTCATGTTGAATAAGTGTGTAATAAGTGTGCATCTGTTAGTAGCAATTTTAAACGCTTATATCTCTCTAAATATCGAACCGATTTAAATAAAATTAAGATTGTGCACATCTCTGTAAAAACCCGTTTAAAAACATATAAATCTTTCCAAGCTCGGTTCAGTATTATGGCCGCAAAAGGTATCTAAAAGAACTTATTTGCCTATTAATAATATAGATAAATTATTATCTTAACACGTGTAACATTTTCATGAAAATACACATATAGATTTCAATGCCATAGCATCTCAGTTACTGCTAAAATTCTTCCACAATATTTTTCAACTTGCCAAAGGAAGATGTCATTCATTCTATACTCTGACATTATATAAGATTCATGGTTTATTTAAAGGAAGATGTTATTGTTTTATGCAATTATTTTTTTTCTTCTTTCCATTTCATTTTAAATATGTGGAATTTCTTATTTTGTTTGTTTTTATAAATTCTTCGCAGTAGCAGTCGTGTCAGGCACACTAATTCAACCAAATAATTTTTAATATAAAATTCAGTTCTTGGGTCGGAAATTCCTTCTTATTTCGAATCAATTTATAATCGAATGATTTTGATAAATAATCATATCGAAATAAATTATTATAATAAATCAGCGAAGCCAAAAATTTACTTATAATTTTTAGTAGTTTTTGATCGCTCAATTTACGCTCAATTTTCCAAAACACATTTTAGGTGCGATTGCTTACACACGCCGGAGACTGTGGAAGAAGTGGAAGTGCTAGCTAGTAAAAAAGTATAGGAATTATATTTTGTTCTATTTATTTTTAAGATATGCGTCACTTTCCTGGCACTTGGCCAAATATCCCCCCCCCCCTTAAATCCGTTTCTCATAAACCTATCAGTCCCTTATGGAAGGAGAGAGATAGCTTGGTTTCCTTCCCTTGCCTATGTTTTAATCTATTTGTTGGTCTATTCTCTAGTCTACTTAGTTTTAAAGTACATTGTTTGGTCTAGTGTATCCAGGCAGGCTATTCAATGTCTAGTCTTTAACTTGGGCTAAAGCACTCTCTTTCAATTATATGGTGCCATAGTCCATTTCCCATACGCTAAATTTCGCGGCTTTGCAGCTCCTGAGCAGGGCTGCCAGTTAAATTTTCAGGAAAATCGTAAAATTTTTTATATAAAATAGTCAAAATCGTCAGTATTTTAAAAAAAAGTCGTAAAAAATCGTCACTCAAAAATCTTCTGTTTTATACAAAAATCTTTCATTTAAAAATTAACAATTCAACAGATTTCTTAAAAACAATAAAAACTTTAAACAAATTATTCAATTAAAAGCAGGATTTGAAGAGATTTTGTGTCGAAACAGTTTATATACTTTCCAAAATAAACGTTAATTTTTTATATGATTCTCGTATGTTTTATATTTTAATTTAAATAGAAATTCATAGAATATACTATAATACAGTTTTTAATAAACTTGCAATTCATGTGTAGATTCGAATTAATTTTTTGATTTATTCGATTTTATACGCATACAATAATTGTATGTACATATAAAGTACGTAAGAAGGACATATGATATTGATTTATTTATTAATTTTCATCCACAGAACTTCAGTCTTACAGTTTACTACAAGGTTTTGCCTAATTACGATATTTAAGTAACACTAACTTAAAAATATCATAATTTACATTATAATTTAAAAGGGGGAGTTAAGCTGTTACATAAATGCATAATAGTTTGTTCCGTGAACAAGTTCTACAAACATTCTATTATTTCTTAAATCTCTGGGAGGACAATAAAGGGTAAAGAAATTTGCGATTTCTGCACATTTTATTCTTCCAGATAAAACATTGTAAGCAAACATAATGGAAAAGTACGTTGTTCTATCGGTTAAAGCTTGCAAACGTAAGATTTTTCTCCTGGCCTCATGGGATGGTAATTCGAAGGTCCAATTTAACTTCAAAGCAGTTTTGGTAAAAATTTTTTGAACACGTTCAATAAGATTTGAACGATGCAAATAATATGGATTCCATACTATTGAACAATATTCTAAAATACTACGCACTAGTGAAACATATAAAGATTTAAGAGTATACGCATCTCTAAAATCTTCAGAATTCCTCTTTATAAAACCAAGCATACTATAAGCCAAAGAGGTGATACGATCGATGTGCGTAGAAAAACGTAGTTTTACATCAAAAGTAACACCCAAATCCTTAACTTCCACTACGATTTAAATTGGGTAATTACAAAATAAAAATACTATACATGCATATCATAGTTATGTATTTTTATATATTTTTTGTAATGCTAACATTGTAACATTCAGAGGAATTATTTTTTTAAAAAGTCTTTTGAAGAAAGAATACCCTCAAGGGTTCCTGCTTCCAATGAATTTCTTATCTTGGTTTTATTAAGATTAATTTTGCTAAATCTTCTTTCAACATTAGCTGAAGAGTTTGGCAAAGTCATTAAGTTATATACAATATCACATAAATTTGGAAAAACAGGTTCATTGTTTGGTAGATTAATTGACTTTCCTCTTTTCCAAAATAAATTTAAATTAAATGCGCTGTCTCCAAAATCCAAAAATCTGAGTTCTCTTATTTCATGCTCAACATCTTGATATTTTTCTTTAGACACTAGATTAGGAAAATCTTTTCATAAAGGAAGAATTTCGGAACTTTTTTTAAAAATCACAAATTTAATAAAATTTTCTATAATTTTGTCATCGAAATCAAATCTTTTTTTTATTATTTGACAACAAAATTTTGAAAACGTAAGATGATACACAATTATTAATAAATTGATTGAAAGTTTCAACATCAATTGTATATTGTCTTAACATTTCTTTTACATACACACCAATATATGTAAACTTCTTCCTTTTTAAAAAATGTTTACGGTTATGGAAATTAATTTGATTTAGGGGCGTATTTTTTATACAATCATCTACTAAAAAATTTATTAAAACATTTTAAAAAAGCTTCGTTATTTCATAGTGCATGTTGTGAGTTTGAAATCCTTCAAAGATTATTCATCAAATTAAGCACATATTTAAAAAAAAAAATACTGTCTCATGTCCAATTATTTCTGATTTTGGATTAAAAATTACTAAAAGTAAAGCTAGTTAATGTCATTGAAATTTTTAAATATTTCTTTAGCAGTATGAATATCATCGATATTGGCCGCAAAACAAAAATATATTTTTAGAGCTGGACATTTCCCCATACGTAGAGATTATGTTGAGCAAAAAGTAGCAAAGTCAAAAAATTGTCAAAGTATAAGATATCGTCGGCCACAGGTTGACAACTCTTAACTCGCAAAAAATCGAATCGGGTTTTTGATGCTAAAAGACTGTGTTTGTCCTTCTGCATGTTAGTACGTTTCATTCCCTACTTTTCCTACTAATATTGGTTTTTTATTTACTTCCAACACGGTTTAGTAACGGAGTAATAACGTTTTTTTTTCGTCTCCTGAAAAGTACAAAAAAACATGTTAAGAGTTGTCAACCTGTGACCGACGATATAATTAACAAAAATCGACACAAACGTCATTTTGTGAAATTCGCTATAAAAAATCGTCAAAATGTCGTAAAATCGTCACGTTTGGCACCCCTGCTTCTGAGGGAAGCTTGTACTCCTGGCATAACCGGTCACTTTGCTTTCAGTTTTTTTTTAAATATAAAAATAGCCCTTATTTTAATAGACCTTGAACACTTAGCAGTTTCCGGAAAATTTCTCTTCGTCATATTTAAACTTTAGTTAAATATCTTTTATTTATCTTGCAATTCCTTTTGAGTGTGACAATATAAATTAAGAAAAAATAATACGGAAACAGCTTAACGTTCACGAGTACAATGAACAAGGCACACGAAAAATTTATAATGTATTTCTAGTTAGCGACGACGCAAAGAAGAGTAGTCCATTTTTTTGCTTCACAAGCAAGAAATACAATAAAATAAAATAAAGAGCACCATCATGCAATTAGTACGCAAAACAACGATTCAAAACTGGTGTATTCATGTTAATGGTATGTATATAAACATTAGAGATGAGCACCGCTCACTAGAGCTCTGCCAAACCGTTCATTTCAGTGATCGGACCTTTTCGTTCAATTAGCAAATATTAAACCGTTCATTCAATCATTCAATTGAACGACAGGACGGCAACAAATCTATTCTTTTAATTCATTATTTTCTTAAAAAAATCGGTTGTAAATATTTGAATAATGTAATTAAATTGAAGAATTTATTAAAAATGGATTTGTTTAAAAAAATCATAGTTAAGTTCATTTTAGAAACAATTTCTTGTTTTATTTTAGCTTAATATATATGTACATACTATACTTTTTATATCTTGATGCTGAAAAGCAATGTACATATGTATATTTGTGGAAACTTTTTAAAAATCGAACGGTGCACTATTGAATCAAAAGCGTAAAGTAAGTTGACCGGATCATTTCAGTCAGTTGGGTGATTCGTTCAATTTAACCCGTTCGTTCATGAGCTATACAGCTCTACCGCTCACGTAATTAGCGTGAATTTTGCATGATCGTGATTTGTTATTTTGTTTAAATCACGAGAGCATACATGATCGTTAGTATAAAAAAAATTTAGCGTGCATGATTAGATTCTTAGCGTGATTGTAGCGTGAATTTTTCAGCTTTATTGTAATATTTTCTATTTAATTTCTTAACTTTTTGAAATTATTTTAAAGTTCTTTTTTCGCGAATATTTCATGAGAGTGAGCTTTCGTGATTGCGACTAACTATTTTTCCCACTCACGTGAGCCGCACATGGGCGTGATCCAAAAATAAACGGTCGTGTATAAGTGTGCATAAGTAAAATTTGTTCTCTTGAGCTTGCCAGAGCGTGAGTGGAAAGCTACGCACGATTCCAACTCTAGTATGTATCTCAAAAATACTTAAGAATGTTTGAGAACAAAAAAAATACCCAAACAAGTATTCCGAAGATGCACACACAGCACAGCTACATGTAGCGGCATAAAATTAAAGAGAAAGGGGGCATGCATACAAGTGCGAGTATCTTAACGGAACTAAGAGAGCAAAAGAAACGGGCCAAAGTAAATTTAAAATTTACATAAAATTGTTATCCGCAAGCCAGGCATGGAAAATCAAAAATGTACATTGAAGTTTTATAAAAAGGAATTCTAAAGATTTTAGAGATGCGTAGACTCTTACATCTTTATATGTTTCACTAGTGCGTAGTATTTTAGAATATTGTTCAATAGTATGGAATCCATATTATTTGCATCGTTCAAATCGTATTGAACGTGTTCAAAAAATGTTTACCAAAACTGCTTTGAGGTTAAATTGGACCTTCGAATTACCATCCCATGAGGCCAGGAGAAAATTCTTACGTTTGCAAGCTTTAACCATTATGTTTGCTTACAATGTTTTATCTGGAAGATTAAAATGTGCAGAAATTGCAAGTTTCTTTACCATTTATTGTCCCCCCAGACATTTAAGAAATAATAGAACGTTTGTAGAACTTGTTAACAGAACAAACTATGCGCAATATGAGCCAATTGCAAGATGATTGCATTTATGTAGCAGCTTTACTCCCCCTTTAAATTTTAATGTAAATTATGATATTTTTAAGTTAGTGTTACTTAAATATTATAATTAGGCAAAACCTTGTAGGAATCTGTAAGACTGAAGTTCTGTGGATGAAAAGGAATAAATAAATCAATATCATATGTCCTTCTTACGTAATTTATATGTACATACGATTAAACGCGTATAAAATCGAATAAATCAAAAAATTAATTCGAATCTACACATGAATTGCAAGTTTATGAAAAACTGTATTATAGTATATTCTATGAATTTCTATTTAAATTAAAATATAAAACATACTAGTATCATATAAAAAATTAACGTTTATTTTGGAAAGTATATAAACTGTTTCGACACAAAATCTCTTCAAATCTTGCTTTTAATTGAATAATTTTAAAGATTAAAGTTTTTATTGTTTTTAAGAAATCTGTTGAATTGTTAATTTTTAAATGAAAGATTGTTGTATACAACAGAAGATTTTTGAGTGACGATTTTTTGACTACTTTTTTTCTAAATACTGATGATTTTGACGATATTATTTACAAAATTGTACGATTTTTCTGAAAATTGTACTGGCAGTCCTGGCCTTAATGCGTTTTAAAAAATTTGTTAGCATAAATTCTGTGGCAAAAGGTTGACTGACACAAGCTAATTCGTAATCTCCACATTAAAAAAACGATTTTCCTGGTACTAATGGCGTATCAAATTGCTGCTTGTCTGTTTTCAACTTATCATCTCATATGGAATAACAGCTTAACTTAACATTATACATACATAAATACTTTAGTTTATTTCAGTATTATTAGTTATAGAGTGTAGAACAATCTATTCCCAAATTAAAAGAAATGAGAAACGAATTTGGCGGCTTTAACTAGTACAATACGAAGAAATTTCCAAAATAGGGCTCTTCTACAAAACGATGCACTTAAGCACTTTTTCCTTATTGTCACAGAATTATAAAATGCATAACGATTTTATTTTATTATTTACTTTATTATTCCATTATTCATAAAGCACAAACGATATAGCAATAGTGGCGAATTTCCCAGTCCTGATGTGAACTACGAGTAGACGTTAAATTTGTGGCATAAACTTAAATAAAACTTGCAAGATCTTTTCTTTTGCTTAGGAAAAATGTTGGTAGTATTTGTTTTTTTTTGTAATTTTTATTTTTTTATTTGATTTTTCTGGTATAAAATGAAAAATGTGATAAAAGATTTGCTCACTTTTGTCCCGGCTATTAAACGGAAAAGAAGTGGTTGTTTTATATTAAACCACAGAAAAAAAGAATTGAAAACGTTAAAGTTTTAAAAAGAAACAAAGAGCAAGACGTGAATTTTCGCTTAAGAAAAAAATAAAAAAGAAAATTATTAAAATTATTAAATACGTCAAAAGAAAAAAATTTCTGAATCAATTTGAATTTGTTTGAATCTAACACGCATATATTTATTTTGGCTGTATGTTTTTTTGTGAAAAAGTTGAAAAGAAAAAATTTTTTTAAAACAAATTTCATTAATAAAAACCGTAGAGATTGAAAAAGAGGAAAATATTTTTATTTCGAACATAAAAGTGAAAAGATATAAAAATATTGAAGGAAAATTATTCAAAAATATATAAATAAAAATATATTAAACAAATTTTATGTTAAAGGAAAATTTTAAGAAATATATTTAAAACAAATATATTTAATTAAAAATAAATTAAATTAAATAATTTACAAGTGATACCGGTGTATTTGATTTAAAACAAAAAAGCCGTTACTTTTTCAACTTGTTTTACAATTCACATTGAATTGATAACATTTGATTTGTTCTATTGACTGTTCGAAGCTAATTAAGCTTTAATTTAAAACATAAAATACATAAAGGAAAATAAGAATAACTATTTTTAATAAAACTTGCATTTATTTAACTGCGAAAGAGCGCAAAAATTATTTATGTTTATAGACTTATTGAAATAATAATAACAATATATAATAAATATGGATGTCTCACATGAATTGGGAGCCTTGCGCTTTGTTGTGGTAAGTTTTCAAAGCTGAAACACCTGTTAAAAATTTTAATAAAAATAGTGCAAATTATGCACAAATTTTTATTTATTTTATTTCAACTAAATTGTTGTATTTTTGAAAGTCTTTGTTACAATAAACTACTCTTGTTATAATAGTCCAATTCACAAGTTATTGTACTAGTTGTAAGTTATATAAATGTTGTGGAAAATTTCCACATAAACATATTTCTAAATAAATGTTTATAAAAAAATTAACATCAGCATTTATACAACCTAAAACTCATACAATGGGTTGTATTCCCATTAATAAATGAGAGCTCACATTTCTGTACTAACGGTTACATTGGTGGTATGTGCTAACTAAGTCCTGAAAAGTACTTTCCCATGGGGAATATTAATAAAAACATTTCAAGCTATTTAACATGTACAACCGAAATTATTAGGCGCTGATCCGTATTAAGATGTTTGGTAGATGTTTTTGGAGGGGTGTTGTATATGAGATCAAAAAAGCAATGCTATAGAAATAATACCCATTTTGATCGTTTTAAGGGCTGGGATAACAGGATATTTCGCTACCAGATCAGCACCTCGATACAACTCCTAATATACTTTTGTGAGTCCCTTTAATACTTATTCGATTTTAATGGGTAAGCAAAATTTGTTTGCTCTTAAATTGAAAATGGCGGGCCGCATAATAATTAGTTTCAATTATATTCCTAATTGATCAATTACTGAGGCGATCTAATACGAAATTATTTTTATTTTTTTTTTAATTTTAAATTTAAATTAAAACATTATAATTTTAGTAATTAATTACATATAGAATTTTCGACTTAGTTATTTCTGTGGAGGATGCCTAATATTCAATACTGAAATTTTATAATTATGGAAATATTTTATTGATTTATAAATGTTTTGTTTGATATTAAAAAAATATAATTTCAATTAATTTTTTAACTTGATCTTTAAGAGTATTTTAGGTAATTTTTTAATTAAAGCTTTTAAAATGTTCCGACTAATACAATTTTTTAAAGTATTTAAATTTATTTTTTCATCGCATTTTTAAAAATACATATTTCAATTAATTTGTTCATTGAATATTCGAAAATATTTATATGAAATTTTTAAAAGAATTTTTCAAAACGTTTCAATTAAATTTTTAATTGGATCTTTAAAATTAATTCAGCTAATTTTCTCATATGGTGTTTAATTTTTTTAAAGAATTTTTAAACATAGCTCAATTAAATTTTTAATTGAAGCCTTAAAAATAGTTCAATTAATTTTGTCATACGATTTTTAAAAATATTTCCACTACTTTTTTATGAAATCTTTAAAAATAGTTCATTTAATTTTTTTTATAGAATTTTTAAAAATATTTCAATTCTTTAACAATATTTCAATTAATTTTATAATAGAATTTTTAAAAATATTTCAATTCAAATTTTAACTGAACGCCTAAAAATAATTCAATTAATTTTCTCATATGATCTTTAAAAATATTTCCACTATTTTTTTAATGAAATCTTTAAAAATATTTCAATTAATTTTTTAATAGAAATTTTAAAAATATTTTAATTAAATTTTTAATTAGATCTTTAAAACCAGTTCAGTTCATTTTCTCATATTATTTTGAAAAATATGTCCACTATTTTTTATGAAATCTTTAAAAATATTTCATTTAATTTTTTAATAGAATTTTTAAAAATATTTCAATTCCAATTTTAATTTAACCCTTAAAAATAGTTCAATTAATTTTCTCATATGATCTTTAAAAATATTTCCACTATTTTTTTAAATGAAATCTTTAAAAATAGTTCAATTAATTTTGTAATAGAAATTTAAAAAAAAATTTCATTTAAATTTTTAATCGGATCTTTAAAATGAATTCAGTTAATTTTCGCATATGATCTTTCAGTTAATTTTCTATATATCTCCAGTACTTTTTTTATGAAATCTTTGAAAATATGTATTTCAATTAATTTTTTAATAGAATTTTTGAATATATTTCAAATGAATTTTTAATTGAAGTCTTGAAAATAATTCAATTAATTTTCTCATATGATCTTTAAAAGTTTTTCTACTATTTCTTTTACTTTTAATCTTTAAAAATATTTCAATTATTTTTTAATGGTATTTTTAAATTTATTACAATTGTTTTTTAAACGAAATTTTAAAAAGATTTTAATTAGTTTTCTTACAGGATCTATAAAAAGTTTTCATTTAATATTAGGCTAAAGAAATATGAACTTTACCAACATCTAATTAACTTTAAATTAACCATTTGCTACACGTTGGTTTAACTCATGTATTATTTTTCTTTATCCTCTTTATTATTGGGTTTATGGATGGTAAAATTCAAAGTGAAGTTGTATTTGCTTTAAATAATTACTAATATCTAATAAAATACAAATAAGTCTTGTATTCTTTTTCTGGTCATAATTTGTATAAATGGGATCTGAAATTACATTGAACCCGAGCCAATTAAAAAGTGGTGAACACATGGATAATAGTTTAGAATATACAGATTTATTATCATCATTTTTGTGATCGGTCCCACTGTGATGTGTTGCATTGAAGAAATATATGTACATATATGTATTCATTACCAGTAACTGTACTTGTGAGTCTTACACCCCAACAAAAAAAAACTGTCACAATTGGAAACCAGTTAACTAGTCCATCTGTCTTTATTTTTTGTGTTTATTAAAAGTGTCACAGCTTAACAGATTTTCGTTGAACTAAATAAATTTTAATGCTGTTAAACTTACATGCAACAAATATATATATGAAAAATGGACAGCAATTTGTTGCAATGAATGCAACAAGAACATTTACTGGATTTACAACAAATTACATTTAATAGTTAATATTTAATCACAACGAGTAAAAAAAATGTTGTAGAACTTCAAATGCATATTTATCGGCTACTTGTTTGGGATGTTTGAAAATAAGGACGAATTGAAATCTAGGTGGTTACATTGCAATAGAATGAATTGTAAAATTAATTGGTGCCAAAAGAAAATATGTTTGTCATTGGTGTTAAACAGTTCGGATTTAACAAGAAAAAGCAGCAAGTAGAGATTCACAATACGACAAAATTCGAGCGAAAAAACAAACAGACGATCTAAAAGAGTCGTACTACATCGAACCCAAAATAATAAAAGGCAAGTCTTTTAAATAAAAATAAAAAAATTCTAAAAAATCTCATTATAAACAAAAAATTTTCAGTAAAAAATAAAAATTTTGCCTTTTGAGTCTAAAATTAAAATAAAAAAAGGCTAAAAAAAGCCACTAAGCGAAAACGTAAATTCGACACAAAAACACAAGAAAAGAGGCTAAATCTAGCGTCGAAAAGGCTAAACTTGCATCACGGGTTAGTAGAATGTGTTTTTTTTTTCATTAATAAATAAATATCTCAAAAATAATGAAAAGCCTAAAAACAGAATTTTCTATGTAATGCAGAACTTGCGTTAATTTTGGCACACCCTTTAGTTCTTAACAAATTAAGTAAACATGAATTTTGTATAACATAATTTATTTCAATTATTATTCACGGCAACCTAAAATAAGTTTGAAAAAAAAGTTATTTGCATTTAATAGCAAATAAATTAGTAAAATAGAAAGAAATCTATTGTTTAAAAAACACACAAACATGCCGTGAACTTTATATTTTTCTCCTCATGAACTTTATCTCTTAAATTTATGAATTTATTTTCTTTTCATTTTTATATTTTTGTATGGATGGAAAGAAAAGATTTCCCACTGCTTTTAATTGTTATAGTTTTTCAAAGTTGTGTGAAAATAGTTTCTTCTATTGTGTCTTTATTTAAAGAAAGAAAAAAAATAAAGTTTTTTAGTTAAAGGTTTCGTTTAATAATTAATTATATTTAGTATGGAGTGTTATCAAACTTTCTCCTCAGAGACAGAAATTTTCAGCAATTTATATTGTTTTTTTTTTCATTAATATAATTAAAATACAGCCAGAGTTGAATGAAAATTGTTTTTCCACGCTTGTTGACTATTATTTGCCATTCATTTCTCTTGTGTTTTGCATTTACTTTGTTATGGGCTATGGGCGTGACATTGCCCACTTTTCTTAACATGAAATTTTATTGTTTACGAAACTTAATGTGAGTGCAAGATGACCAATACATTCTTATTTATCAATAGAGATGGGATCGTGAGTGACTTTTCACTCATGCACGCTCACATTAAAATATATTTACTCATACAGGCGCACCTGGGTGGAAAAAAAGTTAGTCACAATCACGAGCACTCACGCTCACAAAATACTCTCCGACAAAAAAAAACTATAGATAAAATAATTTTAAAAAAATTTTTAAATTAAAGATTTTCAAAAACTTTTGTTTATTTATTAATCGAGATTGTCTCGATATCTTTTTTCAAAGATTTTCAAAAACTTTTGTTTGTTTGAGGGTCTATCTACATGCATTTCATTGGTGCTAATGCCAAATCATCAGTAGACCTTAAACCATATTTTTGAAATGTTTCAAACTTCTTATCTTATACAAAAACTTGTAAAAAACCGATGGGTATTTCAAAAATTACAAAAGTATAAATAAGCAAATTAGGCTTTGAAACTTATTCAAAAAATCCCAACAAACAAATTATATTATTCAATATGAATCTATTTTATTTTCTTTACAGCCTTTATACAATTAGACGCCTTTTAAGTTTTTTGAAAATTTTTGAAAAAAGGCAATCTCGATTAATAAATTTAAAAAATTAAATTAAAAAAATTACAATAAAGCAAAGAAAATATCACGAAAAAATAACGCTAAAAATTGACTCATGCACGTTTACTCTCACGTTCAATTCCCGAGCACGAATGATTCACGCTAATTACGTGAGCGGGGCGCATCTCTACCTTGAACATCGAAGCACAATAGAAAGAAAATGTGATGTGCAAAAAACATGCCCAATTACGGGTGCATAATAAAGATGGGCTCTTGAGTAGCTTTTCAGCTACGCTCATACATACTCACGATTAAAAATTTAACTCTCGCACGCTAACGTGAATGGTAAAAAGTTTAGTCACAATCACGAAAACTCACGCAAACGAAATACTTACAAAAAAACTGTATAAAATAATTTAAAAAATAATTGAAAAAATTTACAATATGTACTCACGTTCATGCACGCTCACGTGATTGAAACAAAAAACTAATTATAATCATGCCTGATCATGCATGATTCGCGCTAACAATGTAACCAATGCCCATCTCTAGTTACTAGTGAAAATAATAAAAGTGCATTGAAAAAAATAAGTAAAAACTGTCGCTGACGATGTTGCCCTGGCATCAGCAGCATAAAATATTTAAAACGCAACAAAAAATCCCATCACAAAAAAATCTTGTTTTAAATGAGCGTAAAACAATAAAATATTTTAAATAAATAAGTTATGTAATTAAACTTGTCGCATTTAGTGAACAGCAGAAAATAAGATTAAACAAATTTTTTAAATACCGGCTAAAAGAAAGAAGACGCCATTTCGGAGCCAACGAACGAACGAACACACGCCGCCCAACGTTTTTAACCTCATTGACGGTCAAAGCCAAATAATTAGAAGAGCAGCAGCAATAAAAAATCACAAACAATAAGGAGAACTGATCATCACACAAACCAATTATAGCAAACAGGTCTCTTATTATTTACACATGCCTGGTTACAGTGAGTGGCAAAAAAATAACCGAGCCATAAAGAAAAAAAATATTTAAAAATAATACACAAACGACACATTAAATGCCTTGGGAAATGTTTCCGAATCTCGCACTGTGTATTCGTGTCAGGTTTTTGCCAAAAAAATTTTAATATATACAGCCGGCATCATAAATTTGCGTACGAGAAGGAAAAATAAAGTATACACTAACACTGTGTGTAATTTTTTAAGTCATGGAAAAATATACGGACACCACTACGTGATAAAATACCAAAAAAAAGAAGACCCGTGTCTCCCAGTTTTGCCCACAGTAATGCACTTTTTTTATGGGTCCCCAAAGATTTGGGGCCTCGGTGTCATTTTTGCAAAATGCTGATCATATCGCTACGAAACAGATAGAGTTGACATTATAACAAAATATATAAAGCGAATTAGTGCTAAGAAATATTTTTTAATGTAAAATAAAATACAAAAACTGCAATTCTTTTTTTGATATTAACTTTTTGTGTAGAAAATAATTTTTGCATGAAAATAAGGGCAATGAAATTACTGCTTATTATATCAATATTCTGTGTTCATCTTTTTATAAAATCTTAAAAATTCAATGAAGCAACAATAATCGCGATAATCGCGAAAATTCGCAAAATTTAGAAGAAGCCGTAAAATATTCTAAAACGAGCTACAAATGCAAGGAATGTGAAAAATTCGCAAAAAAAAAACTGCAAAATTATGAAACTTTGCAATAACTTACTTGGGAAAATTTAAAAGTCGATGAAACAATAAAATATAGAAAAATTGTGAAAAGTGCAAAGTTTTGAAAAAGTTGTAAAATCTTCAAAAAAAAGACCTAAAATATAAGGAATATTTCAAAATATTCAAACTTTTCGCGGCTATTAGCTATTTGAATGATTCGTTGTCATTTTATTGCTTCATTGAATTGTACATTTTGAAAAATCGAAACTTTAAAATAGCAAAAATCTAAAGTGGCAGCTCTGAAATATAAATGAATCTGCTGCTTACTGTGTAGCTGTCTTTTTCAAAATAATCAAGTAGCTGGCTACAAGCCCACATTTGTTGCCTGCGGCATTTGTAGTCATGTAGCCGTGTACCCTGCTGTCGTGAATGTGTTGATAGCTTAACAATTTAAAAATTTACTTCCGCAAATATAAAACCAGAGAACTAGATTTTTAATAATGTGACAAAGTAATAAATAGTGTAATGAAAGTAGCAATACCATATACATATTCATATTTTCATTAGAAAAAAAATAGCCAATAGCAGGGCCACGATCTTTGTTTGAAATGGTATGCAAAATTTCACCAAAAAACGTTAAAAATGCCACAAAAATGGCATAAAATAAAACTAAAAAATAAAGATTTAATACACTTTTAATTTTACATTATAACATTGTGATTGCACAGTAAAATCATGAGTTTATTATATTTACAAAAAGAAATTATTTTTTATTCAAATAAAAAAAAACAATTTTTTAAAGACCTTTCACACTTCCTACAATAAGGTTCTGCTTCTCTAAATACGAAAAAATATATAATTTGTTTTTTTATTTTTGTTGACATAAAGTTGTGCCTCGCGCTTACAGAAGTTCAGAAATATTTTATTTAAATCTAAATAACAAATTTCAATCCCATTAACCGAAAAGGGAACCACGGCCAGTCGAATTATTCGTAAATATTAAATAGTCGAAACCGTTCGGTTTTTTTTTTTGAGAAAATCTTTTTAAGCGGTTTTCGCTTTTGATTTCGCTTTTTTGTTTCATTCTGCTCTAGTGTTGTCAAAGTAATTAGCTTTTATTTATTTTTTTTGCTTTACAACTTTATTTTCTTTTACGGGCTGCTGTTTCTTTGTCACTCACTGTTTAAAATTGTATGAAAATATAGTATACATATACATACATACATATATACATACATACATATATGTATATATATTTTTTTTTTGTTAACTTAAAAAAATTTTATGGTTTTTACAAAAATTATACGAAATACACAAACAAAATATTTATAGTATAAAAATTGAAATAAAATAAAAATAAGTGTCGACTTTGTTCGAAAAGCATTTTCTTTATTTGATTTATTTTTTTTATTTTCTTGGCATCATACCACATGTGGCGGCAAATTTGAAAATATTTTAATTCACCAAAAAACAAGAGGTCTCAAAATATTTTTAAACTTATTTCATCGGAGCAGAAAAAACTGTTTTTGATATGAAATGGCCAAGTGTTCGAACGACAGTCGCAAAAAAAATTTTTCAAAAAGAAATCATTAAGGACAATAATAGTCACACGATTTATGCGTGTTCGTATCGTATAAGAATGTAAAATCTGAAGAAGAAAAATATATAATTTATGCTTAAAAATTTGATGGGAAAATTAATATGTAAATTCTAATGGTATTAGAAAATTCCAATCGAATATTAAAGAGTTGAAATAATTTTACTTAAACAAATAGTTATTGAGTTGAGGAAATGTTGGGCTTGATGTAAGGGAACTTAGAGCCGGCTTATAAAAATTGCAAAACTTTTTCTTTAACTCTTTTTCTAAGAAAAAACACAAAGAAGCGAATGTCGGGTTCGAAGGACTCATTTTGTTTTTAGTAGTAATGCCCGTGAAATCGTTCGGCTGGTTTAGCATCATGGTTTCATATCTGATGCGAAAGTAATCATCAAAATCAAAAGTAAACTGATAGGTCCGCTGTACCATGTATGTATGTATGTATTTATCAGGAAATTCTTAAAAATAAACCACTCGAAACCATTTTTATTGGTCGTGTTCATAAGACGTAACTGTTGCGCAACTGTTGAGAAACGCAGAGTTGACTAGTTCCGCTTCACACAGTTGAGTATTTGCTGCCATTTTTTCCATCACACATTTGGACGGTTTTTCCTCACTCACAGTTTACTTTGTGCAGGTTCACACACTTCAACTTTTGCTGCTCAACTCGTAATTCAGCTATAAGAAAGACGCAGAAAGATATACAAATATCTCTTTTTTTCTTACAGCTGAATTACGAGTTGAGCAGCAAAAGTTGAAGTGTGTGAACTGGGGCTTTGCAAAGTTTAATTCAGCTGGGAGAAAGACAGAATAAGAAAATATTCGTCTTTCTGTCTTTCTCTCAGCTGAAAAAAAAACTTTGCAAAGTAAACATTGACTGTGGAATAGCCGTCTTTTTTCGCTACATATGCATTTTTTTATTAAGCTATTGCATAGCTTTTATCGCGGGCTTTGAGCGCGGCGACCGAATCAAGAAATTCCGTAACGAATATAAAACCTAACACTGAGTTTGTTTTTTAAGTCTTTTGTGTCTTTAAGTATTTGAATCGCCTAGCGTATGTTAACCCCTAAATTATGCTATTGATTTCATTAGCATACAGTATTGCCAGAACAGATTTTTACATGTAGGAAAACACAAAATGGCGTACATACGAGCAATTGTGGTTGACAAAAAATGATATACATAAACAAACAGCCAATTCGTAGGTTTTTAAGCGGTATTTTTCAGATATTTAGAGAATATCAAGTCTCAAACTTATGTTTCTTATTTCAGTTACCATAAATCTATAATTTCAATGATAAAAATTCCTGAATAACCTACATGTATTGTAAGATAATAAAAGTATTTTAAACGATATTAACTTCTCATTTATCCAATAAAAGAAAAAAAATTATTTTCTTATCGGTCACCACGCTCAAAAAGTGTAACTTGAATTAATATCAAAAAGAAAAAACTTGATTTAATATAAAAAAAATAAAAAATACTGCATAAATAAATAATTATAATTGCATAGGTTGGTAAAAAAAATGCTATGCAATAGCTTTGCCGCGGCAGTCCCCGAGTGCCACACGTCTTTTCTTCAACTACTTCTCCTTAAGCGATCTCTATAAAACTGGACACACACACCATTGCCACTACAATTTCATGCTAAGAACAGTGGAATACTTAAACAAAAAACATCCCTAAATTCAAAATTTTCAGCAAGATATCAGAACAAGGGTAGGGCGCATGCGACACGAGGTAGCCGTCGAGTAGAGCTATTTTTATTTGTTTTTCATTGGTTCAGTTTAACCTATTCATATAAAATTAGTTTTCTTTTTCGCTTCGCTATTGTCAATTTCGTATTTCATTTCATTTCTATTTCCGGTATTTGTTTTTAAAATAAACTTTTATTTCTTTTAGCCAATTTTATATGGTTGTCTGTTTTTCTGTTTCTTTCATTCATAATTGGTTTTTTTTTTACAAATAGAAATTGAAATGAAAAAAATGCTATAAAACAATTTAATTAAATCTTTAAAAAAAAATTTAGATCAATTCGGTTAACAACAACATTTCACATTGGGACAAGAATGTGAGAAATGTGGAAATTATTCAAATATTAAAATGTCCACAATAATTGAAGACTTAACGCTGTTGCCAAAAAAATAAAATACTTTCAAATTATACTACACCATTTGTCATTGAAATTGAGAAAAATTTCCAAATGAAATTGAGAATTTCAATTTGAAATTGAGAACATTCCAAATGAAATTGAGAAATTCAATTTGAAATTGAGAACATTCCAATTAAAATTGAGAAATTTTAATTTTAAATTCAGAATATTCAAAATGAAATAGAGAAATTTTAATTTTAAATTGAGAAAATTTAATTATATACTTTTTATTTAATTCATAAATATACATACACAACTCAACAAAAGGATCAAAGCAAAGAAATGATATGAAACTAAATACAAATCGAAGTATTATTGAAAATTTTATTTTAAATTCCTTGCTGTTTTCCTATGATATACATATGTATTTCAAAAAGCCTACTTGTCCAAAACTCAAAAGAAAATAATTGCAGTGAATATAAAAAAACGCCATAGCTTGTGAACAGCCACACTGATTTGGCAAAATTTTTTTTACTTAATATCTTCTATATTAAATATTTCTTAAATTTTTTTTTAAATTTTCTGAATTTTATTTGGAATTTTCTCAATTTCATTTGGAATTTTCTCGATTTCAAATTGAATTTCTCAATTTCATTTGGAATTTTAGAATTTCATTTTGAATTTTCTCAATTTCAATGAAAAATTGTGTAGTACTTTCTTGTTTTGTAATCAAGTATGTACATATGTATAATGAAATGTAAATAAGTACGAGGGCTGCCATTTTGATATGAACGTTCGTTTTTGGAAATTAGTTTTCTTTAAACACTATAGCGTTTTGAATTTGCAGCCCTTTAATAGAAAAATACCAAAGAAAATTATTTATAGGGAAGTTTGTTTCACCGTTCGCTATCCATCACAGGGTTCACTGTATTGTTTATATTTTTCTACGTATTTTATTTCTAAAGCACCCCAACACGTTTCAATCCAATTGGCAACTGAGTCGGTTGTTGTCCAAATCAAGGTGTGTATGGCTCTGTCAATTGATTAGTTTGCCAGTTGTCGAGTTGGTTGAAGAAAAATCAAAAGATTTTGATTTTTTCAAGTTGGCTAGAAAGTCTTTCAATTCCATTGTGCTGTGGGTGTTCGAGTCCTTTGATCAGCTGTCAAAATTTATGTTTGTAGTTTTCTTTTGCAAAGAAAAACTTAAGAATTTTTGAAATTGCCTTAAATTTTATTGAATTTTAAGTACAAAATATAAAAATGACATTGAAATTTTCCAATTGCTTGGAAAATAAAAAGTCCGGATTACAAAAATGAAATAAAAAACATTAAATCCATTCAGCCATTCGTTAAGGTTTTTAATTAGTAGAAATAAAAAATTTGTTGTTCGTTAAATGCGATCGATGTTCATTAAATCGAATGTACTGTACGAGTATATGCAATGTTAATTTTGCATGAAAAACTGTAATTATTACTTCAAAAACGGATTTTAAAAAATTAAACATTGATTGATGTTATTTTAACTCTGTAAAGGGTAAAATTTAAAATGTACAATGTTATTTCAATGTGATTAATTTTGAATCAACATATTTTAATAGTAAATTGAAAATTTTAACCATTGATTTAACTTAAAACAATGTTAAAAGTAAATTCAATTGGATTTTTTTCACATATTAATAATGACTTGATATCAACATTTCTTCATGTTGATTTTACATTGGGTTTTTTTTTGCTGTGTGTAACAAGTCACACAAATCGTAATTTTATCATCATTGAAATCATCAATTTTATTTGCATGTACAATGTACATTGTACATACGTACATATGTCCATTTAAGATAACAGCATTTTTGACTTATCTGCACAAAAAATCGTACAAAGTTGATTATGCAGCTAAGTAAAAAAAATGAAGCAGCAATTATTTAAGGTAGATATATTAGCAACATATGAAAACTCAATATATGAAAAATTAAATAGCAATACATGCAGTTTGAGAGTCAAACGATTGCGGCGCTTAACTGTCCAACTGCATATTAAAAAATAACCAACATTTTCTATATCTCTCTGCTAAATCTGCTCAGTTCTTTAGGCCATGTAGTATAATAGAAACGGAAGGAAAAATTAAAAAAACAACCAAAACTTATTTTGAAATTTACTCTTCCTGGGTTGTTGCTTTTTTGTTGATTTTCGTTCAAGATCTCGTCAATAATCGACCTTGAAAAAACGCCTCATGCTTAGCGTACTTAATGTGTATTTATGTTTGCATTATATGCTTTTATATGCAATCTTGTCAATTATGGGATATTTGTGCACGCGTGCCAGGGAGAAGCTAATTCAGAGGCATTAATGAAGGGAAGTAGTTCTCAGAAGCAGAGATCGAAATTATTGGAGTATAAATTAAGAAAACTATGATTTAATGTTGAAATTCGCTAGACCGGCTGATGTTCGCCATGTCAATTGCTGATTTTAAATACGAATTAAAGATCTGTCAAGCGATCTTCAGGGGGCATTCGACATTCGATTTCGAACGAAATTTCCATACAAATTCAAAAAATTTATGATAACGAATGCCGTAATTTGCCCCCAGCCCTTCCCCTTTTGTTTAGCAGTGTCATTCACCCTTTAAAACGACTAAGCACTATTTGAGGCATAACAAATTAGGGAATTTGTGAGTTGGCATGCCTTCTCTTTTTTAATTAAAATATTTCTTACATGACGCTGGCAAAGATAAAAAGATAGTGACAACATTTTAGTTCCTCAATAGACAGAAAATATTTTAAATACTAGTGGGTGTAGTGGTTCTAACATTTTCTACTCAGGTAGAATAAGAAAGGATTTATACATTTTTTCTCTCTCTTGAATTCAAAATTGTTGGATGTTTATGCAAAAATTTAAATGAATCATCTTTTGTTTAAAAGTGTGTACATATATTTTTTATAAAATTTTACTTTAAAGAAATCAAAGCGTATGGAAGTTTTCAAACAAAGCCTGAGGCGAATTCATTTTACAGGTGGTGTTAATCAAGGCGAATTCACAGATGTGTATTGGGCTTGCTGTTAATATTACAACAAGCATCATCGGGTTCGGACAAAATGTCAAAAACAGGAAAATAAATATTATTTGAAATGTATTTTAAGCGATTTTTATCACTATCAACATTGTTATGTTTTTTGAAAGGAATCTTATGTATTTACCGCTATCGCAAAGCGAATTCAGAACAGGTGGCTTCGAGAGATCAGGTGATTGGATTCGCTTATATTTCGGCTGTTAATATTTTTTTACTTAGCGTTTACACATGCCAGTGCCAGTTCGAAAAACTCAACACACTCACATTTCTTTACTAATACACCCATATTTTTCACAATGGCAGCTCCAGTGGCAACTAAATTTGCATCCGAGTGAAAATTTGGCACTTGGATGCCACTAAATATCAAAATGATAAACAATGTTACGCTGTCAAACATTTAATGCAATTTTTCCTGGATTACTGTAGAACCGTAAAAACTGTAATTTAAGTATCATTTTGTCAAATGAATAATTTTGTGGTTTTCACTAATAACAGCGCATGTCTAAAAATCAAAATTATCAAGAGATAAAAAATACGTTATTTTTGAAGCTACGACATTAGAATTGAAAATTAAATTTTTTCATACAATAATGTATACATATTTAGGTTATGACAATATTCCAAATAGTTTTTACTACATATGTATTTCTTTTTGGATCAGATCCAATTTAAAAAAAAACCAAACTATTTTAGACATCGAAATTGTGTTCTAAAAAAATAAATCATGTCGATATAAATGATTGTCGCTGAACGAAAATAATGTCAGTTATGACCAGACAAAATAATAAAACAAACAAGTGATTTTGATTTGTTTTTAACTAAACAAATATCAACATATAATTTTCAAATGTGTTCAGATAAAATGATGCACTGTGTATTTAAGTAAGAAACATGTTATTTAAAAAAAATTAGAATTTTGCGGCATTTTAACGCCGTTTTATGCGACTGGAATTTTTTCTCAAGTAAGTAAAACTGATTAAAAATGTTACCATGTGTACTGAAAATTTAAGATTAAAAATTTATGTTGCCATTGTGTAGAGGTGAGCAAAATCGTTTCTTTCGTTCATCGTTCCTTTCTTTCATTACTTTGCAAAGTGTAGGAACTTGTAACTAGTGAAATTCCTCTAAAAACGTCAACAAACATTTGTTATTGTTTGTTTTCATTTCCAGGTTATAATAAAAAAGTTCTATAAGTGCTTTCGTAAAGCATTTGTAAAAAATAACTGTTATAAAATAAATTTTAAATCCAATATTGTACATTAAGTCGGCAACACTGATCTCTATACAAAAAGTGAACCTTGTTCTAAATGTACATAATATGTCAAGGCGAATTCAAAACAGGTGGTCTCAACAGCTCAGCTGATTATTTTATGCTCCTTGCATCTCCCTGCATTTTGATGTTTTTTATTTGCAAAATTTATTTATGTTTGACGTTGATTTTGAAAAAGAGAGCAGGTATTTTTCAAAGCGAATTTAGGCGAGTCTACCTGTTATGAATTTGCCTTGAAAATATGTGAACGAAATAATTGTGACAGACAGCCTAAAATTGGTGTTGACTTTTGATACTGATTTTGCCGAACAAATTAATTATTTCTCAAGACGGTTTGCAATTGCGGAACGAGGAACAATAAAAAAGGAACGTTTGCATCGGTCCGCATCATTCCAATTAGGGAATCATTCAGTGGAACTAAGTCGTTCCTGAACGTCGCAACTTTACCATTGTGTACATATTTTTATGAGATCGTAAATATTAGTTCTTTAAAAGCGCGTTTGCTATAATGAAAAATTTTCGTATAAAAATGGCAGCACTTTGGAATTAGTTAGTTACAACCAAAGATTCGCTATAAACGAGGTGTACTGTAATTAGAATATTTGACAGCCTTTGCTTGACGCTGCATGTACGTATTGATTTACAAACTTTTTATTTACATTTAATAATATTGAAATTTTAGTTTGTTTAAATTTGCTCAAAATTTTTCGTTTAAAAATGGACCATGTACATACTACATACATACATACATAAATCTTGTTTTAAAATCTAAAATCATTCAAAATTAATGTAATTTCTTTTAATATTGCAGGACTCTCCACTATCCTCCAAAGTAGCCATGTTTAACCAACAGGTTAATCAACACAAGCAATCACAGCTGCTAAATCCATTTTCCACTACAGATGGTCGGGCATCGCCCAAACCAACATTTTCCAAAGATGAATATGGCAAGTAAGTAGAACTTTAAGACATGCTACTTCCAAGCCGGTCAATGAAAATCCCTTAATATTAATTGATATAAACCTACATATGTACATACATCTGTACATAAAACTTATTCCTTTATAGACCCTTGGCTGGTAGCTTAACAGAAATGAGAGGACAAAAAGCTAACATCCACGTACTAAAGGAAATGTTAGAATTGTGTCAAATTATTGATTCAGAGGGCTATGATGTCAAAGATGAGCCAAGTATGCGTGTCATACCGTTTGGAGAGTTATTCAATGTGAGTATTATTGATGTGGCCATTTAATTAGTCTTAAATGTTTTTAAGAGACAAAAACGCATGCTTTTATTATTCTAATCTTTAATAGAATGCATATTGAATAATTAAAAAGTCAACTTACCTGCTTAATCATTTCCCTTATGAATAGATGCAATCCAACCTCGGAAATACGTATTTATCTTTATCGTGGAACATTGGTTTATCATAGTGCATACATATGTACATACATATTCTTTGTTTGACGAGCAGAAGGCTTTTTTTTTTTTGTATTCACTGTCACTTCACTCACTTTAAGTTTATTTATTAAGCAAAAACTGTTTTTAGAAAAGCAATATAAACATTTTTTGTACATTTACAAGTTTTGTTTTGCACTAACTTCATTTCTTTCTTCCTCTTACTTGTGTCATTCAAGGTAGAATGGCAGACTAACTGTCTTGTGCAGAAAATAATTGTTTTGGGCGAAAATTTAAACAGCTGTTTGTTAGTATAGCCAACACAGCGTTTTAAACGCTTTTAGCACGTACTACTGTCAATGTAGCGTTTTGATTTTTGCTAACATAAATATGATAAAAAATGTATTTTAGTTGAACTTTTGAATTGAATAGCTTAAAAATTCTAGATAAGAATAAACGTTTTGAAATTAAATTGAGAGAATATCTCGAGTAATAAATTCTCTTAATATTGTAGATAACACAGGTCAACACGATTTGTAAGGTCTGTATTTTCTTAGTCAATTTGTGTACATACATATGATACTGACCTCCAATGCATATAAATTACTTTTTTTTAATTGTCTATGTATCTCTGTATAGGTCACTTAATTGAGATAAATGAATTTTATATAAGTCCCGGTTCAGACTATGAAAGTTTTCTTTCTGAAATTTCCTCTTGAACTTGAACAGTACTGATCCGTTCTGCTAGTCTGATGAATAAATTGTTTCAAATAAAAATAGTACTCTCTTAATAAAATATAATGAATTTATCTAAATATAATTTCTTAAATTAAGAAAGATATGGGTAAACTCAGATTTGAACTTAAGCCAAAAATTTTCATTGCAATTTAAAATTTTGTTGAAAAAATTAATTTTTTTAATAAAACTTTCTGCACATGTATGTATGTATGTACATATCTCCGAAACTATGAAACTGTTAAAAAATCAATGAAGTTTTTTTAAAGGTTATTTTGTTTCGGTTCCTTGTGTTTTTTTAATGAATCGAGTAAATGCAAATTATGTGATGCAGCATCTTCTTTTTTCTATATAAGGAAAAATCTCGAGATACATAGTCAATTAAAAAAAAGGAATTTATGGGCATTGGAGCTAATTACCAAGTGTATACAAATTGACTACGAAACCTTAGATCACCACATTAAAAATGTTTTTTGTTGGCCTGTATAACACTTAAACATTATTTTAGAATAATTAAAGAAAAGCATAAAGATTCTCTCGGAAACTGGTTGGGTGAGTATAACTTTTCCTTTTTATAGAGTTGAATATACATAAATATGTATGTATTTACATACTTACATGTATTTTTTATTGCTTGATAGTAAATGCTATAATCTCAAACCCGAAAAACTCGATCGAATAACCAGTTGTTTTCTTTAAATTTAAATATATTTTGCCCACAGTCGTTAAGCAGCTCTGGGCTGAAGAACAGCTCTCGCGTCATCGTAATTATTTCTTAAGTGCGGTCAGGCTTGCGTGTGTTGTTTGGCCTTCGAGATTCTTTGGTCTCGCTCACACTGGTTGACTGATTTGCCACGGATAACCGTATACATAGTCTTGCGGTTCTTTTGTGGAATTTCGTCGACAACCACGTTGCTACTTCCTATGTGAAGGCATAGGTCGTGTATAGTCAGTCACAAAAACATTTTTAAAATACTGTTAATAACATCATGGACATATGGTCTAGTTACCGGCGCCATTTTTGTGCAACCATATTCTGCAAATTTACTTTGTAGAATATGTAAGTACAAATAAATAAAATAAATATTTTGCACACTTGTCCTGAAATATATGTACATCATAATTACAACTACAGTACAACCTCCATAATCCGTACATACATACAGATTTGATAACTCAGTCCGTCGACTCGTCCCGAAAATTTATATGTATGTATGTAAATCACTCAGTTTCTTAAGTGATTTCAATACAAATTTTATACACACTTAATACTAATGTTTATCTTTGAATATTAGATTTTATCAAAATTTCATTTCTAAAATATTTTTTTCTTTGCTTTACAGATTTACAACTACATTTCCGATAAAGTGGTGGGTATTCTCTTGAGAGCTCGCAAACATAAGCTCGTCGAATTTGAGGGCGAAATGCTATTCCAAAGACGTGACGATGACGTGCCCATTTTCTTAATCAAGCCTATACACGAAATACGCCGCGAAACCGAAGATAAAATCGAAAGCATTAAGAGATGTGGCAGTCCAGCACCGCAGGCCACCTCTGTTCTTTTGGATAAGAAGGGTCATGGTTTAAATGTGCCCAGGGGTGCCTCGCCCCGATCTTCGGTGTCACGTACCCCATCACCACAATCTTCAAAGGCTGGAACACCAGTACGTGATACTAAAGTTAAAACTTCAGCAGCGGAAGAATCCGCAGTTACAGCAAAAATGGAAAAAAGTGAAGGCTCTGCAGAAGCTACAAAAAATGAAGTTCGGGAAAATAATAAACCAGCTGAAAACAATAGTTTGACAGAGGGAAATCAAACTCCCAAGGAAGCAATAATAATAAAAGAAGCACCCCAGCCTACAGAACCTAAGGAGGAAACAAAACTAAATGGAGAAGTTGTGCCTCCGGAACCACAACCCGCCGCTGGGGATGTGCCAGCTAACACAATTGTAACCTCAACTGCACCCATAGAAGCCAAAAAAGATGTCAACAACAATAGCAATAACACATCTCATGATTTGCCTACCATCATTATCGAAGCCACAGCAGTTTATGAAGGTTCAGCCACAGCAGTGGAAACAACTGAAACTAACAACTCCGCTCCCATTGTTGCCGCTGCTTCGGAATCCAACAGTGTGGAATCAAATGCCCCCGTGGAACCAACAGCCAGTGCTTAATTTTAAGATTCTTTATTAGCTGCAATAAAAAATAAAATAAAACTAGTTTTAAATTAATGTAATTCAAACTCGTATAACTTTTAGTAACAACGAGACGAAATATAATGTAGCCTTATTTAAGATTCAATTTACTGTAAAGAAATTAAAAACTCATTTGTATTAATTCTGTTTGACTGGAGTTTTATAAAATGCTGTAAATATGTAATTAAGCTATATTAAATTTTCTGTAGTCGTCGTTTATGCTCTTTTTGGTTTAATTTTTACTTTTCGGTTTATCGATAATTTTTACATAGTGATACAGTAAATACCAATTATATTATAAAATAATAAATTAATAAATAAAACTAAAGAAAATATTAAACAAAAAAAAAACACTGTGCACTGTTATTCCTAACATCAATTTCGTATTTTATTGTCATCGGTTATGGAAAATTAAGATTTTCGAATCTCTATTGTACTGAATTTGAATTTAACAAGTACTTTTTTACATGGCATACATACATATGTAGATGTACAGTGTCGAACAAAACTAAACACGGACTTCTTCTGTATGTTAGAAAATGGTACAGTAAATTTAAAAAAAATCATTTTTTATGCATATACATATTTATTACTTAAGGACGAATATTCACTAAATATACAAAAATGATAAAATTAATAATAACAAAGAAGAAATGCAGCGGGAAAACTAAAGAACATAACCTTGGAAGTTCACTGTTTTATTTGATTTACAAAAAAATACTAATAATACTGAAACTAACCGATATTGCCAAATATCTTGGGCTAATACTGGATAGCAAATTAAAATAGAATATAAACACCACTTCCAGGGCCACTAAGGCGGCAACTGTAAAAAGTCCATTGGCCTAAACTGGGGAATCAACGCGATGAATGTATACTTTGTCGTGAAAACCATTCTATTCTACGGTGCAGCTGTTTGGTGGACGGCGCTTAAGCGGAAGAGTCATCAAACTATGTTTGAACGTATAATGGGAATGGTGGCAATAACAGTAACAGGTGACATTAGAACAACCCCCTCTAAGGCATTGTTTACGATCTTGAACTGGTGATACCAGACATTTTGGCCAAAAAAAGTTGGCTGCGAACGCGGCAGTAAGACAATATCGGTCATGCTAATATCCTGTATGACATAAATTGGCACATGAACGTGGATTATGGCTGCTCTGTAATCATTTCGTTTAACGCGGTTCACTCTGACGACCTACAAATTCCCGCGAATGCGATTCAAATATTCACTGACGGGTCTAAAACACTGAATGGTGTCGGTTCTAGCATATACTCCGAGCAGCTAAACTGGTGTATTCCTTTAAGGCTGCCGGACCATTCAGCGATGATATTCCAGCTAAGATAATGGCCATCTACACAGCCGCAAGATACATTCGGTATAGTGAAATATCTGGCAGGGTTTTCAGATTATTACCAAGAATATCGGATGTCTCTAGAGGAGATAGCGAGACATTCAATGGTCACCCTCAAGTGGGTATACGGACACAGGGACATACAAGCAAACTGTATTGTGGACTCGTTGGCACATGCAGACTCTACTTTAAATCGAAACGATTCAACATATGATAAAATGCCTCACTTCCAATGAGCAAGCAACTGATTGCATACAAGTTTCGCCCTATTACTAATCAGAGATGGTTAGATGAAACTACCTGTAGGGACACCAGGAAAATCTGGCCCATAATAGATGAAAAAAGGACAAGCCGAGCACTACAGCTGTCCAGACATCATCTCAGAAACCTAATCGCGGTCATAACTGGCCACTGGTCTATTGGGAGGCATACCCAAAGGTTAGGGATCACTTACAATGACCTATGTAGAAGTTGCGGGGACGAGGAAAAGTCAACGGAACATCTTCTCTGTCATTGTCCGGCATTCGGAGATGTAAGACTTCAACTATTTGATCAAAGAACCCTTGGGGACAAAACTTGTCTTTCTAATATTGATTTAAACAAGATCCACTTCTTCATTGAATCAACCGAGTGTCTGCTTGAGAATATCAGCTGCCAGATAACATAGGAACCTTGGGAGAAGAGGCAACATGGTAACACAACGGGAACTAATTGATGGATCCACGTGAGCTGTTCAGTATTACGGCCGTAAAAGGGATCTAAAAACATGAGTTTGTCTATTAATAATATAGAAGATATTTTTGTATGTATTTTGTGTTATTTTATCTCAATTTTGGTGGGTGGTGGAAAGCGGGGTTGTTGGAAAAACGTAAAAAAATCTGCCACTAGATTTTTTATATCAAATTACACCTACATAAGACTAAACTATCAAAAAACTCCATCTTCCAATTCCAAAAAGAAAAACCTTTAATAATTTTGGCCAGCTTTTTGGCTCATAGTCACTCCTCTGTGCGTCGCTCGCTGACCTTTGAAATCGCTTATTTTTTTGCATGAATTGTTTTCAAATTGTATTTAATAAATTTTAATTAATTAATTTTTTGTAATTTAATAATTTGTTTTCTGATGATTCACTTACTTACTTAATTACTGTTTGAGCAGAGAGTGCACTCGTTACAGTGGAACCCTTCCAGATAATTAAGGCCAGTGTTCACATACATACATGTCTTCATATTTAGAAACATATTTTGGCTCCAAACAGAAATAAAGCAATTTTTTTTATAAAACATATTTTTTCTTTATTTGATTTTTTTTTATAAATCCCCCAATGAATTTTCAATTCATTAGGAATTCTTGTATTTATTCGGCTTTTACGAATACTGTTTTCAAAAACAAAAGTTTTAAACTTTTTAAATGAGTTCATAAAACGAACCCACCATACAAAAGTAGCTGTAAGAAAAAAATCTTTATAAAAGATATTAAAAAAAATATTGATTTCAACAAAAACAAAATTATAGCTACATTTAAAAGTAATAATAAAAAAATGTATAAAAATTAAAATTAGAAATTGATTGAAAACAAAAATAAACAATTTGTTGGTAATACAAAATAAAAGTAGATTTAAATTAAATAGAAATGAGCGGTATTTAAGGCACAATTATTGTCAAATTGGTGATTGATGGATTGATTGATTGATAAATTTATAAGTTACCACAACAAAATTATATAAGAAAATTCATTTTGAATAGAAGACTGTACAGTGGATTAATTTGTTTAAAACAATTTCATTTTATAAAATAACAAAAAGTATTTTTAAACAGAAATAAATAAATTTAAAAATTTTTCTAATGGAAAGTTTTGTTGTAAAATTTAAAAACAAAAATAAGAAAATCTAAATGCAAATATCACAATATTGTTTTTTTAGTATTTTGTTGCTCTAAGAGTTATTTTTTTCAATTTGTTTATCTAATCATTTGATTTTTTTTTGTACAGTTTAATTTTTGTTTAATGTTTGGAAAAAATGCAAAAATTATAAATAAAATAATCACAGTTGCTGTTGTTGTTGTTGTTTGCTTTGTCATTAAAAATATTTGTAAAATTTTTGTAGTTTTAGTTTCAATATTAATAGAGATTAATAAACGGATAATTTTTTTATTTATTATTAAATGATTTTTTTTTTTAATTTATATATGTAAGTATTATAGTAGAATAGTATGAACTATGGATTAAATATTAAACTTAAATTAAAATTTTACCACATACTACATGCATAATTAATTCTAAAATTTTATTTTAATTATATTTAGTTTTATGCAGAATTGTTTGTATTTAAATCAAAGACAGAAAGTTTGCAAACATAAATTTCAAATAATTGTTTTTTATTTCAATTTAATCTTGAAATATGGTAACAGTTGAAATTTATAAATATACGAGGGTTACTGTCTATGTAGGATGCCTGTTGTTCTGCATATGGCCTTTTCAGTTGACACAAAATAACCGATTAGAGCGTGTGCAACCTAACAACTAACTTTGAAGACATCAAAGGATCTATGCTGGACATTAGGTGCACTGAGGGTGGAAATCTTTTAGAAGGATGTCACCGTGAGCCCACTGGATGTCCACTAAACTTTTTAATCTGACCTAACCTAACATTATTCCTTTTTTTTTGCATTCGCAAGAATTAACATTCAGTTTTACAAGCCTTGAGTATTTGGCAAATCAATTGAAATGCAAATAATCCTGATTGCCTTCGAAGATTTCTGTAAGACATTTCACCTAAAATTGTAATGGGGGGAAATAGTCTATGCATCGCATGGTTCAAATACGAGTACAAGTATCTTTTTAGAACATGTGATTTTGACACTGATCGATTTTTTTTCTGTACGAAATATCATGCCTGCTTTATGCTTGCAAACATGTCATCGACATCGAATTTGACCGAATAATCGTATTCTTGTGGGTTGTGCTAATAATGCCGACACGATCCACACCCTTAAGGCTAATAAGGCCAAAAATCGTTAACAAAGTCATGGAATATAGGACTGACGAAATAAGCTACTGGGTACTGCGAAGCCAGTCATGTGAATTTGATATTTCAATCATTTATGCGAATGGTGAATTATGGGACAATAACCTCATCTAACACGAATATTTTTATGTAAGCAAATTTTCCGATTTTCGAACATTTCGTTAACATTAAACATTCTTTTTTTTTAATCGTATGTAAATTTTCTGACTTATGATCTAAAATATTGTGTACATTCGTTACATTTTATAAGATTTATTTTATAGGTTTTTTTGCTTTAATATTAAATTGAATATTTTTTTTCCAATTTAATATTGTTAAACCATTAAGTAAATATTTTTTTATTAGAGGCTGCTGCTCATATACATATATATTACGTAACCCACTTAGGGGTAGGGGATTGAAAATGTGTTATGGAATTTATAATTTATATTGAAAATTTTTTTTTTAATTAATTAGAAAAAAAAGAGGAGGGTGATGTCAAAAAGCGCAAAAAAGAAACATTATGTTACATAATATTGTGAACAGCCCCTTAGTATTATTTGAAATAACAATTTTTTAAAAATTAAATAAAAAGTATACGATAAAAACTAAATACAGGATTTGAACAACTATTTAAGGTTAATATCAATCATTATATTATATTTTAATATATTTATGTATGTATATATGTAAATATTAAGTATTTTTTAATGATACTTTATATTTTTTGAAATTTTTACTTTGTATTACAATTTTTCATTTTTAATTATATAATTTGTGTGTTGTAAATTTAAATTTACTTTATTTTTTTGTTTTTAGATTTGTCTGCAAGTTTTTTTTTGTTTGACTGCATTTATATTCTTCATAGTTATCTTGACTCAAAAGCCATCCTCGAAAGCCATTTAATTGAGACAGTATTTTTATATTAAATTTTTTTTTCAATTTTTTTTATATATGTACATATATATGTATGTTATATATGTATGTATGTACTTTATTATGTTTATATATGTACATATGTATGTACTTTATTATGTTTATGTAATGTTTTCTTTTTAAATTTTATTTTATTTGTTTGTTTTATTTCATATTATATGTCTGCATGTTTGTTTAATAGTTGAATTTCTAGTTTTATAATATTATTTGTACATGTTTTATGTTATAAAATAATTCTTTTTTCAAAACATATTTAAAAACACAAGTTAAAAATTTTTAGTTAATTATCGTAATTAATTATATTGAAAATATTTGCAGAAACTTTTTTGACCAAGTTTAATACTAAAACAGAATGATTTTATTTTATATATATATATATATATATATATAGCAAGGCGAATTGACAACGTGCTAGGAGCTTTGGCGAATTCATTTCGCGTTGCATCTAAATCGTCAAACTTCATACAAAAAAAATTTATTCAACCTTATTGTAATTGGCGGTTTTGTGGCGAAAGCCAATAATTTTTTAAAATATACTGCCATGGTTGACAAAAACGTATTAATTTTTCGCTAATGACGATAACGTTTAAACATTAAAAAAGCCGGTATCTTTTGCCTTAAAAACGGCACCCAAGATAAGGCTGCTTATTTTTTTATATGTAGTTTGACAAACTAGTGGCAACTCGAAACTACTAAGGCGAATTGAATTCGTCGATGCGACCGATTATCTTACTATCAATTTATCTTAATATATAGATTTGTTTTATATCTAAAACATTCATTTATATTCGTAACAATATAAATGTAGTTTTTATGTTTTTAATTTATTCATGAAGTTTCGTATTTCAAGACTACTTTTTGTACACTAGAGGCAAATCCATAACAGGTAGACTGGCCTTAATTCGCTTTGAAAAATACCTGCTTTCTGTGTCAAAATCAACATCAAACACTATACATATACAAATCAAACATAAACAAATTTTGACAAACAAAACAGATCAAAATACAAGGAGATACAAGGAGCAAAAAATAATCAGCTGAGCTGTCGAGACCAACTGTTTTGAATTCGCCTTGCTATACACTCAACATTTTTTTCCTTCTTTATGCATATATGCATGGTTTTATACTTTTAAGCCTACACCATGCCGTGTCATTGTGATTATTATCAAAATATTAATGGCGTTTTTTTTTCTTCACATAATTTCAAACTTTTAGCGCAATTAAAAGTTGTTAAACAATTTGGCTTGAGTTCATTAACTAAAATTATTTTCAAGAAATGAATACATACAAGAGATGGCTGGACGACAGCTCAAGCACATGCTGTTTTTGGAGGCCGCAACACCACCTCATCAGCTGCTTATGAGGCAAAGAAATTTCGTATTAATGTTATAAA